>PVJH01000267.1:0-58961 GCA_004026705.1 Nesogale talazaci
GCATTCCTTGATACTCCCCTTCCCTATGCAGATGTGACTGGCACATTGTCTGACAGGCTACATGTTCCCCATTCCCAGTAAATGTTATGTCAATGATGGTAGTGTTCCCTGCTTGCTACTTGACTGATAGCCACTCTTTTTCTCCTTTCTTGTTCATAAAACTCGGGTGGTTTCAAGCAGCAGCTAGCCAGCCCTAAAGGAATATTCGCTGTTCCTGCTCCTGAGATGTTTAAGAAGACTATGTGATTGGTTGATGAACTAGAGAGAGTGGGGTTCTAGATAACGAGCTGGACACTGAACACGAAAGACGGAAGAAGAATTTCTGCATTTGAATGGTGGAACAAGGTGAAGAATCTTGAAAGGACTGCAGCGAAAAGGACAGATGGATCTGTCTTGGATGTGAGGCCAGAGTGCTCCTAAGAGCCAAGGACAGATGGTGTGACTTCATCTTACATATTGTGGGGGGCATGTTGTCAGAAGAGATCAGTCGCTGGAGAAGGATATCATGATCGGTCAAGTAGAGGGGTAGTGAAAAAAAGGAAAGCCCTCAAGGAGATGAGTTGATCCAGTGGCTGGCACCATAAGTTCATGTTTAAGAGCCATTGTGAGGACGACGATGGTGCGGGACTGGGCAGTGGGCAGTAGGCTGGGCAGAGGGTCCCTGTGAGTCAGAACTGATTTGATGGCACGAAACAACAACAGACACTGAGCTCAAAGTGAAAGTCTGCATTTGAGAGAGCATACAAGGGCAGACGTGGCTTCTCCTGATGTGATCAAAGATCTCTAGTGGGCATTCCCATCTTCTCTGGTATGCAGATGACAGCTCTGCACCTGCAGTGGTCACCTGGTAGCTACCTGTATTCCAGCAGGAGAAAAAGAATCTCTGCAGTAAGGATGGCAGGGAAGAAAGATGGAAAGAGTGCAGATCCCTGATGTTATCACAAAGCAGCCAGAATCCCACCGACCCAACTTACTACATTGTGTCAGCTTCATGTCTGGGAACAAAAAGTCCCTATCCCTTTAAGTCACCGAAGCTAATATATCTCATCCTTGCCACAGAAAATCTGGCAGCACAGGGGGGTCAGGATGGAGCTGCTCAAAAAAGGCCATGTTTCAAATCCTCCAGCCAGTCTGCAGGGAAGAGATAAGGCCATCCACTTCCTTAGAGATGGACAGCCTGGAAAACCCTGCGCAGCGTTCTAGTCTTTCCCACGACATTGCTAGGAGTCTGACCCTGGGCAGCAGTGGGGCTGTTCTCTTGGGTAGTTCCGGTCAAAGTCATCACTAACTGGATATGTGGTTGCTATTGCTCATTGCCTTCCAGGGACTTCTGACTCGGGGCCAGCCCTGTGTGGAGAGAAGAACTGTTCCCTATGACTCCATCAGAATGTCCTTCCATGATGCCATGGGGTAGATGGGAAACAGCAACCCCCAAGCTAGTCATTGAGGACGCACTGCTGTAACCCCCCAGGAACTTACCAAGAGTGACAATATTACTTGGTTCTATTAACAAAACTAGCATTCCTGAGCAAAAGGCATGATGGGATCTTGAGCGACACCACCATGACCCCCACTATCCTGCTTCCAGGGAAAAGTCTCCCTAAAGAATCACAACCATTTCATTTCAACTCCTCACCGCCCATCTCTGGAGATGGGCAATGAAAGCCCAGACCTGACTCCTTTGGCCTCTACAGTCTCCCTGATTCCCCCTGGCTGGTGCCTCCAGCTGGTCCACATCTGCCCTCTATGATTTTCCGCTCGTTGAGCACTTGATTTGTCCAGGTTCGCAATTTTCCAAACTCTGCCCATTTCAATTAGATGCCAGGGTCCCCGACAAAGCCCTGCCACCCAACCTGCACAGGATTACTTCCGCCAGAGGCGGCTGGATCCCTGCAGGCTCTGCCTGTGTGTGTGCCCTCTCCAGTCCAGGACTAGATAATTCCACTCATCTAGAAAATTAAGGTGAATAAGAGAACAGAGAACTGAAACGGCATATGGTCCAGCTTCCTGCATTTGGGTGATTATCCATTATCAAATCGCAGGCACTGAGTTATTAAGGCCATTGACAGATGCAATGCAATTTGCTTCAAACAGATAACTGATCTTGGAGCTGATAGGGTCTGAATGAGCAGCACACCCTACCTCGGATTTTGATCATTCTTCACTTTCTTCATTCCATCCTCTTTGTGATCAAATTACCAGGGACAGAGACACAGTTAGAAGTAAAGTGCCCCAGGAGGCCTTAAATGTATGCGCTGGGCTCTCCTTTAGTTACTTGGAATTGGGGTGACTTTTTAATCTTAAATGCAAGAGAGAGAAGCACGTTGTGGTCTTGAATGCAATCTTGAAAACAGGTAGGGAGATGGCACCCCCGCAGGTGGTTCCACAATCTGATTGGCTTTGAGAAAAGTTTGAAATAAATTGCACAGAGAGAAGCAAGATGGGATTCTAAGCTTAGAGGGTTGCAAGAATTACAAAGTGGAGAGAGAGGCATGGTTCTGACTCAGTCAAGTATGTGGAAGGTTTGCCTTTGCCCCCTGGGACGCCTGGCAAAGACACTTTCTTACAGGCAAGAAATCGGCACTCAAGGGTAGCTCAAGTTTCAAGGACCAAATAAAAGCATGGGGTCAACATATGATCCAAAGAGACTGGGGATTCTATGTTGCACACTATTCCCACCCACTGAATAGACATAGCTCTGCCCAAATGGCTTAGTGATTACATGTTGGGCAGCAGTTCGCATCCACCAGCTATGCTGAGAGAGAAAGAAGAGACTTCCTACTCCTGAAAAGAATTACAGTCTTGGAAACTCACAGCGGCAGCTCTACCTTACCCTACAGCATCACTATGAGTCACAACTGACTCGATGGCAGTGAGGTTCTTTGTTTAGAATAGACACAGCACGCAATCAAATGGCTCTGCCACATCCATGGAAGAGCACAACTACTTCCCTGTATTTGGTGCCAACCCCCCATACTTGTGACATAAACAAAAAGCAGTGTTCCTGTCCCACAAGTGAGCTTTGGGCTTAAAGTCAAGCACATAAACACACACACACACACACACAAAGTCATTCTACTGCTTTCTCATTTTCCTTCACAGGCATAACCTTGCACAGAAGGTTCAAACCAACATGGGTTCAAACCAACTCCAAGGTCTCTAACAACAACAGCAATAGCAGTCTGACTTTTGTTAATGCTCTGGGTTCCAAAGAATTAGCCCCTGAGAAGCAAAAGGGCGGGGGGTGCCTAGGCATCAACTTCTATCTCAGTAGATATGGGGTACATATTCTACAGATTACAATGGAAATACCTGGTATTGGCAGGCCAGTTACTTAACATTTGGGAAGATGTAACTGAGATCTTACAATTTGCTGTAGCTGCAAGAAAAATGCTTGAGATGGAGTTTTTGCTGGGCGTTCAAAACATATTAGAAATTCAGACATGTTACCCTGACACAACAATAAGTCACCACACATGTCTATTTAAAGTTTTGTCTCCATTGCACATTCAAGAGATACTTCCCAAGGAGGGTCTCCCTTACCTTGCCTGAGGTCTGAGTGTTAGCAAATTTAGATGGGCTAACATTTGCCTTTTGCTAAAGCAACTAGAGACCACAATGTGTCTGTTTGGCAGACTGCTGTGTCTTGAGTGTTGTTGAAATGCTGGAAGGGAAGGCAACACTGTCTGAAAAAGGTGGAGGGTCACCTATGGTAGACAGGTTTCAGCAGAGCTTCCAGACCAAAGTAGGTTTCAACAGAGTCTGCAGATGAAGACAGGCTGGCAACAACATCCCAGTGATATGCTTCTGAAATCAGCCAATGAAAACCTGCAGATCACACTAGAGAAGCACCCAAAAGAGTGTAGGAATTTACTCTGAAAATGCAATGTCTGCACCCACGATCACAAAAATGGCATCCCAAAAAACCTTCCGCGGCCACTTAGTCAATTCCACCTCACAGCGACACCACTCTGCATCTCTGAGCAGACAGCCTCGACTCTCCCATATGGAGCAAATGCTGGGTTTGGACTGCGGATCCCAGACCATGCTTGGCTCCGTTGTTCAGGGTCCATCCTGCTAACACCAAAGTGACTACGAAAGCATTCTGCTTGATCTCAACTGATCCTTTGTAGACTGCAGGCTGTTCCTGTTCTCTGTGGAATTGCATTCTGCTATTTCACACCGATGGAGCCCTGCACATGGCCCTGCTAACTGGAACGTCAGTGGTTCTATCCCACCAGAGAATCAATGCCCCTGAAAGATTTCAAGTCTGGGGAAACCAAAGAGGCAGTTCTACTCCATCTTCAAGGGATGGTGAGAGTTAGGATTGACTCAATGGCAGTGATGTTTCGAGGACTTTTTTTTAGGGTCGTGGAGGGATTGGAAAATATTCTCTTCTGGTATAAATGGCATTTTACAGCAAATTTTAGCTCCCAGTCTTCTTGTGAAACGTTTTCAGCAGATGAGCCTTCTGGATGAGCATGGTTGTTTCAGAATTTCTCTTCCCCCATGGAAGGGCCGCATTCTGATGTGAGTGACAGGGTTCAAAGGTAGAATACAATGATGATATTAATTACCCAGAGCTGCTGGGATCAGAGGAGCCTTGCTGAGTGTGCGGGATACTGGTATGGGCATCCCAGGGGCATCAATATTTATTATGAAGATGTGCGTATTGATTGAGCTGTAAAATGATTCAAAGTAATATATGCCATCCCAATAATTGGACTCTGTTCAAAAGAACACCAATGGAGCCACAATGAAAATTGAAAAAGATGATTTTGATTTATTAAATTACTCTATGCAGCCACAAGCTATTGAACAAAGAGTGAAAAAGGTTAATATAAGTCTATGACTGTGCTGCCTTGCTGTTTGAAAACATGCCTTCATCTTTTCTAGCATGCCTAAGAGGATCCTGGTTCTAAGGATCTAGGACTACATGGAGGAAGGCCATTGTTTTTAAGTGAGCACTTGTTGGTCCCGAGAGAGACACACTAGGCCACATGTTCTCTTCTGAACTCACAGCGATACCACCACACAGTGTCTCCAAGCAGATACCCTCCTCTCTCTCCCAGGGAGTTGTTCCCCCTCACGTCATCTCTCCCCCTGACCTTCCCTGATCACACAAGTATAATAATTTCTCCCCACTCTGAGCTTCATGATGTCTAGATAGAAATGGGCATAAGTGGAACCTTGGTGGCATAATGGCTGCAAGTTGGGCTGTGATACGAAAGGTTGGCTGTTCGAATCCACCAGCAGCTCTTCAGGAGCAAGACACAGGGCTTTCTACTCCCATAAGTAGTTATAGTCTCAGAAACTCACAGGGAGGCAGTTCTAGCCTATCCTGTAGAGTCACTAGGGGACTCTCCATAGGGTAGCATCAGGACTAGGGTAGAGGGTCACCTCCTTGGCAGTGAGTTTGGGCACAAGGGCAGGTTGCTTTCAATTCCCATTTGTGGAGATCCACGTGTGTCACAGGGGAGCCTGGCACCCTGGGGTTCACACAGCTGATGTATTGGGAGTAGATTGCCAGGCCTTTCCTCCTAAGTGCCTCTGGGTGGAATTGACCTGCCAACCTTCCAGCAAACAGTGCAGAGCTTTCCTCTTTTTCATCGCCCAGGCCTCTCATCCTCATTTACAGCCCCTGTCATGGTTCATCATCAAAAGTCTCAACTAACCAAAAGGCCTCCCCTTGAAGTTACCATGGATCCCACCCCTGACTCCTGGTGAGACAGAACACAGTGGACTGGGCATTGCCTGGTGCTCACAACAGCAGTGGATCTAACTATTGTGCTCCATAAGGGATTTTATGAGCTGGATTTTTTTGAGTGGATTTCCAGACCTTTCTTACCACTCTTTCTTCGTCAGAAAGCACTGCTACAACTTTTCCACATCATGTCGATGTACAAATCTCCACAGACATAGTGGTGACTGTGCATGAGGGGCACTGGCAGGGAACAGAGCTCCTTACATTGTGCTTGAATACAGGACAAAGCATTCAGACCTCAGTACATTTAAGGAGTTCTTGGCAGGGAGTGGAGTTTCTTTGTATTTAAAGGACTTCAAAGTCTGTATTGGGGTGCACAAACTCAGCTCAACCTTTTCTATTCACCATATGCTTACTGCAAATGTAAATTTGAGTTTGAGAAGGCCATGATATTGTAAAAATATCGTTATTAAACATGGACTGATTGTCATAATGCTACAAACGCTGACATGAAAGTAAACAGAAGAGCTTTTAAACACAGGTTGAAACAAACATATTCTGCACAGCAACCATTAACCCAAATTGCCAAATTGTCACTATTTTGATTTACCCGAGTGCCGTGAAATGTCTGATGCTTCTCGAGAAAGACAGCGTCTCTGAGAACCTGTGACTGTGACTTTACTTGGGAAAAGGGGCACATTGTAGAGGAAGTCACCGTGAAGTACCCACCTCTTCAAACACCCTCCCTCCCGCCAGTCGATGGGAGAGAGCAGAGCTGCCCTTGTGAGACTGTGTTCTCTTTGCAGGCATAGAAAGCCTCGTCTTTCTCCTCCAAGCGACTAGAGGTTTCAGTTGCTGACTTGGCAGTGAGTCGATTAACATCAACCACTACGTCACCAGGGCTCCTCCTGAGAGACTCCCCTGGGCCCTTAAATCCAATGACAGGAGTCTTCACAAAGAAATGGGCATGCACAGAGGGAGATGAAAAGGTCAGAGGAAGACTGAAACAGAGGGAGGGGCATGTGGCCACAGGAGTGGGCCACCTGGAGGAGCCGGAAGTGCGGTAAGGCCCAGGACTCATGGAGCACCCTCGGAGTCTTCAAAGAGTGTGGGCCCTTGGATGACAAGCCTGCAAAGCTGGACAAGAGAACATTTCTGTGGATTTGCATCACTGAGCTGGGGACACTTGATGACAGCAGTTGAAGGAAACCAATACACGGGCTGTACTCTATTGTGATTAACTGCTACTCAAAAAGGGCACACCTAAGTATAAAGAAAAAATGAAGACTCCTCCTCCTACCCAAGAAGCCCTTATTAAGTCTATCAGGTGCTGGAGGATATGGAACCCTAGAGATCCAGCACAAACCACCACCACCTTCTCCTCAAAGATTGGCCACTGTCAGACCCTTGTTGATCTTTGAGCACACTCTGAAAAGGTGGTTTTTCCTTCTGTGTTTGTAGAACAAGAGAGAGAGAGAGAGAAATCAGAAATGGAGAAGTAGAGACCAGCCAGGGATGGTGGCAGGAGGACGTTTGTGATGTTGGTGTGGTTATGACAGAACTGCCCTGAGGTCCAGAGACTTTTCAGGCAAACAGAGTTTATCAGTCCCCAGCGGAGGCTGCTGTTACACCTGCTTGTGACAAACGGACATTGCGACAACCTAGACAGGCCCTGTACCCTCGCCCAGAGGAATGTGCTACTGAAGGAGACCCTGCCCTTTGTCACCGCCCATGAACCAGAGGTGAAGGTGCCTCCAAGCCCTCTGCTGCTTGTCTGCATTTTCCAGATGATAGCTTGCTGCTGGTGTGCATCCCATGCTGTATCAAGCACATTACAATATGTCACTGCTTGTACCATAATGCGAGATGATTGACACAATCTGCTCAGACTTGTCACAACACTGCATGTCAACGAGGACATTTTTATGAGATTTTTAAAGAAAAATATGAAGTCAACATATTTCACTGAACAGCATATCCAAGGTGCGGGGGGCGAAGAGGGGGGAGGAGAAAGACTCTTGAAGGTTTTTGCCACATTCCTGTTGCGGGACAAGATAAACATCTGCTAAGTCAATGAAATCCAATGTCTCCCCTCTGCCCCTATCAAACGGACCCGATGAATCACTGCCAGGTGCATGGCCAACTCCAGTTGCTCCCTGCCACTCTTCATCCAAGGCATCTTATAAGATCACCTGAAGAGGGAAAACAGTACTATCTGTACTATCTGAAAAAAATATATAAATTATCAAGGGTTCATGAGGGAGTGAGGTGGAAGGGAAAAAATGAGGAGCTAAAACCAAAGGCTTAAGTAGTAAGCAAATGTTTTGAGAATGATGATGGCAACAAATGTACAAACATTGGCAACATTGTGTGCTTGGCACACAAAGGATGGATGCATGGATGGATTGTGATAAGAGTTGTATGAGCCCCCAATAAAATGATTAAAAAACAACAGTACTATCCAGTGGAAGGCTCACCTGTGAGCCAAGAGGGGCAGCCAGGACCAGAAGGTCTTGGCAATAGATTGGGAAGGGTTCAAGAAACCTCTGTATTTGTGCAAATCTTCTGGTTTCAAGTGACCACTCAGAACAGCGTAAATAAAAGGAAGGTTTTGTTACACAGGGGGTCCGTGAGGGTGCAGATAGGTAATGCTGTGGGCTCCCAATGAAAAGGCTATAGGTCCAAATCCACTGAGAGGTGCCTCAGAGACGAGGCCTGGTGATCTGCTGAGAAATCAGCTAGGGAAAACTCTGTATAACTCAGTTTTGGTCTAACCCATGCAGAGTCAGTCATCATGGGGTGGAATCCATTCAATATCATTGTTGTTGCTGTTTTTGTTGTTTTTGTTGTTGTTGTTTGCTGGTTCTGAGTTATAAAGACTCTACAGACAGCAGAATGAAACCTTGCCCATCTCTGCAGCATCCTCACAACTGTTGCAGTGTTTGAGCCCATTGTTTTGGCCATTGCTTTAGTCCTTGTTTTTCTTTTACTCTGCTGCCCCTCTACTTCACCAAGCACAGCTCAATGACAATCAGTTAGTATAACGGCATGCGGGTTTCTCAAGGAACCAGGGTCAAGAGTAGAATCATAGCGTAGAGAAAATTGAGAAGCAATAGCTAAAGTTTAGAAGCAATACATATAATTCCATCAGGATTCTCACCTCACATCACTACTACTTCTCTGCCCCATTTGCTTTCTCCTTCTCTCTTATTGCAACTCCATCTAGGTGACAACAATGCTTACAAATTATAGTTCGAGGCACATGTGAGCCTATTTGTGAAGTGAATGCTGATTGCCTGTGTAGGATGTCTTCCCTCTCCTCCTATTCCTCAGTCATGCCGGGGGAAAGATAGACCTTGACCCAGCTACTACAGAGGGAAACTCATCTTGACTTCAAGCAATCTGTGTTGCCAATGATCCTTGATGTTGTGATTGGCTCAGGGAAAGGCATGTGACCCTAGTGGGTTCAACAGCATGGATTCAGGGAAGATTTGACTAGAAAAGTGTCTTTCAAACTCACTCTTTGGAAGGGGGCGGTGGTTAGCTTTGTGAAGATGTGAGCTCAGGACAGCGGTAGCCACATGTGCTACCATGAGAATAGTCAGGGTGAGGGTGAAGCCCACTCTAATGGAGAGTAGCCAAGATTTAAATTCCAGTGATCTCATTTGGTTTCTCAGCCAATACCCCATCCCCACCCCTATAGCCAAACTCTTCTTGAAGAGTTAGGTGTGTGAGTCAACAAAATTCCCTAATGCTGAAGCCAGTATGTGTAAGACTTGCTTTCCTCACAACTAAAGGAATGCCAGATTATATAAGAGGCTCATTCACTGTTTTAGAAAGTTCAGGGACATGGCCAACCAACCTGAAGGCATCCAGCCAGTCTGAAACTATGATGAGGACTGCAAAAAGAGCTCTCAGGTGTCAACCCTGTGGACTCTGTCAGAAATCTGTTCTCAGAAAATGGGAGGCCAATATTTTTGGAATTAAAACCTGCATAGTGACAGTACTATGTACTGGATGACTCTAAGTACATAGCCCTCTGTGCTTTGGTTTTCTATTTTAACTTGGGGTCTGTGTAGACCAGACACTCATATGTACATAAGAAAGAGTTTTATATAAAAGTACAATTTTTATATATAAGTGGGAAGGAGAAAACATCCCAGCCCAGTCCAGATCAAGTCCATAACTCCAATACTAGCCCATATGTTCAATATCAATCTATAAAATACTATTCAGACTCACGAAACACATGCAATGATGCTGAGTGCAGGAAGAACACAGGACAGTAGGTAGGAAGCCTTGTGGATCTCGAGGCGGCAGAGGCATGTCAGTGCTGGCAGGGGTTTCCGTGTGACATCTCCAGCTCCAGGGCTCTAGCATAGCTCCAGGTGTCTTTGGTCTGGAAGAATGTCTAGCAGGGAGTGAGTGTGTGTCTCGCCTCCAGAGAGCTATTCATCTCTTTAGCACCTCCAAATGAGGTCATCAAGCTATGACTTGATTGACAGGCTCGACTCCACCCATTTAGTCTTAGTACTCTCAAATTGACAACAGATTATGTAACTACCACAGGGTCACATGTCTGACCCAACATCTCTGGCACAACTCCTTCTGGGTGCTCTGCCGGGGGGTGCATTGCACATTAACGCTAAGTAACAGTTTGGGGGAGGAACAATTAATCCTCTCTACTGCTAACGGTGAAAGGTTCAAGTCCAATCAGTGGCACCCCAGAAGAAGGGCTTGGTGATCTGTTTCTGAAAAGCCAGACTATGGAATCATATGAAACAGAATTCTATTCAAATACACAGGTGGTTGCCATGAGTTCCTAACAACTGGCTACTCTGAACCCTCCCAGGGCCTTCAAGCTGTTTTGACTGATGGCAGCTTCACAGAGTAGAGCAGAGTCGCCCCCTTGGTTTCAGGACTTTCCATCTCTACAGAAATGGACTGTCACACCTTTCTCCCAAGTGGCAGCCAGCTGATGTGTTCACACCACCCACCTTTCCATTAGCACCCAAGAGCCTAAATGCTTGCACCACTAAGACCCAAACTGGCTCCCAGTTAACTCTCAGTAAGTAGAATTAGATGTCTCAGACAGGCTGTAAAGAAAAAACATCCCCAGACCTTTTGAAATAGTTCAAACTCTCTGCCCCACCCCAGCACCCATGATCTGCTGCTGCTGCTGCAGGTGCATAGAGACAAGCAAGGAAACGTTTCCAGCATCTTGCTTGTTCTTGATCTCTTTATTTACCCCTGACTGTCAGAGGGAATCCTTTGGTTCCTCCCAGATGCTGGGGGTGTAGGCAGGCCCGTCTATCTGGGTAACTTTCAGGCGTTGGTTGGAGGAATTTAAGGCAAAGTAGGATTGGGGAGCCTTGTGGAGAGAGATGCAGAAAGCTGCTCATCTAAAGGGAGCTGTTTTGCTGTCTATACTCATTACTGAAAATGAAAAACAATTGTGAAAATATCAACTTTGCGAAGGAAAGTATGACGTATGATTGAGGAGCATTAAAATTCTCACTTTTGCAGAACATTTCAGGAAATAGAAAAATGTTTATGCAACATGAGAAGGGAAAAGAAATGGGTCAGCACTGGGGATATAGCACAGCACACTCATAAACTTCACACGCACACACATTCAAACACACACACACTCCCACGCATATTCGCACACTCACATACACATTCTTTCACACACATACTCCCATACATATTCACAGCCCTGTGCACACTCTCAAACACATATTCACAGATACACTCACACATACCTCACACACACACACACACACACACACACACAGGCACATTCCCTCCCTGGAATAAACCGTGTAGACTGGGTAATCTTGTGAGGTAGTTGGGCTGCTTGGATTACAAATTAGTTGATTTTCTGTTCCACACTTTTCTTTTTTTGTATTTACTACATTGATAAACAAATAGCGCCTGAGCACAAGGAATCAAATTGGTTTAAGAAATATTCCATTCCATTTTGGAAAACAAGGGAGATTGTACATATAGACACGTATATTTCTTTTTCTTCATGTTAGTTTCAAAGGCAACAAAAGTAGGCTTACAGGAGAGAACCTTGAGCCATAGCGAAGGAGCACTCTCTCAATAATACTGACTGAAGGCAAGGCAATGAAGTCCCTTTTTTTAGATGACCAAAGTAAGCCCTGCCCTTCGGTAAGGAAAACTTCCCTTTGTTCATTATATTCCCTCCTGGAGGAACAAACTGGTCCCTTTCATTTCTACCTTGGAAGCTCCTCTGGATGAAAGGTCAGCAGGACTCCCTGTCTGCGTCACCACGGAGGGGAGCAGCCTGATTAAGAACCCCAATCCTCGCTGCTCTCTCCATGTGGGTCAGAGGCGCTGCTTTCCCTCAGTGTGTGTGTGTGTGTGTGTGTGTGTGTGTGTGTGTGTGTCTCCAAGTCAAATCATTCAGATTGCCTTTATTCAGTTCTGTCTAGCTTCACCGTGTCCTGAAAGACTGGCCCGCATAATCAATCAGTGCCTGGCTGGTGGCAGCAGAGCAACCCCTGTCTGTGGGGGACTGCCTTGTGCGGGGCCGGATGGGAGCAGGGGCAGGGAGAGAGAAACACAGGCCAGCTGCTCCCACCACGTGTGTTCTGGGAGTCCTAAAAGTGGTCATGTGTGTTGGGAGAAACGAACACATGCTACCAATGTGGCCTCCCTCCTGAAATATACACATCAAAGCTTCTGTCACTCTCATGCCTCCCAACTTCTGGCAGCAAGAACCTCCTCATATACACATCACCTGAGAGAGGGAGTCAAAAAGAAAAAAAACAAACGTGTTGTTTTGCAGGTCACACAGGCATGCATACAATTCATGGTCTTTGTGATGACTGGATTCAGTGTTTCAAAGCAGTTTTCCCCTTCGGCCCTCTCCTCTTAACTCCCACATACTCTCCTACCCTCTCCTGTGAGAAAACAGAGTTAGGGGACAGACAATGGCAACCCAACATCTATTCTAGAAAAGATGTTATATTGAAAGGTATTTCACCTTTTAATTTTCTTTGACGTCATGGACTTTTAAGGAACTCTCTTTTACTCAGAGGGGGTCACTTCACTCAAAATGCACTGCCATGGAGTCGATTCTGACTCATGGTGACCCTGCAGGACAGGGCACATCTGCCCCGGGGGGGGGGGGTTCCAAGACTATAACTCTTCATGGAAGTAGAAAGGTTCATCTTTCTCTCCCAGAAAGTCTGGCAGTTTCGAACTGCCGACCTTGAAGCTAGAAGCCCAATGCGTAGCCACCACCCCACCAGCCCTGACTAGGAACTGAAAAGTTGACGGTTCTCACACTCATCCACAAGTGTGTTAGATGGCAGGCCTTGAAAATTCTTTGGAGCAATCCTGTTCTGCCTCGTGGGAATCGACAAGACCGAAACCAGCAACAGCAATGGCTAAGAATCTGTGAAGATTACTTCAAAACGATGAGCTTTCATTTGTTTCAGTGCCCATTGACATAGAGGCCTCGATCTAGCCAAACTCAAAAACCCAGACTCACTGCCATCTAGTTCACTTGGGTTCGTGAACTGTTCCTTTGGGTTGCTGAGGGTATAAATTTTTTACAGGAGCAAAGAAGCCATATCTTTCTCCCGTGAAGCTAATGGCAGTCTTGTAGTTAGAAGTCCAACATACACTCCTCTGTACCACTGCAACTCCTTTCATTGATATAGACACTGGCAAAGCTCGTATAATGCGGACAACCCTTCTTCGTTATAGAGTTCTATTTGACCTTCAGTTGACTGCCCTGACTGAGGCCTGCTCTGAACTAGGCATTGGCCTGCACTCTACACTTCCAGACAGGAGAGAAAAGATGAGAATTGTTTTTTTCCCCTCCAAGAGCTTACAAGTGAGTAGTAGGGAAAATACTGCATTTGTCGGACCATAGGATACACTTTTTGGCTGAGCCCTGGTGGCGCAGTGGTTGAGTGTGGGACTGTGGCCCATTGGCTTGGCGGTTCAAATCCAGCAGCACCAAGGCTGGGTTGCTCCCACGACCACCAGAGAGCAGTGATGCAAAAAAAAAAAAAAATCAAGACGCACTTTTTTTCTCCCCAAAGTGGGAGGGAAATGAGGGTGCATCTTATGGTCTGAAGATGTGGTGCCCCAGAACATTTGTTTATGATCCCATGTGCCCACTTATTGTCTGCTGCTGTTTGCATGCTGTGGATTGCTATGTGTTCAGAGGAAGTCCCGCCTCCTGGAGTCTCCATGTCAGTCAGGTCACATGATCGGCACAGCACATGCCCCTCCTTATTTGTTCATGAAAGTGATGATGGTTCTTAACACCACTGTTGAGTTTATGCTGTCAGATAATATTACTGTATTTTGTTTTACTTTAATAAATATTTCAGTACACTGGTAATATTTGGTTCAGAAGATTTTTTCCCCCTGTTTTCCTGCCCTAAAGACTGGGTGTATCTTATGGTCTGAAGAATATGGTCAATCAACACAAAGTTTTACGTACCCTCACTAAGGAGAGATCTGTAAGGACAGGGTAGAACTCACTGTCTCTTTGGGTGTTTAGAGCAATCCATTTTGATGGGAGCAGAACAGCTCATGTCCCTCTGACTGAGCTGCTGGAGGGTTCAAACTGTAAATCCTTTCTTTGTTCAGCAGCCAAACCTGAACCCCACTTTGCCATCGGGGCTCAATACATAGAGATCATAGGAGAACTTACATGGAGTACCTGCATATTGTCCTCGTGTTGGAAGTGAGGCGGACAAATGATGACTCCTAAGGTTTTCACTGACTGCTTTTTATGGAAGTAGATCTCTGGGTCTCTCTTCTTATTTTTATATATTTATTTTCAGTTATTATTAATTGGGAGCTAATACATTTATCATGTCATGCCATTGTTCAATCATGTCAAGCAGTATTGTACCAACTGCTACCACAATCAGTTTCCAACCATTCTGTTTTGCTTCCCAGACTCCTGGACATCATCTCCCTTTTAGACGACCTCCATCACCACCACTGTACCACTCATTCCCCTACCCTGAGGTCCTTATTTTACTTCCTGTCCTCATAGGGTCACCAGTCCTGAGTTTCATATACCGGAAGACAGAAAGACATATAGTACAATTTCAAGAGGGTGACACCCCCACTCCAATGACATAACGCCTCTGAGATAAACCCTAATGTGAACAAACAAAGCAAAACAAAAATACAGAAAATGTTGAAAACTAGATAGTCCCAGCATGCAGCAGAGAGGGGATCAATGAACAAAGTTTTAACTTCTTATTCTGACTTAGTCTGCATGACAGACCAAGTTCTCCCTAAATCTGGCAATCCATGAGCTCAGTCATGCTCTACTGTAAGACAACTCTACAGAGACATCAGCAGGTCCAAATAATTCCACAGGAAAAAGATGATTCGGAGTCCATCATCAAAGACAAGCGTTCCTTGTGTGTTTTTTTTTGGGGGGGGGGAGGGGGATAACGTGTTGCCAGTTAAGTGCTCTCTTTTCTCCAAAGGTTTGAAATAGAATAGGAGCTTGAGGAATGGAAGAAAAAAAGAATCATCAGTCATTAGCTTCCTCTAACCCAGAAAAAAAAGGACATCCTTACAAACATGGAGAGAACGAAAACAGAAAGGTGTTTGGGGTTTGGGTGAGTGGAGGTACACATGTGCACACACCCACTCCTTTATGCATATGTTAATCCCCGCCGCCTGTCTTGGGGAAAGAGAGGAACACGATCCTCACGCATTTACAGTTAGTCTCAGAGGTTAATTTTGTTGCCCGTTTGCTGTAAACAAAGACGTTATTTCTTTCCCAGTTTGGGGCCTTTTGCCATCAGCCAAACAGAGAAGAAAGTCAGTGCCTTCTGAGGATTAAGGGGCGGTCGGAAGATCCGAAGAATCTGGTGCTGACAGACTTGCTTATTAAAAAGCCTGCTCTGGTGGATGGGCGACTGCTGACGGCCTGACACGGCTGGACTTCAGAGGGCCAGTGCACAATCAGCGGACTGTGCTGCGCCGGGGACAGTGGGGCACAGGGGAGCCGTTTCTAATTTGTCAAAGTTGTATCTAATTCCACAGAACAAAGTTCGCAAAGAGAGATGAGCAGAATCCACAAACGATTGCTCATTCACCAAGCCCTTGATGGAGCGATAGAATCGGCACACAGCTAGGCTTTTGCAAAGTAATTTGACCCCGGCAAGTTGGCTTTGGGTAATTCTGCCTTGTGGGCATAACAGTTTCCCTTGTTTCTTGTTTAATAGGATTATTCCCCCCGAATATTAAAAAGATAACATCAGCATCTTTCAGTGTCCCCATAAACTATTTCTGGAAATATGAAAGAATGGCTCAGGTGGTTCCATGGCTTGACATAGAACTTTTGTTCTCTCCTAAGCTAAAAAGGGGAAGAATGTGGTCTGGTGAGGTATGTGCCTTCAGCAAACCGAACAGAATGCGAAGTTTTCCAGAGAGATCGTCTCACTGAACCTTAGATCAGCCAGTGGAAGCTCTGTTGCCTGTTTGGGAAGAGAGGTTGAGCTTAGACGATCAAACCCCGAAAATGTAGGCTTTGCTCTGGGGACAAAGTGTAGCAATAGTAGTTTCTAGTCCTGGAAGTCTATGGAAAAGCTTCCACTCCTGACTGCTCTGATCACGATTATAATCGATGGTTCTGGACCAAGACAAGAAAGGCAAACGAGCCACAAGAAAAAAAAAGGCAGAACAAAATTCAAAATCATTTTTTAAAAAAAACCAGGCTGGCCTGGTAAGAGACAACCACAATAGAGAACTGAATGCAGCCCAAGGAGTCACCTTTCAGACAAGCACCCCTCCAGCCTATGGAGAGAGTAACAGCACATGAGAGGAACATGCGGGTACTTCGCGGAGCAATCAATCATAGGAGACTAGCAAGGCAGCACCGGCCCCCAAACAGAGATCAGACAGCAGCATGGAGGGTGAGAAGGGAGAAAGGATGAATGGAAAGGGGGAACCCAGGGAAGAAGTGGAAAGGGTTGTGGCATCAGTACTACTTTTCTTTGTAAGCTTCCTTCCAAATTGAAATACAATGGATATAAAAATGAAAATATGTGCATCTATTGGGAGATAACCCATGGGGGACTATCTGTGCATATTCTGGAATGTTTTCCCATGGAATATCCCATGGGGGCATCTTCAAAGGAAATTTCCAGGAAAATGTTTCCTGGGGGTTGAAAGGAGAGGCATGTGGAAGCAGAAGCCGCCACACATCCCTCGGGAGTTCTGACGTGGTCAGTACGCCCACTCCTGGAGAGAGCTCCGAGAATGCAAATAGTGTTCCCGTCCCCGTAGGTCGGGTGCCTGTTTGGAGACACAGGGGGGCCTTGCAAGTCTGTTCTGTAATGATTTGTTTAAGCAAAGAAGACAACTCATTCCTGGGTAAAATCAGAGATCAACTCAGATGTCAACTTGCTGCTGCTCTTGAGCAGGTTGACGAAGAGCTCATTGCCTCTCAGGCCGTTCTAAATCCTCCTCCATCTCCTATCAGTCCAAATGGACAGTCACTTTCTTTCTTACATAATAATCAACAGTCATGGTTCACATAAAATGGGCCCGAGTCCAGCAGTTGCGTTAGGCCCCATGCCTGTGACTCTAGACACTAGACTTCTTCATTGCTGCTTCCTGCTGGGTACCATCGAGTCTGCTCCGGCCCAGGGCAACACTGTGGACAACAGAAGGCAACACAGCCCTGTTCTGTGCCATCCTCATCATGTTCCCACATGGGAGCCCATATTGTTGCAGCCACAGTGGGGATCCGTCTCTTCGAGGATCCCCTCCCCCTCACTGAGCCTCGATTCCTTCTCCAGGGTCTGGTCTCTCCTGACATGTTCCAAATATCTCCTTGCTTCTAGGGAGCATTCTGGCTGTACTCCCTGTAGGGCAGATTTGTTGGTTCCTTTGACAGTCCAAGGTACTTCCAATAGTCTTCGCCAATGATGCAGCGATGTCCCTTATTTGATGCCTAACTTTCACATATACTTGAGATGACTGAAAATAACCATTTGTGGTGGTAATATACTTTGATGTCAATTCCCTCTAGCCTGAATATCTGGAGATAGCCAATGAGACCTCTGTGTGGGCATGGCTTTCTCTGAGAATTCTAGGACATTTCAGGATATTTCCCTCATGGAGGTGAGAGACTATAGTCTCAGTCCCTGGGAGATACTCTACTGACAAGACAACATGGCAGCATGCTGATAGATCCTGAGTCCTGGAACCTGGAGGAGCCAGAGGAGAAGCCATATAGGCTTGCCTTGATGGAACCAGACCTCTGGGGCTGAAGAGACCAGGTGGAGACTCCAGCCAGTGCTGAGATGCTTGAGAAACCACAGAGAGACCTCTGCTGGCACTGAGATGCTTCTACCACCACTGGATACACAAGACTCTGCACCCACTGGCCAGTGATTGTTCTGGTGTCATTGAATGTGTCTCATGAATCTGAAGAAGACATTATAGACCTATTGGCCAGTATCAGACTTATGGAGTTGGACTGGACTATGTTGGGATGTTTTCTCAATGTTCCATTCCTCTTGTATATAAACCTCTCCCTTGTATATGTATCCATATTTATGAAATTGTTTCTCTAGTCTAGCCAGACTAACACACCACTTAGCTGTCCACATAAAACTAGATCTTAATGTAAAATCCCAGATCCTGCCCACAATTCCAGATTCTTTCCACCAAAACAACCCTTGCAAGCTAAGCAGGGGGAGATTTTCTTTCTATGAGATGCTCCTGAGTATGGCTCCTGTCATTCCTGTGCCTCGGTTTTCTCAGCCATGAAATGGAGTTGAAACCTTTCAGGATTTCACAGGGCTGAAGGAAGAGATAAATCATCCAAGAAATATGGAAAGACCTTGTCTTAGTAAACTATAAATGTCATCCCTTGTTTGGTTTTATGATTATTGACTACATTAGATTATTAGTAAATCATATCCCAACCCAGACAGCAAACATAACAGCCTAGAATGCCAGGCCCTATAAGCCTAAGCCCCTTCCCCGTGGTAATCAAATGTCCTTCAGGGATGGGACTGTCTTGTCCCATTCTTGTAAAACATAACGTGAGGGGGGGGGTGTGATATAAAAGTTAATTTTGCCATTTGGATAGTCTGTTAAGCACCATGAAGAATGTTTCAAACCAGGTGTGTAAATCTCAACACAGAAACCACCAATATAATACATCTTGTGGTTTTTACTTATTGTTGCTCACACCCACTGACCAAGAGATCTAGAGGAACAAATATGATAAAACTGAAACGCTGTTAAATGAATAAGACACTAGGTGAAATATACAGAGCAAACCTATGCTATCACAAGCCTCAGCGAGTCGACACAAAACTGAGCACCATGGTTTCTAGTAGTTCAAGCAAGAAGGGCTGGCTTATGAGTGGGCGGGGGGAGGGGGGGGGAGGAGGGGGGGGACATTGCTTTTTAAGCAAAGAAAACCTCTGATGGGAGAAAAGGCATTTCCTAACAAGAAAGTCTGACAGTCTCCATTTTTCCTAGAGATGGCATTGAACAACTTTATAGCTTCCATAAAAACTTTTGCAAGCCTGCTCACTTTTCTTGATTATCTGTCTGTTCTGCTTTTACCTTCCTGAGTTCGGAAAGTCAATCTGGATACATGACCTATTTTTGATAAAGTCTTGGCAACTCTGATAGCAGTATGTGTAGAAGAAATACCATCATTTATATTTTCAATAATGATGAAGAAGTTGTTCAATGGATCTATTGAGTTATAATTAACTCTGCTAGATTGAGCTCTTGTTAGAAGCCAGGCTAGTGATAAGCCTTTTATCTGCATTAGCTTATTTAATCCTCCCCAAATTCCCATGACAAAGGGATTACCCTTTTACTCATTTTACTCTCGAGAAAACTGAAACTCATAGAGGTAAAGAATCAGGTTCAAGGTGACACAATCTGCAAGTCATTGTGGAGATTGAACTTGAAGTCAGCTCGGGCACGTGTCAAGCTTATCTGCCTGACCCCACAACACTATCAAACCTGCCTCAAAGGTTTTCACACAAACCATCCAATGACTTCAACTAACCACGGTGAACATGAAAGTACATTGGAGTTATGCAGAAAGGTAGCTTACTAGTCCATACAGTTTTTAGATTCTACAAAGAAAGTGTGATGTGTGGACTTTAGAAGTAGGTTATGTGTATTAGAAATAGTTTATGGTGGAAAAAATGGATTGTAGTCCTGGCCTACCAATGGCTGAAGCTGGACGACCAACCAAGGCCCCTGAGAAGAAGTGTGGAAATGTCACTGGAAAGCTGCCACATGCACTGGACTCATTAGCTTGTCTTGACAGGGTCACCACACCTTCTCCCTTAGGCTGTCAAAGTAGGAACTCTTTGGTGCGGTGTCTGGCCCTTGCTTTAGGATCTGCCTCCACAAAGTAGTCATGTCAACAAGCTGTGGAGAGCTGGTCACCTTGCCAGTCCAGGGAGCATGTGCTCTGCAGACTGTTAGCCTCTAGCAGACCCCTAGTCATTTTTATGGACTCTCAGTGGCCTTCCCAAGAAGGTGATAAACTGTGGGCAACAGACATTCAACAGCAGAGTTCTCACCTTCCATAGAGGAGATGCGGCTTGAAATCCTGGTCACTATACCTCATTCGCTGGCACCAGCCACCCACCGGAGACATCTCATTATGGTGTTGAACAGGTTTTGGTGGAGCTTCCGGGCTCAACTAAGACTAGGAAGAAAGACAAGGCATTCTATTTCTAAACATCAATCAGTGAAAATTTAGTGAACCACAACCATCTGATCCACAAGCCAACACTGCTGGTGGAGCGAGGATAGGCCTGGCAGAGTTCTGCCCTGCTCGCTATTCTGGAGTCTCTGTTGGTTGGGCAGCAACTACCAAGAATCACAAAATGAGAATTTGGTATGAACAAAGATTAGGTACACGTGTTTTAAAATTATAGGGTTCTATGACTCCCTTATTTTTCTTGAGAATTCAATCCTTGATGTCTAGGAGAAAGATACATTGAGGCACCTTAAGTGTAAGGAAACTTTTTTAAACAGGAGACTTAGGAAAGTCTAATACTTCTTTTGTTTTGTTTTGTTTTTTCTGATTGAGACTTCTGGGAACACATTTCCACTCCACCACTTGTAAGCTGCATCTCCTGGTACAAGATGTGTAAGCTGCGTGCCTCCATCTTTTTATCTGGAAAATGGAGACTGGAACGGGATCTATCCCATCAGATTGTTAGGACTTCCTGATGTGCTCATGGCAAGGATGTGCAGAGACCTGTGCTAGCAACCACTCTATGTGATACCTCATTCTCTGTGGAAAGGAATGGTATGCTTGTCTGTGATTCCATCATTGAACTGGACCAAGCTTTGAAGTCCTGAAGTCAATGCTGGGTCTGCAGCCATCTTACTCTGCGACTCTAATGATGTCAAGTCCAATTAGCGCTTTCCTCCTACATCTTTCTCTGAGACACACTCAGGGTGGGTCAGTTGGTTCCCTCATAACATCCCACACAGTCTGTTCCAGATTAAAGTTATTGATGCCATATTGGTTTTCAATAATCAATCTTTGGGATTGGAAGGTGCTGGGACCTGATTTGTCTTTGTATCTCCAGCGGTCAAGCACCAAGACCTAAGTTATTCTTTGCCCCCACTTCCCATCGCCTGCTGCACACTGCTGGTTCATTCATTCATCCATGTCTTTTGATCACTGTTTTCCTTGCTCCAACCCCCCTTACCTCCTACCCTCTCAACCAGGTGAAGCCCTCTTTATCCTTCAGAGCCCCACTCCTATTCACCACTCACGCCTCTGCCTCACCGACAAGGTTCCATCCTCTGTCAGAATAGTGCCTTGGAAGCTCTGATGTCACCCCCTTCTGTGTCTCTGGTATAAGTGGAAGGGCTCTTGGTACCCTTGCAACACCCATCCTCATGCATGAAAATGAACTACCTTGGATCCTCAGGACCAACTTCAGAAGTGTAAATGCCTTCTCCAAACAATTACCCATGTCTCCTTGGTACCCCGGAGAATTACAGTTTGACTATCTCACCCAGGGGCTTCAACACGTGACTTCTGATCTGGGGACAAAAGCACATGCATGAGTCCACAAGGAAATCACGTCTCCTGAGAGACACGGTGGCCCGGGGGGTTATACGAGAGAAGGAGACAATCAGACCAGGCTAACACTCACTCATGTGAGTTAGAAAGCAGGAGCTTAAGAAATGCCACAGAATGAATCCTAGGTTTGTTTCCAGTAAATAATTGGTGACCTCACTGGGAGGATCCCACATTTCTATTCCATCGCAGGGTAACCAACGGGCTTGGATGTGCCTCAAAATATAGGCTTGCTGTCATCGGTAATGACATGGACCCTTCTGGACCACTGGCCTCTCCACCCTACAGGAAGCTCCAAATCTCACTTCTGAAGGGCTAACAGAAGCTGTTGCCCTTTTCTCCAGGGCACGATAGTAACCTTCCCTTTTAATATGCCCTACAATTCAAAACTCTGCCCCAAAGACTTTTGACAACTGGGCAGATGACTCTGTAGCGTCTTTCTCAGATGTAAAGAAAAGATTGGGTTAAGTCTTTGGATGGCATTTCCACTCCCTTCCCTTAAATATTTTTTATCAGATTAAAATGATTACAGTGTGTTTAAGGAAGATTCCTTCTTAAAGATGCAAATTTATGCCATCTCTCTGCATTGTTCCGAGGATCACATGCTCTGCCTAAAATCCACACTCCGTTTCAGTTGCCCACGTGTAATTCCTCCTGACCTAGATGAACAGCACATCCCCGCAGCCAGTTGAGAACGCAGATGGAAAAACCAAAGGAGAAAGTGAATGGTCTGCATATCATGCCCCTGCCCCCACCCCATGCAGAGTTCTGGAGGATTTTTTTTATCTTAATTGTGTCCTCTTTTAAAAGGAAAATAAGCTGTTCTTTCATTTCTTATTATAGTCTAGGAGAGATGAGCACCAAAAAGCGAAGACTGTAATATTGAGAGACACATGTGGAAATCGCTTCCATGATGGTAATTTCCTAAACTGCTTTCAAAAGCCCTTTTTTGGCTTAAAGAGTCCACGGAGCCCCTTTAAGATTTTATACAGAGAAACTGATCAGGTTCATAACATTGTGATGAAATTAGAGCCCATATTGCATGCCGGGAATGACTTTATCACTGTAGCTATCCTTCATTTCTAGAATGGTTGTAATTGTCTGGGGGAAATCGCCTCTCTGGAGGACTTAACCGGAGGTAGAAAGGTCAGGTGGTAAGTACAGAGGCTTGAGCTTGATTGGCAATAATTGGAAAGCCTGAAGAGAATGATCTGGGCTCCTTGACTGCGAGCCTTGCTTTGATTCTGACGCTCAGGAAAATGGTTTCTGTGTGCTGTTCTCTTCCCTTACTTAATGGGGATCAATATATTTGCATCCCCTGAATCCAGGGACCAATAGGGGAGGGGGAAGTCAACGGATGATGAATCCTGGAATACCATTGTAACCCCAGTCTTATAGAACGAACCTCTTATGCTTTGCTCCACCTGAGGGCAAATGGAAGTATCTGAGAGATGATTCTTCTTACCCACAATCCCCCTGCCTTTTAGTTTGGTCAGCTTCAGCTAAGTCCCACTGCTCGGATGGCAAAAGCTTGCAGGGATTCTATGTACCTGTAGGAGGTATTTTTTCCCTACTACAGGTAACCTCAGGGCTACGAATGTCCCACTTCCAGACAGGCAGCACTGGCCTTTTAATGTGATACAAATTGGTCCTCGCACCGAAATGATTGAACCGACCTCTACCCACACCCCCAAATCTACTGTCCTCCCACAGAATGCATCTCAGAGCAGCCCTGCAGGGAAGAGGAGGGCTGCTCTACAGTGTCTTTTGAGTCTTTAAGGAAGCAGATTACCACATCTCTCTCCCATGGAGCACCTGAAGGGTGAGTGGTTCGCACCACAGACATTCTGGTCCACAGTCAGATGCAATGCCCACTGCACCACCAGGTGCACTAACCCCAACTTGCAGCAAATTCTTGATCACCATCACCTTCACTTGCTGCAAAGGAGGCTTTAAAATTGTGGAGAAGACTTTGAATTCTTTTTTGCACTACACAAAGTATCCACCTGTTCAGACAAAGCTCCGCATTCACACTTAAAGACACACTTAGGCATGGAGCTCGTTTGTTAGCCCGGAGCTGTGAGCACATGAAAGAGAAGGATGAGACTTCTAGTGACATGGTGACATGTGCATTCATTACTGAGATTTCCAAAGTAGCAGCCCAGGTCAGGGAAACCCAGCCACAGTATAACTGTCCCTGGCCATACAGGCACTTCTGCCTTCATGACCCCTTCCTTCATAACAGAAGTGTGTGTGTGTGTGTATACACACATACACACATGCAATTATGCTTTCCAGATACATAAACACACACAAAATAATCAAAACCAAATTCACTACCATCAAATCTATCTGTGTTAGTCTGAGTAGACTAGAGAAACAAATCCATGGACATTCACATGTGTATACAAGAAAGTTTTATATTAAGGACAATTGTACATTTAAAAAGCATCCCAACCCAGATCAAGTCCTTAATTCCAATATTAACTCATCTGTCTGAAACCAATCTATGAAATCCACTTCAGACTCACAAAATACATTCAATGATGCCAAATGCAGTATGACCACAGGTCAGTAGGTAGAAAGTCTTTGGGTCCAGTGATATTGTAAGCATCTCAGCACTGGAAGAGGTCTCCACATGACTTCTTCAGCTTCTACAGCTGCATCAAGGTAAGTCCATATAGTTTCTCCTCAAGAATGTCTTGCAGAAAGTCAGCAGAGAGAGAGAGAGAGAGAGAGAGAGAGAGAGAGAGAGAAGTGTCACTCAACTCTAAGAAGGAAATCCAGCACTCCCCAGAATTCTCAGCGGAAGGCCATGCTTTCACAGAGGTCTCATTAGCTCTGACTTGATTGACAGACTAGACTCCATCCCTTCACTCTCACTCAAGTCCCCAAATGTCACCAGATTACGTAACTACTACACCAATCCAATCCCCACAGGGCAGAATCCCTCCTGTGGGCTTCTGAGATAATTGTTTACAGCAGCAGAAAACCCCATCTCTTTCTCAAAGAGCAGCTGGTGGGTTACATAGACTTGAACTGCTGACTTCATTAGTATAAACATCAATATATTAATGTTAGGTGCTAAAATTACCTATATGATCTGAATGCCTACCTTTTACTTCTTATGGTGAAATAAAGTATGACTTTCCATGGCCCCTAAGTGGTGTCTGCAGAGTCACTGGTGGATTTGAACTGATGACCATGGGACTAACTCATAGAAGGCCACCAGGACACAGAAAAGACTGAGCATTCCTAAAATCCGTATCTCACTAGTCCTCACCCTAACTTAGTGTGCTGCTATTGTGGCTGTTAGGTGCTCTCAAGTCAACTTTGACCCACAGCGACCCTATGCATAACAGAAGGAAACACTGCAGGGTCCTGCTCAATCCTCAGCATTGCTCCTGTGCCCCAGCCCATGGATGCAGTCACTGCGCTAGTCTGGCTCGTTGAGGGCCTTCTTCTGCTTCACCAATCCTCCACGTTATCATAAAGGATGTCCCTCTCCGGGGACTAGCCTCTCCTGACAATATGTCCCAAAGCATGTAAGGTGAAGTCTTGCCTGCCTGGCCTCTCAGGAGCACTCTGGCCTAAACTTCCAATAAAAATGTTTAATCTTTTAACAGTTCATGGTACTTTTAACATTCTTCTCATTCCATAGTTCAAATGAGTCTATTCTTCTACAGTCTTCCCTATTCAGTATCCGACTTTCACATGCATAAATTAGTGCCGTGAACAATAGGTCCCTTTTCCACCAGCTTGAAGATTTCAAATGATTGTTCCACATAGATTCAGCTGATAGTGGACACTGTTTCTTGGGAAAGAGAAGTAAATGATAACCCACATTCATCTGTGACCCTGTTCTCGATGATCCACAGATTCATCAGTGTAATGCCCAACAAGCCTGTGCAGTAATATCTGCCTCCCAGGCCCAAGTCATCCAGGTGGCAGAGAGTTGGACTGGGTCCATTCTAAAGGATGGCTTTAAGGCGCTGTTGACAGGTCAGCAGTTGGAGTTCATCAGCCCCTATATGGGACAATGATAGGGCAGCCTGCTTTGATGAAAATGTATAGCCTTGATGACACCATCTCACATTCTCACCCACTGCCATCGAGTCCCTGCTGCCATAACAGTCCCTGCGAGTGTCTCAGACTGCCGCTGTTTACAGGAATAGAAAATCTGTTCTCCTGTGGAGCTTCCGGTGGTTTGGAACTGCTGACCATGCAGATTGCAGCCCACCATGTAGCCATGACAACATCAGGGTCCCTCAGTACCCACACATAGGTGGGTTTTTTCAGAACTCTTTATTCTATCTCACTGTAACAAAACCCCAGATGTCATTACGACACCAGCTCCCCTCAAGTCAATTCTGGCTGCCCACTGCATAATCACTCTGTCACCAGGGCCTCTGGCTCGACCACGGGGCAGATCTGCGCTCTCTGTGAGTCTTCATGACTCCACTGCAACAGGGTAGAGTTTGTGTGGGCTTTGATTCTCTGTGCTAAGGTGTGCCAGTGGTCTTCTAAGTTAACTGCCCCTCTCTGAGGCGTTATCATCCCAAGGGAAGCTTTGAGAGACTTGGCAGGTTGTCTCTAGTCACCTGAACTCACGGGCACCTCCTCGGTGTAATACTTGTGGGGCAACCTCTGATCAAAAGGTCTGTAAAAGCAAAGCACGGTGTTTGCAGGGAATCTAGGACAGATGAACCCTCAGAACCAATAATGAGAGTAGTGTTACCAGGACCCGGAGGGGGGGGGGGAAGGGGGGGGTAGAAAGGGGGAACTGATCACAAGGATCTACATATAACCTCCTCCCTGTGGGACAGACAGCAGAAAAGTAGGTGAAGGGAGACATTGGACAGTGTAACACATGACAAAATAATAATCCTTTATCAATTATCAAGGTTTCATCAGGGAGGGGGGAGGGAGAGGAAAATAAAGAGCTGATACCAAGGGCTAAAGTAGAAAGCAAATATTTTGAGAACGATGATGGCAACAGATGTAGAAATGTGCTTGGCACAATGGATGGGTGTACGGATTGTGGTAGGTGTTGCACAAGTCCCCAATAAAATGACAAAAAAGAAAGAAAGTGATGGTGGCAACATATGTACAAATGTGCTTTATACAATTGATATATGGATTGTTAAGAGAGAGGTGTGAGAGCCCTCAATAAAACAATTTATTTTAAAAAATTAAAACAAAATACAAAGCAAGACCTGGGTCAGCCAGTAGCCTGTGCTGACCAAATATATAGAAGCTATGCAGAAAGGCACATTATCCCCACTACATCTTTCCAAAAAAAAAAAAACACACACACACACAGAGGGAATGGAGTCCTAAGGAGACACAGAAACCTGACTACCCAGCCAGCAGTAACAAGAAAGAAAAGGGGTCTGGGGCATTTTCAGTCATCTACGTATTATGTGTTTGACATTTCCCAATCAATGGGAGCCCTCAGGGTCCCCATTTCTGTTGGAGGCACGAGCTCTAATACTGGCTACAGGGAAAGTGTCTGGATGAGAGTCCATTCCGGTGCTACAGAGGGTGGGAGGCCAGCCAGCTGCTCGCAGTCCAGAAGGGTGAGCGCTGTGGGCTGGAGGTAAGGGCGGGCTGGCCCTCAGAGGAGGGCCCTGCAGAGCCCAGGCACAGGCGCTAATGGAGCTAAAGGCACTTCAACACTGCTGGCAGTTGATTCCAGGAATGATATCCAGGTCACTGGGCTGGCTTTCCCAAGCTCTGAATTTCTTTCAGAAAATTAAACCAAAGCAAAAAAAAAAAACAACTACGGACCATTCACTGTGCACCTGAACTTACCCTTTTGAAGCAGCCTCCCTAAGCAAGGTCCACCCCCATACCCACCTGGGGCAACTTTCATGGTCGTTTCATAGTCACCTGATTAATGCAGTCATGTAATTACAAACTGCAGGAAAGAGAGACCTTTTTTTTTTTTTAATCTCAACCTCCTGCACTTGACCTCAACAGACACACTGAGTGATCAAGTTTAATCACTCCAGTGGTATGTCACATCTGTACACCCACAGCTATGTTTTTAATTAGTCTTGGGAACCTTGGTGATTCCTTGTTCCTTTGGTATTTTGCTTTTCCTCATTCATTTTGATCTTGCTCAGTATTTCACGCAGTTGGCTTATGCTAGATTATTCTACAAACATAAAGACACTCTGACGTTCACCAGTTCCACAGCTTCCAGGTACACAACCAAGAGGCACAAATGACATCAGCTATACTATACAACCAGCACCTATTGTTGGTGCCCAATTTTCTATCACTGTCCAATCAGAAGCCGGTTGCCATTAATTCCTGATGGTCTTTGTATGTTGCAGAATGGAGGGAAGCTCTGAAAACATATCTCCAAGCATTACTTCCAAGGATTTTTTGGTTTTCAGCTGTTCATCCAGCACTTACCGCATATACTCATGTATATACTCAGCACATTTTAATGCATTTTTTTGTGGTAAAACCAAGTGCCTCAGCTGATATTCAGGTTGGCTTATACTCCAGTATGTATGGTCACAGTGTGCACCACCCAGGTACCTCTATCACCACGCCGACTACCATGGAGTCAATTGCACCCCACAGCCACGCTATAGGACAGAACAGAACTATCCTGTTAGGATTTGTAATTTTTTTTTAATCATTTCATTTTAAATCATTTCATTGGGGGCTCATACAACTCTTATCACAATCCATACATAAGTTGATGGTATGTCAAGCACATTTGTACATCAGTTGCCCTCATCGTTCTCAACACATTTGCTTTCTATTTAAGCCCTTGGCATCAGCTCCTCACTTTCCCCTCCCTCCTCACCCCCTCCCCCGCTTTTGTCATGAACCCTTGACAATTTATAAATTATAATTTTGTCCTATTTTACACTATCTGATGCCTCCCATCACCCACTTCCCTGCTGTCCATACCTCAGGGAAGAGGTTTTTTGTAGATCCTTATAATTGGCTCCCCCTTTCAACCCTACCTTCCCTCCATGCTTCCAGTGTCACCACTCTCACCACTGGTCCTGATTCTCCTTGTTTCCAGTTTCTATGTGGACCAGTGTACATCCTCTGGTCTGGCCAGATTTGTAAGGTAGCATTGGGAGCATGATAGAAGGGAGAAGAAAGCATTGAAGAACTAGAGGAATATGTAAAATCCATCATTGCTACACTGTACCCTAAAGCCCATCTGTAGGTAACAGACTTTCCCTTACAGTGGGGACACAGGGGAGCAGAAAATTCCATCTCTCCGCCTCAGGACAGCCTCACACACAGTTAGCTTCCCAACTTGTAACCTGAGTGGGGACAGCTACCGTTCTCAGTTGCTTTCAGGAGGGGTGGTGGGTGTTAGCCGTGTCTCCTGGCTACTTGCCTTCCTGAGGCTGCTTGATGAGTTTGATCTCAGTCATCAGTATGCAGGAGAATCTCGCACTGTTCTTGCACTGCTACGAATCTGAGGGTGGGAGAGGACTCACACAGAAGAACCCACAAGACTTTGAAAAGGTAGTGCTGGCCCAGCCCCTGTCCACCAGACAGAGTAGCACCCAACTGGCCCTATAGACCAAACCCAGAGTTTCCCAGGAATCTGCTGAAGCATTCATTCAACATCTGCTAACACATGTACATCGCAGGCTTGGCATGTGGTCGTGAACATTGAACTGCACTAACATCGACATAAACTTGCCCCCCAACAAGACCAGCCTGGTGGAACCTTCCCGTGCCGTTGGCCCACATATGCTTAACACACTTAACTCTGTGTTTACTGGATATTCACATCGGGATCCAAATTTCACCGGGCCATATGATGCCACATTTAACTTTTCATAGGGAAAGCCCATGTGTGTGTGTGTGTGTGTGTGTGTGCGCGCGCGTGCGCGCGCCAGCCATCATGAATTGGGGTGGGGGGGGTGGCGGATTGAAGTCAGAGCTGACACCATATGAAACCTTTAGATGTGCCACAGCTGCCCCAAATGGAATCTGTCCCCCAACCGAGAGACTCTGGGACCTCTCGCTTCAAAGAGTCCATTTTCACAGGACACTTCGGCATCTCTGAGCCCTCTCTTAGAGAACAAAGTCAATCCCAGGTCACTATTCCAATGTAGTTTCCTTTGTACTAAATCCTACTTTCAAGAAAAATTCTTGCTATGGTTCACTGGTGTTTAACCTATCATATAATATCCAGGTTTACTGTGTTAGAAGAAGCAGAACAGTATTAAGCTTTTCCCACAAGCCTGTGATTGCATTTGACCTAGTAACCTGTATTAGATTAACATTTATTCTACAACTGCACGGAAAGCCCTGCACCTTGGTGAGCTGCAGTTTATAGAGGACGCTAACCATTTTTACAAGTGGAACAGGAAAAGGGAATTGAATCTGAGGGAGTAATTCCAAGCAAGTATGTTGCTGCAGCAGTTAAATTGTTTATACGAGGAGTAGGGGAATTACTTCTGACTGACCTCTCTTTTTATCTGCTTAAGAGACAAAGTGCAGGTCTGTATCGCCAGGGCAAACTCTGGGGAATGCAGCTTTAAAATGTATAGGAGCCATAGGGCCCCACCATCCACCAATCGCGACCAGCTTCAAAGGCAGTGCCATGCAGGAATGTAAACATGGCCCTGTTCCTGGAATTAGGACGTTTTACCAGAGTAGCCAGGGTTCAAATGTCCATCCATCACCCCCATGCAGACCCTGCAGGTCAGGTGGGAGCAGAAAGGAAACAAGAGTTGAAAATGAGAAGTGGCTTCTCCATCACGGATCTTTTGATGGGAAGGCCTCTTGATTTTCCTTGGCCTCAGCTCAGTGTGTGGCGGATTCATTAGGGAACAAATCGGGCTTTCAGGGAGGCTGAGGGATGGTAGCAGGGAAGGATGGAGGCACCTGTTTGGGACAAAAGGCACGGGGCAGAAATAGAGCTGTTTGGGATGAAGGCGGGAAAGAAAGGAAGCAATTACCAGGATATTAAACAGCAGAACTGCCTGAGCATCCAGCCAGTATAATGAGGAGAGGAGATCATCCCGCATTATGCAGGATCCCATCATGAAATCCAAGCCCCTCTCTCGGGGAGTGCCTGCTTTGCCAACACGGGCCTGTCTTGATGGCCAGGGAGTGTCCCTCTTAATGGAGTCTGCAGGAAAACTACATCTAAATGATTGACTCACCCCAGAAAGTCCAATTGTTCCTTGAAATGAAGCAAGCTGCAGAGCAATAAAATAAAAAAGAAAGTGAATGCAACATCCTGAATCCTTACACATGAAAATTGCACAGAGAGTGTTAATGTATTCCTCCTCACCTCCATGCAACCATATGCCCTCCAACAAGGGAGGGGGAAGTACTTTACAATTCCGGGATGTCTTTATCCACCACGCCATGCGGGGGCTTTGGTTCTTGCTTTGCCCTGGAGCCCTGGTAAAGAGTTCCCTGAACTCTTTTGTGCACTCAAGGAAACAAACAAACAAACAAACAAACAGAAACCGGCTTCCAGCAAGTAGAACCCAACTCCCAGGCATGCCGCAGGCAGGCAGGTGGCCCCTAGCATTGTCAGCTCACATTCTTTAGACATACTGTCCATAGAGACCGGGCCCTGGAGAAGGGCGCCCTGCTTGGCAAAGCAGAGAGGCTGTGAAAGAGAGGGAGGCCTTCAAGGAGATGGAACGGCACAGGGGCTGCCACGATGGGACGAAGCAAGCATGACCCTGAGCATGGCGCAGGACCTGGCCATGTTCTGTTCTCTTACACAGCGGGTCGCCGTGAGTGGGGACCAAGGTGGCAGCACCTGGCACGCAATACCCAAAGGTTTGGGGAGGCCGATCGCCAGGTCTTTCCTCTGAGGCAACTCTGTGTGGATTCCAAGCCCCGGCCTTTCCCTTAGCAACCGAACGTCTTACCCATTTTGCTACCCAAGGAAGGACCCCCAGGCTAGTGGCTGCTAGTCTCCGTTGAGCCTGTTGGCTGTGCCTCCGAGCTGTGTTCCACTGGGTTCTCATGAACATGGCCTAAGTAAAAGAGTTCGTCAAAATGTAATTCTTCAGTCTTCTCCCCCAGACGTCAAGATGGGTCCTCCCCAGGGTTTCTTTCCAATTCTCAAGAGGGAGGCAGGATCTGGAGAGGCGGCATGAAATGCGGGGTCACTGTGGGTGAATCTCCACCCCTAGGGGAAAAAAAAAGTTTTTTCAAATCTAATTTACACGTCTCAGATGGGGCAGCCCCAGCCCACCCCAAACTCCTGCGAAAAGCAAAAGAAGAATCATGAAATAGATATAAGACACTCTGCCTCATTTTACCATTTTGCTGTGTAGGGTTGCCTCTGTTGCGATACCATCACCAATGTTTATTTACAGTTGGTGCCATCAGCCTTCACAGATACCCGGTGCCCACCTCCCTCCCCATGGCCTGCTGCTGGAAACTGCTGAGAAACGTTGGTCTCACGGCAGGGGTCTTGGCTCCATATTTCACGAGGGTGATTATTGTCCTTTGAGGGAGCCCTGGTGGGTGGATCACGCAAGGTCAGAAGTTCAAAACCATCAACCCCTTTGCAGGAGACAGACTGTTCTACTCTCATGCATAGCTGTTCTCTTAGGTACAGGTCTCCTCTGTCCCCCCGTGTCGCTTTGAGTTCGGCATCCGCTCCAGGCACTGAGTTGTTTGTTTTGTTTTTCAATCATTCCTCTGTATCTCACACTTCACCCTTCACAGCAACCGGAAGCTTTGTGTGCTGCCCTGAAAAGCACACGAATAACTTTATACCTGGACGCCAGAGAAGAGGTGGGAGTTTTCAATTATGAGTTAGGTTCATGTGGCTATACATCGGACTGCAATCCGCATGTTGGTATTTGAAACCACTAGCAGCTCAGCGGTAGAAAGAAGACATTTTCTACTCCTGTAAACTGTTGCAATCTCGGAAGCACACAGGGAGTGAGGGTAGCTATAAGTCAGCATGGATTCATATATATATATATATAGTATGTGTGGTAAGATATAGGGATATAGGTAAGATATAGGGTAATGTGATATGGGTGTGTGGTATATAGGGTATATAGGTGTATATATAGGTATATAGGGTATATAGGGTATATAGGGATATAGGTGTGTGGTAAGATATAGGGACCCAAGAAAGACAGAAGAGAAATGAATGAGGTTCCCTTGGGAATGTAGCAGCAGTGAGTGTGGATGGAGCCGGTGGGAGAATGGACTCTGCCCTCGGGTTATCACCTGCAAGCCGGCCTGAAGTGAAATGGGATGGCAGTTGCTCAGTGGCCGCTAGGCTTGTCAATACAATGATGCCTAGGCCAGAAAATGGGACGCAAATGCCCTGCTTCTACAGTCAAGTTGGGTGGCCAGGGGTAGGACGGCAGGCTGCCAAAGGAGACCACTAATTGTGATCTCCATTTATTCCCCTGCCTGTGCCTCACCAGGCAGCCTTTACCTTTTGGGGGTTGTTCAGCGCAACAGAGGAAGATGCTCTGCAGAGACAGGTCAAGCTGCAACAGGCAAGCCACGGGGAATTCACCCAAATCCATCTTAATCCCAGGCAGTTTTGTTTGTTCTATAGGGTACCTTACTCCTGCGACCTCTGCTGCTTCTGGGAAATTTTACCCTGTGGGAGATGAACTGGGAGGAGACTTCAAACCATGGTGATCACTGATGAAAATGGTGTCCCTGCTGTGAGGTCCCCGGGAGTCAGTTCCTCTGTTCCACAAGAGGAAATGCTTCCTGGTACCCGGTGGTGTGTTGTGGTCCGAATTATTCAGTCTGAGCCCCTGCAGCCTCTGAATGTAGAAAGCTCTGAATGTAGCAGTTGGAAGAAACACGGGCACACTGACAGATGGACTCTTGAGTACAGAAGGATGTGATACACAGGTCAATATGGGTGAATGGACCACGCAGATCATCTTTACGTAGGGAATCATTTGCTGATCTCAATCTATGTCTACTGGATACTCACTGCTCAAGTCAATGCTGGGGCCTAGGGACCCCCTGTGGGTTTCCCAGACGGTCAACTGCTGAGAGGAGTAGAAAGTCCAGTCGTGCTCCAGCAGAGGTGCTAGTGGTTTCTAACTGCCGACCCTGGATCACAGCCCAATGTGTAACCACCCCACCCCCAGGCCTCCGTACTACGCAATCTTCCACTATCTAGGACAGAGCACTGAAGAGCTGAGCATCGCAGAGTTCACCTGCCAAAAGGTTTGACACATTCACCTATCTGGCTCATTCCTCTCACGGATGAGGACGTTGAGCCCAAGAGGACAGGAAAGCACTTACCCAAAGTCACACACCACCAGTGGGTCCTCAACTCAGGGCTGGATCCAGCCTTCCTGGTTCTCAGTCTCCCCCCACACCCCCACCCCAGCCGCACTTGGACTGCACGCTGGCAAGGGCTGACAACATGGCATCTAAAGTCACATTCTCAGGATGAACACGAGTCGCAAAACATCTGAGGAGCCCCTCGGCATGGTGTGAGAGATTTCAGGCTGTCTGCTGTGCATAATGTATCCACTTAGCCAGAGTCTCTAGTATTAATTACCTCTGTGAGATACAATATGGCATCCTGCAGCTTTGGAATCTGTACCCTTCATTAACCGTTTCCCCATTAACCTTGACTGGAATCACCTGCCCACTCCACCCGGGAAGAGGTGTTCTCTTCGTAAGCGTTCCCATTTTCTCTTTGAAGCCATTCTCATCTTCTTATTTCATTGTAAATGGTCTTCCTTGCAATAAAGTGCCATTGGACATATTTACTATTTGCTGCTTAATTCTGTCCCCTTGGAAGGAGACTGAGGCCGGTGCCCACAGTAGTTAATATACCTTTGAGCACATACTGTGACCTTTCTCCAGCTCATGCCTGACTTCATTCTCAGATCTCATTAAACAGCAGAAATTATCTTTGGAAAGAGCAAAACCAGATATGTGCAGATTTTGTGCTCAGCTATAGAGAAGAATGTGATTTAAACGGCCCCACAATGGCACGCGCATAGAGAATAAATAAGGATGCATCTGGGAGCTCACACGGCCTGTTCCGTCGACATCCTGGACCGTGGGGCGCTCGTCTGCTTGTATGACCCTGGGTCTGCCGGGTGCATGAGTGGGGCTTCAGAATGTAGCCGCCCTCTCGCTGGATGACATGTTGTGAGATCAGTAGTTCAACACACCAGTGGCTCCCAGAGAGAAAGATGTCTTCCCGCCTGGAAAACTACAGGGGCAGTTCTACCCTGACCTTGGAGCAGCCTGTGCATCAGAATCAACCAAATAGACCTGGGTAAAGAGTTTGAGCCGCATCCTCGAAGATGAAGACACAAGAAGAGGATTTTACGGGAGGGGCCAAAGGTGCTTGAGAGTTGGAAAAGATCAAGCCATCAGAATCGCCACCCAGAGAATGAGCTCTAGAGCACCCCCCCCCAGAGCATCCCGTGAGTTCCCCAAGCATCAGAGTGTGGAAGGGAGCCCCCCAAGGCACACCGTGAAAGCCAAAGATGAAGACGAGAGGTGCAGAGAAGAGAATCAAGACAAGTTTATCTAGCGGACAGCCCTGAGACACGGGCCCTGTGCCAAAAGGAGAGGATACAGCCAACATTTCTGTCCAGAGTCATTAGAACAATGGTTCTCAACCCATGGGTTGCCTGATTCATAACACTAGCAAAATGACAGAGATCAAGTAGCAACGAAAGTAATTTATAGTTGGGGGGGGGGGGTTGTTGGTGGTCACCACAACAGAAGGAACTGCATGAAAGGGTTGTGACAGTAGGAAGGTTGAGAACCACTGCATTAAAACAACCCAGCTCTTCTGAGCCCTCTTCCAGGTTTAGCTTTAGACTCACTGCAGGGTGGGCCAGACATCATTCTGGGGGTCTTCAGAGCTGCCTGATAGGTTGCTGCTGTTGCTGTTGTCTGCTCATTGCTTTGAATTCATGACACCTCTAGATGAGGACTTCTCAATTCCAGCCACAGATTCTAACTCCAGCCACAGATTCTAATCATTTGAGGGGGTTTAATTGTAACTGAAAGTCGGGGCTAAAGCCAGGCCTTAGTACCTCATTGAAGCTCCCCAGAGGTTTAAAGTGCACAGCCAAAGGAGGAAACCACTGAAAATACTGTTAGTATCAATAAGGACATCCTCCACAAATGTCTTCCTTGACGCACTTTCGTCTCTGAGAGTGTCCTGATTCCAACTATTCCTGGATATTACAAGCATTCCAGGGATCCCTGGATCCCTGGACTCCACAGCAAAGAAGTCCCATATTCCTCCCACCTTCTCAGGCACTCAGTCTTCTCTCTACTCAGCTAGCCCTCCTTTAACCATCACTTACCCATCCCTTGCCCTTGTTCCTTTCCCCTTCTACAAGGCTTGGGTGACCATACCCCAAACAGAGTTCAAATACATCAGGGTTTTAGTAAGGAAAGCTAATAGTAAAAAGAAAGAAAATACCAAGGAGACGTGTTGAAATGAAGGTACTCTTTCCAATGATGGTGAATGGGAAAGAATGAGGACAAGAAAACACACCCCTACGCCTGAAAAAATAAGAGAGGAAAGTGGTTTGAGGGACTTCAAAAGAGCTATAGCTATAGGGTGCTGTCCACCTTCAAAGCCAAGAGTCATGGCCACATGTGGGTGCTTCACACCTAGCAAAGGTCCTCTGAGATGTGCTCAGCCCCATCAGGCGAGCTTCAAAGGTGACAGCTGAAACAAATCAGGTGTCCCTTCTCTGCTGTGACAGAAAGACTGTTTTTACCCCAAAGCTCTGCATTCTCCTGCCCCACCCCACAGGGGCTATTCAACACTGCTGCCACAATAGATTTGTTTCAGAGTCAGTGTCTCAGGATATGTGAGACAGTTTCGTATCATTTTAGCGAGTTTCAAAATGAGTCTAAAATACCCTCTAAAAGTAATCTTTCTGAGGACATTCTTTACAGCCATCTTTGATCATGCCCTCAAAGCCCATGGTCTCCCCAGGCAGGACCACTCAGCAGTCCAGTTAACATACTGATCAAATGTGATACCCAAGAGGGATGTTTGCAAACACCCAGGCATCCTTTCTGTTAAAGAGGGGCAGGGGCAAGCGCCCTAGCCGAGCACAGGTTCTGGAGGTCAGCCACAGCTTCAATACCAAACTCACACCTCCCCAAGCCCGAAGGTCACAGGATGCTAGAGCCGAAAGCAATCTTGGTCATTTGACCTGCTGGATTTATTTGCTTCTTGAGCAAAGTTTACCTTTAATAAAAGTAATCTTTTAATTTGGAGCCCTAAAATTTTAAATAAAGATAGAACTAAATTGCACATATTTATTCAACTCATGCATGCCATATTTTTATTCAAAATTAAATGATTGACAATGCCAAGGTAGCAATTCAATAAAAACAGTCAGAGCATCCCCAGCATCTGATTTCTAAATTTTGTACTGAGTTGCCCAGTGTTTAGAAAATGAGCAATTCATCTGGCTAAGTGGTTGTAAATGGTAAGGGTTTTATTTGGTTGTTAAAACAATTTGCCTGGCGACTTGAGCTTCTGCTCAACTGAATTCACCCAGAAGCTCTCGACAGAAACAAAGTAGTAAATATCTGTTTCAAAACTGACTTGTTGGTAGCACCTGTGGTGGTGACATATCTGGTGGCTACATAATCTGGTGAAGGGGTGGAGTCTAGCCTGTCAATCAGGCACAGCTCAATGGCCTCATTTGGAGGCTCCATGGAGATAAATAACCTGCTGGAGGCCAGATACACCCAGACTCTCCACTTTGTCTTCCGACGGGCAAGACACATGGAGCTACACTAGATCCCTGGAGCTGAAACAGCCACATGGAGACCCGCACACTTCCACTGCCACTGGATCCCCAAGGCTTTCCACCCACTGGCCTGCGATCTTCCTGCATTGGGCATCACTGCATGTTTTGCAGGAGTCTGGAGAGGAATTTATAGACTGGTATTGGACATATGGGCTAATATCAGACTTATGGACTTGATCTGGATTTGGGCTGGGATGTTTTCTCAATCTACGATTGCTCTTTGATAGACACATGTGAGTATCTCTGGATTTGTTTCTCTAGTTTAACCTAACACAGCGCCTAATAAATCCTTGCATTTCAATCATCGAGTCTGCCAGGAAGCCACCTTTCGAGCTCCATTGTGACACTTTCAAGATGTGAGTGAGCCAATGGTGGCTCCACAAACAAGTCTATGAAATGAGGAGATCAGATCCAAAGAAGTCTATTTTTCATTGAACCCAGCAGGTATAAATGGACTAGGGTCACGAACTTGGACAACTCTGTATAAGTAGAGACAGGCAAGTATAAGTAGAGGCAGGCAATCGGTGCAGCAGAATTTCCAAGAGAGGCAGACCAATACAGAACATTACCATGAGAATGTTGTTGCTGCTGCTGCTGATAAAGGGCGATACCATCTAGTCCGTCCCAACCAGGAAGGACCTCATGCACAACAGAAGGCGGCACTTCTCTGGTCCTGTGGCATCCCCACAATTGTTCCTAGGCTGGAGCCCATTGCTGCAGCCACTGCATCAGCCCATCTCCTCCAGGGCCTTCCTCTTTATCAGTGCCCCTGGACCTTCCCAAATGGGATGCCTTTCTGTCGAATTCAGCCGAGGAAAACTCTTCAAAGAAGTCATCCAGGCCCAGTGGGTCAGCACTTAGTTGCGAACCAAGAGGTTAGTGGTTTGACGCCCCCCAGCTGCTCTGCCAAAGGAAGATGTCACAGTCTGTGTGCAGCCGGGAAGACTTACAGCCTTGCAAACCCAATGCAACCACTTTACTCTGCCCTATCCAGTGTTGACCTGCAGGCTAACAAAGGGGTTTTGGTCGTGAAGCAAAAGAAAAGAGGCTAAATCAGTTTATGCTGTAAAAGAATAGATTTTGAAGGCTTCTAAATATTCAGAACACCAGCAGGTTGGAACCGTTTGATAACCCATAAACCTTTAAAGTCTATGAAACTTTAGGCCTGAAAAATTAGCTTTGATGAACAAAATCTAATTTTGTTAATAAGGACCTTTTACAATGGAATAAAAAGGACAAAAGATCCAATTATTAAAAAGGGCAGAGGGCAGAATCAGGTGTATATAAAAAACATAAATGGTTAATCACTATAATAAAGTTGTTCAATATCACTCACTAAAGAATAGCAACTTAAAATGAGATGCCATTTTCTTACCATCATTGACAAAAAGATTAAAGTATTTGATACTGTGAGGTGTTAGAGAAGGTATGATAAAGCATACACTATCTCAAAATTCAATAGGAAAGGTTAGCACCATTGATCATCTAGAATCAGCAGAGAGGCAATGAACATATTTTGTCTTGGATAAAAACACAGTTTGTGCCCAGCTGCTGAGCTGGGCCTGGCTAGCACTCCATGAAGAAGCTCTGGTGGAACAATGCTTAAATGCCTAACTGCTCACCTTCAAGCTCAGCATTTCAACCCCACCAGCGGTCCCCTGGGAGAAAGATGTGGTGATCTTCTCCCATAAAGACAGCAGCCCAGGAAACTGCCTGGGACAGTTCCCCTCTACCTCATAGGATCACCTTGAGTGGGGACAGACTGCACAGGGCATGAAAACAGAACTCTGGTCACTCCATAACTGTCTCCACTAATAAGTTTAGGACTTGGTGGTTGACAGTTCAAGATGATGTTTAAGGTTGGAGTATACTTATTTCTAACACACTTACTCCAAAGTTAATAAGCATTCTTAATAAGTTGGCCAATAAAAATAAGCTTTGCCTGCTGCATTCATCAACAATGCAGTTCTGTAATTTCGTCCTTCAAAATCCCTGTGGTGGACCCTCCCCCATAGCTCACTGTCCCTTCTCACATGAACAGTCGGGCTCCACTATTTCACATCATACTAACCTTTCTATCCACAGAGCTGCCTGTAATTAGTTGTCCACCACCTATTTCATCTGCTTCAATTTTCTCAGTGGACTCAATCATGTGGTCCCTCCAAATGGTACTTACATTCATTTCCTCAAATTAATCTTTCGGTCTCATTACTCTCACCCCAAACCTATGCTCGACTCTGCCTCTCTGCATTTGTTCCTGCAGTTCCTTGCAGCTATAATCCCCTCCCTCTTGCTTTCCTAACTTTTATTTCTCCTCCAAAGTCTAAAAGTGAATTGAATTGTAATGGGATATTTTGGATATGTTTATGGTTCGTGATTTCCCACGGCCAATATACACTTTCAGTCCATCAAATAGCCCTTGAGTTAATCTCGCATTGAGACACCGATGAGCAACTGACAGTTTTGATACAGAGATACATATAATACAACCCCAACTAGATGAGAAAATGGAGCAAAGGCACTCCAGAAAAAAGGAACACCATGGGCAAAGGCACTCATTTATGTGCATGACTTCTGCAGGAAAGATCCAGCCTTGTGTAGATTTGGAACAGAGTGGGTCAGAAGCGGGATGAAAACATTCATGTGGAGTCAATACCCATTCCTCAAGGTGCCCTCTCAAGTACATTAGCCCATGTCATTAGAAGATAGCCAGCTTTAATTAAAACGTGGACTCTCAGAATTAGACCGAGAGAATTCTTTGGAGATGCACATGTCTTGGTATCAATTTCACTGAGTCTAAGAGGTTCTCAGCTCAGGAACCCTGGGTCCAAAGAACACTCTCCACTTCCAGCTCTTCATTTTTGGTAGTAGGTAAGTCTCATATTTCTTAGATCCCTCTATCTCCTTTTCTCCTTTGTAAGATTAAAGGTGTTCCAATCCACAGCCCACAGAAATTCCTCCTGCATTAGATCAGAACTGCGATTTGATTAAGGATGCTGTATCCCACCCTAATTCTCTTGCAATTAATGGCTGACCACATCATGGTTGATAATTACACCAATATGTAACTGTCGAACAAATGAGAACAAAATCAAATCACACTGACATATGTTTTGAAGGAACACAATTCATTATACTCCACTCTTTGGCTCTCCCAAAATTTGTTTCTTTGCCACATGCAAAACACGCAAAAATAATTTCACCCCACCATCCTCAAAACCTTAAGTCAACTCCACATCAAAATTCTACCCTCTGGTAGAAAGTCCTCTTCATCTGTGAAGTCTCAATACAAGTTACCTGCGTGAAGATTACAATATGAGAGCAGGCCCAAAGTAGACATGCCCAATAAAAACTGAAATGAAAGAAGGGATAAAAGGCACCAAACAAGTTTTTAAAAACCCAGCACAACAATTTACTTTAGCTCTCAAATCTTGAAACAATCTGCTATTCTCTGAGCAGTATCCTTCAGACTCTGGGTGTTACCAAACTTTCTGAGTTCCATGTGGTGGTCCCCTGACCTTGGGCTTCAGCTCCTCATTCCAGATCCTTTCAGGTGGCAACTCTGTCCCCTCAGCTCTGGGATGCCCCATTTTCCATACCTAACACAGTTGTACTCTACTTCTTTGGTCCGAACAAGCCCCATTCTTCTACCCCATGGGTACGGCAACTTCATGTCCTCAGCTTTGCATAGTGGATCTGGCCCCATCGCCTTGGAACTCAAGAACAACAGTCACACACTCCAGGACCAAGGTGGTAGAAAGATGAATCTTTGAAACCTGGAGGCTATAATCCCATCCTTTAGAACCCAACAAATATGGTGTTATCCTTAGAGACCCTCGATATCATGGTCCTATCACTGAGAGGGATGTAACTTTGTTTGCCACACTCCTTATCTCTTCAGCTTCTTTGTCCTAATTCTATGGTCCCTGAGGCCCTCAGCTCTTTGGGCATCTTGGGTCAGCTCATATTCTGCCCTGCTAGAGTAAATGTTATAAAGTTCTTTAGCTCTATTGAAGAGATCAGGAGAGCCCAGATCACCTCCCTTTGCCTTGATCCAGGGGTGCTCAAATTCCTCATTCTGTGGATCAGCAAAGTACCTAGGGATACGCTGCTCTGCCTGAAAATTTCCTGCTTGAGGAGGTACCCCATTCCACCAGGAAACCAGAAAATCTTTTCATAAATGCTCACTTGCTCCATGTCTTGGATCCTGTGCAATCTGCCACAGGTCTCCTAGTTCAGCTACTGCCATTTCTCCAACATTGCTTCTTATCTTCCATACCATCTCTGGTGTTACAACTCTAGTCCTCCTTTGAGTCTTCACTGGAATAGTGTTGATGTCCATAATTCCACCCACCATCTATTCAAGACAATCTAGGCTTTTACTGTCAGGCACCATAAAAGTCTTCTAGCCTCGATGCATTATCCAATTCCAAAACTGCTGCCATGTTTTAATTATTTATCAGAACAGAACTTCACCCTTGGCACCAAATTTTGTCTTAGGGATCTAGTACTGAAATAATAGAAATACCCAAAGTGGGGGACTTAAACAAATTAGCCTCGCCATTTACCCATGACTACTGGTTAATTCTGATTTATAGTGATCCCACAGGTCGGAGTAGATCTGCTCTATTGGACTTTGAAGACTAAATCTTTATAAAAATGCACTGCCCCATCTTTCTCGGCCATGGAAGCTAGAGGGTCCAAACACCACTTTTTTAGTAACAGTCCAGTGTTTTACCCACTGTGCCACCAGGGCTCTTTTCTCTCAGTTTAGAAGGATTGAAGTCCAAATTCAGGGTATCAGCTCTCAGAGAAGGCCGTCTCTCTCTCTGTCAGCTCTGGAGGAAGTTTCTTGTCTCCTTTCAACATCTGTGGGCCCGAAATTCTTTAGAGATGTACATGAATCTTCATGTCAATCATCCCCTGGGTCTCGGAACTTTTTTCACAGGCACACTGGGCTCAGTAGATGCACTGTAGCCCCATTCCCATTCTTTCTTCTTTACTTGCTTTTCTCTCCTTTTATCTCTTGCAAGATAAAAAGGTGATGCAGGCCTCAGCTCCAGGAAAACCCTTCTTGCATCAGATCATGCCTGTGACCTACAATCCCCTTCCAAATGGCTGACTGATGACATCAGATCGCATCATGGAAGATGATTACATCATTGCATAACTCCCAGAATTGTGCCCCAGTGACATATTTGGAAGGGGCACCAAGTGCCCATCTATGATACTCTGACTTTAAATTTAGACTCTGTCACTTCAAAAAGATCCATTTCCCATTCTTGTCTATATGCTCATCCAGATCACTTTTGTCTGCCTTTACGTGTTAAAATCACATTTGAAGATCACCAGAAAACTTGATTATATGCTGTTACTACAAATGCATAAGAATATCTGTCAATCACTATAACTTTCCGACCTCCTAGAAAGACTCAAATCTATGTTTCTAACCATGTATGTGACTATCTGCGCTGATGTTCTCAGTTGTTCTTAGTGCCTTGCATTCAGAAAGATGTGAAAATTTAGATTGTCTCCTTTCTTTCTATTGGAAATCCCTTCTTCTGTAGCAATCACTATTAAAATACTTCCCAGTGAGATGAATAAGAGCATGTCCCCCCTACAATTACACAATCTCTAACACTGATAAGTATTCAAATGTCAGCCAGAAGAAAAGTCATCCCAACATCACATTTCCCGTTTCTTTTCTTGTATCTGGTAGCAGTAAAAAACTACAGGAGTTTGCAACTATATATCTTTTTTCTTTCTGAAAGCACCTCTGAGGAGGGGGGTGGTGATTGTTGAGGGAGTTTTGCATATTCCCATTGGCACTCCCTTTTCCTCTGGCTGAAACCTGGTCTTGGAGCACTCATCATTTCAGGATTAATGATAACAAGGAGAAATTCCTAAATATCTGTCACCTGGTCTAAGCTGTTAGCTGCTGCTGTCTGGTTGACTTTAGACTGGGTGAGGGATACAGGGTTTAGTCCACCCCCAAAAGGAGAGATTTCCTGAAGAGTCAAGTTAAATAACAGGTTGGCAACAGACTGATGTGACAATTGATCAGCGCCATATTATAGACAGAGTTGAGAGCACCGAAGTTCTGAAATGCATGAAAAGTAGAATTTGCATTTATTTCCTCATCCCTTCATTGTCTTTGGATGAGGGGGAGGAACCTGTGAGACTTATTTTAAAGGTATACTTAATCCAGCACCTCAGAGAGTTGGGGCTCACGGTTTACTCTTGGAGGAATCAAAGACCTTTAGAAAGCTGAAGTAAAATAGATGATAGCTGCCCTAAAGCACTGTGGGGAAGCTGCGCACCCTGCTCTGAACTTTATTAGAGCATTCATCACACCACTGTAATTAATGTTTACTTCTCTCTTCCTCCCACTGGACTATGAGCTCCCCGAGGGCAGGGATCATTTCTCATTCATTTCTCTACCCATATGAGCCCAGCTGTGTCAAAATAGCTGGCACGATGAAGATCCTTTACCTGTGTTTGTTGGATAAATGATGGATGATGCATAAATGAATAGATGGATGGATAGGTGGATGATTCAAAGACATGGCCCTGAAATAACAAACAAACAACAAAACCCCCTGAAATAAACAAGAACATAAAAATGTGCCTTCTCGCCTACGTTTTAGATTAGGCCTGTGGCTTTTATTGCTACCAGGAACAAGAAATGAAAGGGAAAATAGGCACTTGAGATCCCTTTTCTTGGTGTTAGTGTTCGGGCGATGCTTCCTTGTTTTATATAAGGTCGTCGTGTGTCAGAGCCAATGCAACGGTAACGAACAAGAGTCCCGTGCACTTTGAAAGTAGGAGAAAAGGCCTGCATATATAAAGACGAAAATCTGTGTTGCAACCTGTTTACTTTGTGAGGGAGTGTGTTCTAAGACTGTTTGAGTAGACTCACCCCAACTTTTTCTGATTTTGCTTTGGGAAAAAAAAATCACTTGGACGAATTGCCAGACCTACTCCCAATCTTTCCAAACAAGATTCGGAGGCCTCCAGAGTGGCCGGACAAGTAGAAATCATGGTCCACTCCAGTGTGAGAGAGGTCATTAGTCCCCGACAACCCTGGACTGAAGTGAATTGCCTCAGAGAGGGCCAGGAGAGGGCAGACAGTCGAGCTTGGAGAGTGGATCGGTTGCTCTCTCTGCCATCTGTTTTGACATCATCTTCTTGCCCCATGGTTCACGAGCGTTCCCTCCTGCAAGGAGAGCTGCCTGGACTCCAGCCCCTGTGTCAGCCCCCTGATGAGTGACGGAACTCACTCTTTACCCTATGAAAATAAAGCCACAAGAAAATGCAAGTGTCTCCTAAAATCTCAAGGATGTATCTTTCAGCCAACAAAGGGTGAAGATTTTTTTGTAAGTCAAGGATAAAAATGTAACTGAAAATAGGACCTGAAATTATGACTGGAAACAACAACTCATTTAATTCTTTGAGGTTATTTTCTCATCCCACCTCTATTCTCAGGTCCTGCTACTTTACCCCCCACTGTTATTCTTAAGTCTTCCACCTCTTGCCTTTACCTCAAACTATCAGCTTCGTTTTCCCTCTATGTTCCATACTTCAGTCCTACAATTGGCAAACCGCAGTCCCCCTAGACCTTATTTAACCCGCATAATGGCCTTCAGGATGAATATGACTCTGACCTCTGGTCTAGACACATAAATATCCCTTGCTATTTATTTCCTCAGTCCCCTTTTCTAAAGGGTTTCTCACATTTCACTGTGGATCAGATCTGTTTCACGAACCCCCAAAAGAAAATCCAAGAGATATGAATCCAGATGGGCCAACATATCAACCACAGTTCTACAAACCTTCCAAAGCCCACCTTCCTTGCCTCCTCTGCTGTACATAGGGACCCTCAGGAACCATAATTCAGAAAGGAAAATATGGTCTCTATTAACAAGAACTGTGGTGTCGTGACAGGGAAAGTTGCTTTTCCTCCCATTTCCCCCCAACTTAAAATGAAAGCTGCATTTCTGTGAAGAAAGTGTAGCTTCATTGTCCTGTAAATGAGCTCACACTTCATCTGCACAGCCCCATGGTTAATGGTAAAGGGACAATGAAGACGTGAGATCTCCATGTGCCTTGCTGGAAATGCAACAGGGCAAGCTGCAAACTGGGAACATATCCTCCCTCTCATCCACTGGGAAAACTGGAAAGAAACTCCCAGGAGACTCACTTATGCTTCAGCTGAACCTGGTTTCCATCTCAGTATCAAAGGTGGCAACCTCTCCCATCAGCCTTGGGTGGCTTTTGTGTGTTCTATTGGGTCTGATTTGTCATCAGGCAGCAAATCATATAAGGCAGGCAGGAGATCTTGACCATGTGGGGCACCAACTGAAGTTTCATGTGTTCCAGGACCCCTTTCCCAACCATTTATTGAAACTAGAGTTCTACTGTACCAACCCCAGTTAAATACTACTTACCTGTTCGTTGTACTTGAAGTAACTGGCGTCCAGTTATCTAATCCAACCAACTGCATGGAAAGCTCACTCAGGTCATTGGCAATGTTTATAATTTCTAGCATACAGCTTGTGGGACCCAGCACAAAGTCAATATAGTGCTCTTGATTCATGGCAAAGTGTGCCTCTTTCAACTTCATCTAGTTAGGAAAGAAAAAAAAAAAGATTGGCCAGAAAGGATCAAAGCAATATATTTTATACTGCCTGTGATAAAATTCCAGTGCCATATTAAATAAGAAGTTTAATGAGAAAGCGTATATTAAAATACCACAGGGAATTGGGCCATAAGGAAACTACCTTTCTGAATAGATCCTATAGTCCCTTTGGGCTCTTATATTTTTGTGTGTACTCTAGACATTTGAGAATTGAATACTGTTCAAAGTTGTCACATTATTTTAATGACATTCCATCCGATTATAACTCGACCCCCAAATCTGGAGCCATAAAACCAGTTGCCATCAAATCCATCCTGACTCCCAGCAACCCTGAGTGCCTCCATGCAGAACAGTGCTCCTTTGGCATCAGAGTGAAGGACATGGAGGATGGTTTTGGAAAAGGTCCAGGAATGCTGCAAACCAATGAGAAAACGAACCAAAAGAATGTCCAACAACTAGCCTTTCCTTTGAGTCTGACTTCAAATGTTAGTGTGAAGTTAAAAATCTGATGGCATAGAGACCTCCAGAGACCATTGTTGGGAGCTTAGAAGAAACCCTGGAGGCAAGTAACACTGCTTCACCTTTAGGAGTTCCACTGTCACCTCTGCACTTCCTCCTAGGCAGGGCTGAAGGGAGACTTACAGGCAAAGGTGGGGATGAGTCCCCAAAAGATCCAGGTAGGAAGCAGAGTCTAATCTCACAGCACAAGGATAAAGATTTGGGACAGGAAGGATTCAAATCAAAATTAGAAAATGAAATGAACCCTGGGAGTCCCTGAAAACCATGGATGTGAGATCAGGAAAAGGGAATTAAAAAGCAGGGATCAGTGGTCTGTGGTCCGAGGACCTATTGTGGATTATGGGGTGTGGCAGAGGGTGGAGCAGCAATAGTATTTGGAACCACCATCTGGATTATGCAGCTCCTTCAATGCTTTTCCTGTTTCCAGTCTCACCCTCCTCTCATCTACTTTCACAGAGTTATCAGCAACCTCACTGTCCCCTTGAGATGGTCTGTCCTGACCTCTGTCCAAAATCGTGAGAGCTCCCCCTTCTAAGCGGCTTGGTGGGTCCAGTGGCCTCATTTGAAGAGCAGGAAGAGAATTCCCAGCCTCTCGTTTGCCAAATCACCTCCCACTCAGCTCTCAGCCCTGCCTTTGGATTCTCACCCCCCCCCCACCCCCCGAGTCCCAGTTTAAAAATATTTGAACTTGGTTGGGCAGATTGATTGAACACAATTAAATATCCACAGGACAGAGTCCATCTTCCCCTCTAGTCCATTAGCATTCCCGAGTGCAGAACTGGCAGCAAGGAACTGTACTGCGGGCCTAGCAAGACCTATATCATGGAAGCCGCTTTCCCGACTTTGCTTTGCACTGCCTGACCTCATGGGGACTTCCCAGGGTGGCCATGTGCTGGAGCGCCAGAGCAGTGGATCTCAACCTTCCTAATGCCACCTCCCTTTCATACAGTTCCTCAGGTTGGGACACCTGCATGCGTGCAGATCTCCCTGCAGACGGATAGAGGAGCGGTGTCTCGGTTCCTAAGACCATCAGGAATATGGTCTTAGGTGACCCCTGTGAAAGGGTCATTTGATTCCCAAAAGGGTCGTAACCCCCAGGTTGAGAACCACTGCTCTAGAGTGAGTAGGAGACAGAAAGAATGCTGATGGGCTGGGCCACAATTCTACACTCATGAATCTCATGGCAGTGCATCCCCGCTTGACTCTGAGTACAAACCTCCCCCAAGAGACTCACTGTCCTGTGCCGTTGAAGGATACACTTAGCACACCCTGCACCAAATACCAAGTTCAGGGTGGCCTGATACATACTACTGCAGGACTTATCCTCAGTATTACCTAGACAGGAGAAGTAGGGAAGAGTCTTGATAACACATTGATTGGTTCTCTTTCTCTCCTTGTCACCTCACCATCTCTCATGAACCCCTTTCCCTTCCTCTCTGCCTCTACCTTAGACGTGGCCGATTACCTGAACCAAAAGGGAGGGTACAGTTGGCCATCACGTGTTCTGAAGTGTTCAGTCACTCACACCAAAAGATCCACTCAGATAAACTCCAATCACATTGAACAGAATCAGTAGCCTGACATCACTGACAGCAAAGCAATCCGACTTAAGCAAAAACTCCAGGTTGAAGGAGGGAGTCCATTCACCTGTATGCACTAAGAAGTTTCCTGGACCTCAAATGCAGCTTCGAAAGGACTGTAGCCCAGAGATTGATCCAAGGAGAGTAAGTCCAAGGCAGCTGCCAAGACCCAGTTCCCCTCACACTCACGGAGAACTCAGCCAAAAGTCAATCGTCACACTCGTTTCTGGTCCACCTGCTCTGTGGAGACAAAACTGTTATGGAAGGCAAAGGCTGTGCACTGATGCAGGCCCAGATCAGAGGCTGATAATTAGGCTAGCTAAAGCTTTTAATCTCGAAATTGGAAAACATGACTTCACGTGGCTCTGTAAATGTTAATGACCAATAAAACCAGCTGCAGCATCACATTTGGTTCAGTTTATTAATGCGCTATTTTAGATGAGCTGAAGTAAAAAGAGATCCCATTATCCAAGTGGAGAAGCTTGGTCCCACGTGTTCCGTGCTAGACCGTACGCTTTGCTCTACAAGTCACCCAGATTTTCCATTTGCCTTTTCCCTCTTGGGACTTAGTTTTTGGTAGTGTGTGTGTTTAATTTCTTTGGTTGGCTCGTTGCTGTTTCTGCTTCAGGTTGTGTATGCCCTGGTTTGGTTTTGTTTTTGTGTAGCCACCCTAGTTTTGGCAAAGAAGCAATGAAGGGAAAGTGAGCAGTCTTTAGGAGCCTGTGGATTTTGACTCCCATTACCTTTGCTTCCCAGAACTCAGATATATGCTTCTACAACATGTTCACAGGGCCGTAGTTTTTCAATCATGAAGATCAATCCAGTAATAGTGTGCTTTGCCCAAGGCAAAAAGTGAATAATTGCCCCATTAACAGACATCTAGGCATGGCATTCTTAAAAATCCCATCAAGGACTACCTTGGCAAAGGCTTATAAAGCAAGCACTTGCCCGGTTAGGTTTGAGCTACAAGGCATTTTAACTCACCAAGAATAATTCATTCTTTATTTCATCAAACATACACAGTGACCTACTACGAGCCACGCACTGCTCCCCATGCTGGAGATGCATAGAAGAACAGGAGGGACAGCCTGCGACTGCCAAGAAATTTCTTCCTGGCCAGTGATACAGACCACTGACAAATACATAAAAATTCAATAAAATGTGGGCTAGCAATAGGTGCGATAAAGCAGCCACATGATAAAGTGGGTTAAGAATACAGAGAGTGGTGGGGTGGCTATTTTCAGCAGAGAGGGTGAGAAATTTCCACATTAAAATAGGAGAGCAAGCTATCGCCTGAAAAAGTGTGCAGCAGCACTGGAGCTTGGTTGATATATGGGAAACAACCAAGGCTGCTAGGTAAGGATACGCCAGGAGCTAAAATGCATAGGCTCCTACAGGGTGCTAAGGAGATTGATGGAGGAGAGTGTCATGATCTGAATTATGCGTTAACAGGATCACTTGGCTTCAAGATGGAGCAAAGACTCCCTTGAGGAGGGGGACCTAGAATAGAAACAAAAAGACCCATTAGAAAGCTACTGCAGTGCTCAGCAGACCATATATATGATGGTGGCTGTGTTAGACTGGGTTGCCTAGAGAAACAAATCCAGTGATACTCATATGTGTGTAAAAGAGAACTTTATCTCAAAGAGCACTGTGCATTGAGAAAACATCATAGCCAAATCCAGATCAAATCCATAAGTCAGGTACCAGTCCACGAATACCTCTTTAAACTCACACAGCACATGCAATAATGCTGAATTCAGGAAGGACACAGGCCAGTGACAGATTCAGTGGCAGTGGAAGCATCTCAGCCCTGGTGCAGGTCTCCATGTGGCTCCTCCAGCTCCAGGACTCTGGCCGCCATCCATGTGGTACCATGTGGTTTGTCAACAGGAATGTGTAACAGATAGGGGGTGTGTCCTGCCTCCAGGGAGGACGAGAAGAAGTCCTGGAATCCTCATGAGAAGGTCACACCCACAAGGAGGGATGAATCTGGCTGCGATCTGATTGACCATCTAGACTCCACCCCTTCACTCATTTCTCAAGTTGGCATAAGATTGTGTAACTGCCACAGTGACTTAGTCTAACTTTAACATGGTGAAAGGTCAAATGAGTTGGACTCCGATGCCCTCTCAGGATGACAGTGAGATTGACTGGTGGATTTAAGATGAGGCTAAATAAAGAGAGTTGACAAGACTGACCCAAGCGATGGCGATATTACAGCATTTTTCAGTCCACAAGATATTTATTTTCTCATTGAAGGCTCACAGGAATCTTACTTTTCAATCGTGACAAGTGGATAAACATCCTTGATGTTAGCTGGGTGCCTGTTAAGAATGCAGAACCTGAGGCCCAGCCCAGAACTCCTCCGGATGCATATGAAAGTGTTAGAAGCACAATTCAGAACAGTAGGAAAGATAATGACAACGACGATGATGATGATGATGATGATGGAGATTTTGTTCTATAAAACACATGAATACATGCTCACAGAAGTTGCGCAATTTGCCTAAGGCCAACACAGCCAGGATTCAAAAGCCATGATTACAAATCCAGCCTGTTTTCCAGGCTCTATATTTCTGAGATAAAACTCTCTCCCTTGGAGGGCTTGCAGCCTATAGGGGTAAGGTCCCCATACCAAAGAACAATTACTGTGTGAGGTGCCTTGGCTTCCTGGAGGTCACCATCAAGGATCGCAGATTAAGCATCAGAGAAGACACCACATCTATAAAAGCGAGTGGAATTTAGAAAAGGTGTATGGTGAGAAGCGACCTACAGGACAGGGAGGTGTGTGTGTGTATGTGTGTGTGTGTGTGTCCGTCCGTCCACACCCGAGCTCCTGCAAACATGTACATGGGCATGCATGTGCATGTGAGTGTGCTCTCAGGCGAGGGGAGGGGGGCAGTCACAGTGGAGAGAAGAGCCACAGGAACAAAGCCCGGAACTCGCTGTGACACTGATGAATCACTCTCCCTGGCACATTCTGCCTACCAGACATATTGATCCTGAACTAATCAAGTAGAAAGAGTCATTGGGGAAAAAATAACGGGCTTAAAAAATAAATCCCCCTCACACGATTACTGCTCCAGGAAGAGCGAGCCGTGCCTGGCTGATGTCGAATTTGCCAAAGGACAAAGTGGACAAGGAGGAAGAGAATGGGGGCTGGGCGGGGTGGGGAGTGAGGATGAGGAGGGCCAGGCAGCAGCCTCTGTTTGTTTTCACCTGCACTCCTTGCGCCCACTCCAGGGTAACCTCTCGGCTGGGTACAGGCCTGATTTAATAATGTGCTGGAGGCTGGCATTTGCTGCATTCCCAAAGCCGCAGTAAATAGTGGTGGGGAAGATGTGTACCAGACCTAATTTGCCCCCTTTTTTTCTACTGAGAAAGGCACATTAATATTTAATAGAAGAAAAATAATTCATGCAGATTTGAAAGCAAAAATCCATGAAAAAGGCACAATACAAAAGCGGGGGAGTTGGGGGTGGGTGATGGGTCTACTTCCAGAAAGCTGACTTCACCCCCCTCCCAAAATGAACTAAAGCTAGTGGTTAATTTGCAAAGAGGACACCCAGGCAAATTCCAGCCACCTGCCTCTTCCTGTATTTGGTTCTATAGCTGTAACATCCTATAACTCTCCAACCTGGCTTTGAGTGCATGATGCCTCTGGGGTGAGAAAGAGTTGAGGCTTCCTATGCCAAAATGACTCATTGGGCAGCATAGGGCTTTAGTGTGGGTGTCAGTTATAGCTCTGCAGAGAAACAGAACTAGCAGTTATATGGATGTTGAGATTTTCTCAGAAGTATACTGTCAGGCCCTCCTTCTGGTGTCTCTGGAGGGAATCGAACCTCTCACCTTTCATTCAGGAAAAAAAGAAAAGAGGGAAAAAACACAAACCATCAGAAAACCCAATTCACTGTGATTGATGCAATCCCAACTCGAAGTGATGGGACCAGTCAACGCAGAACTGTCCCCTGGGGCTTCCGAGGAATGTTCGCGAAAGCAGACTGACACCTCTTTCTTCCATAGAGTTGGTGGGAACTGCTGATCTCTCATTGTCTACCCTGCTGCTAACATGCTGCACCACCAGTTAGCAGCTGAATGTCTGCATCACTCTCTCTAGGTCCTGTGTGTATTTCTACTTGGAGAGATGATTCCATGGAACTGGCTTATGTGGTTGGGGAATAGGGAAGAAATTCTGGGACCCTTGCATGTGAAGAAATTAGCAGCAGAACAAGACCAAGTGCATGCCCATCAGGTCGATTCTGACCCACACTGTCTATAAAGATGAGGCTGAACTGCCCCCTATGGATGTCAGAGACGGACTCTTGACAGGAGTAAAAAGTGTCATCTCTCTTTCTCAGAGCAGTTCTTGGTTTTGAACAGCTGACCTTGTAGTTAGCAATGCAATGCCTAACCCATCATGCCACCAGTTTAAAAGGTGGGGGGGGGGGAACACAGAGAAAACCAAACTATTTGCTATTGATTCAATCCCAACTCAAAATGACCCTACACGATGGTTTACAACAGCCCCAGAGAGTTGTTTATGGAAAGAGGCCCCAGTGAATGTTTATGGAAAGAGGCTGGTCTTTCTCCCATCAAACTGCTCATCTTGGTGGGCATACTAGCAGGATATCTTTTTATAGCCTGGAGACAGAATCCTTCCTGGGAAAACCCTTCTGTTTGATCTTATGGACGTCAGCTGATTAGACGAAGGCCAGCCACCCACTGATGATGGGTTCTGTGCTTTATTTAAGGCCAGTTGATTGAAGAATTTATCACATGTAAGTACCTCCATGGCAACATTTAGACTAGGGTTCACCCAAACAGCCAGGCATCACAGCCTCACCAAGGTGGCACTTGAAATCAACCCTCACAGGACCCCAGTGTCTCTCACCTATAGAACAGGTGCAAGAAAGCTGGTTGTTCAAGGTTGCTTAAGAAAAGGTTGAGAACGTCTATAGCATAGTGGGTGCATGGTGGGCTTCTAATCCCAAGGTCAGCAGTTCAAAATCATCAGTCTTCCCATGGAAGAAAGATAAGGCTTTCTACTCCTTTAAAAATGAACACTCTCAGAAGTGGACAGAAGTATTCCACCTTGTCCTAGAGGGTCGCCATGAGTTACAATCACCTGGATGGCAGTGAGTTTGGTTTAGAAAGAAGGGGTTGTATGTAATGATGCTGGCTGAGTCTGACAATTAATCAGGCTTTCTCTTAAGAGGCTCTGGAAAGATTGCATAGTAGGGTGCTGCAAAAAAGACCTGATTTGTGGCAGATAGGGGACTGGTTTTGCCATGACAATGCATCTGCTCACACAGCCATCTCAGTGTGCCAGTTTTGGCAAAAAACAGTGTGCCCCACGCACCTGACTCACCTGACCTCACTGCGATTTCCTTTTGCTTCCACAGATGCAAAGGAACCAACACTGAGTTGAAAACATAGAAGAGGGAGAAAAGAAGATGGAGGTGCTATCAGTCTTCCAAACAGATGAGTTTGAAAAATGTTTCCAAGGATGGAATCGCAGATTGACAAAAGTATTATGTGTAATGGAGCATATTTTAAGGTGATAAGGTTGTTTTGTTAAAAATTTTAAATACATAGCTTTGAAAAAAAAGATTCAACATTATGTGGGTGGAAGGTGGTGGAGTACTCCCTCAGACTTTGATAATGAGAGGGTGAAATTTTAGTAATAGGTGAGTTCTGAGACAGAATTCAGGTTCCCTCCGCCAACCACAAAAGTCACCCAGCAGGGACAGAGAGTATATAGTCCTTTCCCAAAAAGGTGGGGATAATTCTCAAGCAAAGCCAAGAGTTTTTCATTTGGCTCAATTTTGCCTCATTTCCTGTGAAACCATTACTGCGATGATTTACCGTTCAGGACTGGGAACAACCCATCTTCCCCTTTCTCCCTCTCTCCCCATGAGCCGGCCTCCCATGAGGATGTAAGTGAGACGTACGCACAGCAGGCCAGAATCATTTAATAAAGGTAAAGTAACGCAGCCTTACAAAGCTAACATGTGACCACATTTTTTCCAAGTAAATAATATAATTTTTTGTGTGTGAAGAAAGGACTTTGGGGTTTTCCCCCCTTATGAATAGACCCATTATAAGTTGCACCTGACTCAGAATCCCTTTAGAATGTTCTGTCTTGAACTTTCTATCTAGAAAATATTTCCTTATGTTAAATCAACAATGAGCCACATTTTATGTCACTGCACATTTGCTCAAAATAAGTTCTCTCCACTTCCTTGAAGTCTACTGGAACAGGTCCCTCAGCCAAGTTTTGGCTGTTTGGGGAGGCTTTTTTCTTAATTTTAAATCTATGGGGAATGGGGAGGGAAATGATTGGGGGAGGTAAGTTAGGGGTTAAGAAAGAAAGTCAAAAATCAAAATCCCTAGGAGTTTTTGTCACTAAAATAAAACGTATTTAAGAATGCGCTCATTTTCTTAAAACCAACAGGAAAGAAAGAATTGCGCTCACAGAGTGGGCTCTTCGCCAGTTGGAAGCCCAGTGGAGCAATTTACAGAGAGGCGAGGTCAGGGCAGCCTGCCTCTGCCTCCAAGAAAAATACTCAGGAGAAAGCATGGCCTTCTCCGGGGGCGATATCAGCAGGTAACCACGGATGGAAACAGTATTAATTATCCCTTCCTGTGTTTTATACTTCAGATTTAACAGACATTGGAAAGCCAGACATTGATAAAAATGACAGGAAATATTCTTAGTCAATTAAATCACCATAACGCCAGGCCTAACATCTGTTCTGTGAACCCTTCAGAAATGTGTGGCATTAATATTTAATAAAAAATAGCCCTGGTTTGGACTCAACAGCCATTTCACACTGTTCTCTCAGGACATTCACTTCAGAACTTATAACCTTACAGAATGTAAATACATATGTCTCTCCCTTGAGCTTCCAGCATGCTTAGCTAATCGGAGGTCCTCTTGGTGGAACTTGGTCTTCCAATCCTATGGCGTTTCCCATAGGTTCCTATCCAGTGACGAGGGTGGTCAGGGGATTTACCCAGGATCACACGGACCTAAGTGGAGAGATAGCATGTGGAGGAGCAGTAAGCTGTAGAGTTCATAGCTCAACTCCGCCAATCCTTGTACTCATGGTCCCTAGTGCTCCATTATTTTCATCCGGGAAAGGTTGTCTCTACACCTGGGCATCTCTCAAGCTGCTATGTACGTCTATAATATGGAATCTATATCCAAGGCAGTGATGTCCTATAACACATACGATGACACCAACTGCGAACCCTTTAGCTGGGCACCTCTCACCTATGTTCTTATGCTTGTTCTTGTTGGTGCCCGTCAGGTTGACTCTAACTCATGGCAATCTTAAAACAAAACAGAGCCTGGCCCTGTGCCCTCTTCGACACAGTGGTCTGTTGGAGCCCATTGCTGAAGCTCTAGTGTCAGTCACCTGTCAGTCTGTCATACTGTGGTCACTTGCATACTGCTAGGATACTAGAAGACGCCGTATCACAAGTATTTCAGGTACCTACGGGATCATCCATGGACAGCAGACTTCAGGGATGCTTTCAGATTAAGACGGAAGAGGAATAAAGACTTGATTGCTTCCCCAAAGCAGTCAGGGACGATGCTAAGAATCACAGTAGACCGAGACACTGCTATGATTCTGTTGAGAAGAAATGGGGGACCTAAAGAGCAACCGTTTCTTGGAATGTATCCTACACTCTCTTTCGCAAGCTCCCTTCTAATTAGGAAGCTTCTGGCAGCAGAGACTCATTAGAAGCCTTTCTGTAAAGCAACATAGCAGCAACCATGCAAAGTCCAGGGGAAGTCTACATCCAGTGACCTGAAAGGGGCTTTTGATGAGAGAGACGACAGCAAGGCAACTAGAAGAAGTTCCCGCTTTTCATCCTGATATTCAATAATGACCTCCAGGACAAGTAGGCGATGTGTGTCATGTCATGCTTGTGTTGCAAGTTCCTCTGCCACTCTCTCTCCCAATCATTAAAGGAGCAGTAAACACCTCTAACAGCTTAGACTGCAGAGTGTTGAGTCACCTCATTGCATTATAACTGTATCATACTATACAGAGAGCAAAACAAAAGAGACAGATGAAATTACAATTAACTTGAATATTTTAGAGATAGCAAAAAATGTCAAATGAGCAAGTCAAATGTGGAAAGGCATTTGCAATTATTATCCGAATTTTGAAAAATAAATGTATTCAGAGTCATTGCTTCTAAGTAGTTTCTTGTGCCAGAGAAACCATAAGACAATGTTTTAAAAAGCATTAAAACATTTCAAGTATCACTAGTGGTAAAGACCTTTTGAAACCCTAAATCCTTTAAGGCTTCAGCATGAATTCCCCCCGGGATACTCTCCTGTTCACATCTCATCCACTCTTGTGTCCTAACCCATAAAATGGGAGTATCTAGATTTAATAAGATTTTGCTCTCTCCCTCATATCTCAACAAATGGCAGAAAAAAATCCATCCCAAGTTCTCATATAAAATTATGCAGGTGCACACCTGAACATGAAGCAAGGGCTAAGAATCTTCATGGAAGTCTGACTTTGGTTTTACAGGCTTTGTTTTTAAGTTAGCATCAAAATCAGCTTCCTTCGTGACTCAAATCCTGTTTTCCCATCAGCTTACAATACAGCATTTCAATAAAAGTTTATCATAGTGTTACATTGATTTTTATTTGACATAGGATCTTAATAAATCTTTAACTGCAAGTTCCTCGGCCACAGTCTCTCCCAACCATTAAAGGATCAGCAAACACCTGTAACAGCTCACACTGTAAAGCATTGAGTCACCTTATTACATCCTTTAACTGGATCATCTCATCTCATCCCCACAGCTTTGGGTGAAGAAGATACACATAGTCACCCCTTTTCAGGTGAAGAAATGAAGGCAGGAGAAAAATAAAACACCTTCCCAACAGCACACAGCAAATAACAGTAGATCCCAAAATAAACCTAGGGCACTGAGCAGCCCACATGCTAGTCTAAAGAAGAGCTCCATTCTGTCCCAGACACGCTTAGAAAATCCAAGTAATCCTTTGAGTTCAGCCTAGGGAGGCTTTCAAGTGTCAGCACATCAGGTCTTAAGAGCTACACCCAGGTACTTAGCAGAAGCGAAGAAAAACTTGGAAAAGATTCAGAATCCACCCCTCTCTGAAGAATGGAAGGAAAGAAAGAGGGACAGTGTCAGCAAAAACTCAGCTTGCTTTCTTCATTCCTTAAAGAAAATGGTTTTTTAAAGTCTCAATCTACGAAAGGGTTCACCTCACACTCAACACCAGACTGAAGAAGAAGAGCAGAAAGAGGCAACACTCCTCCGGTCCTACCAAGTAACGAAAGGGAGGAAGCCAGTTCTCTGGCAGTCGTGCCAATGTCACACTCCAGTCCCATTATTTCTGTCAGTGGCAGGGTTCCCTAGGAGCTGGTTTTGTACATGGTTCCCTGTCCATCTCCAGAGAGGACAGCAGTAGCAGCTCCCATTTGAACAGCATGGTGGTTTCCCAAAGCAGCCATGTACTCCACCTCTGCCATCTTCTTGTCACTCAGGCAGTGGGCCTCTTTAATCCACTTTACCCATAAGAAAGTTGCAAAGCCAGGGAGGCTGTTGATTTGATGGAGCTCATCTCTAAACGGGGATTAAGGCAGGATGTAAGATGTTTCAGAAGAAGAACAAAGAGAATGTTCTGCTCCCTTGTTTTCTTCGCTTCCCCTTTTCAGGATGTCAGGGAGGAGTTGAGGCACCATATGACAAACAGAGAAAGATCTGTTGGGATAAACTTTATTCCTGGCAACAACCTGAATTTCCATCAACAGATGAATGGATTAAAAAAAAAAAAAAACGTCGGGGAGTACTGGTCTTGTCTCCACGGAAACAGGAATGGGTGAGCAGTTCCTACCACGAAACACCCAACCATGAGGACAACGTGGATGCATGGAAGGACTCAAGAAAAGAGAGAGCTACAGAGCTGGATGCAACCAGAGTCAGATGGACTCCAGCCCTAGAAGTGGGCGTGGCAGAGAACAGGTTGGGGGAGGGACCAGCATCCCACACTCACAGGGACAAAGGCGGGAGAAAGAGGAAGAGAGCTGGTCCAAGCTCCATGCTGACACATAATGCTCAGAGGAATATATCCCTCTGGAGACGCTATGCGACACCGAAAGGACAGGGCAAACAACTATTCCTGGGGGCATGAGAGAGGGGAGGAGGAGGGGGTGTGGACAAACACATGGATGGGGGAGGGGGAGCAACAAGTGGTCTGGAATCCATGGAAAGGAGGTTGTGGGAGGCCTGGTCGGGATTAAGCAAGGACAATGATTCTGTAAGGAAACACTGAAATGCCAATGAAGGTGGAACATGATGGTGTGACAGGAGGGAGATGGAAGGAAACAGAGAAATGAGCTAGAAGGCAAAGGGCACTTGCAGAGGTCTAAACGTAGGTATGTCCATACATAAATACAACTAAGGTGGGAATAAATTTAAGAACATATCTATAGGCCAAATACTATGGTAGTAAGTGAACTTTGGGCCCTCTCCCAGTGCTCCCTCAATGCAAGAACACTTTGTTCTATGAATCTGGTATTCCTCAAGGCTCACTGGCCCAACACGATCACTGAAGCTAAATGGG
>PVJH01000267.1:59061-89990 GCA_004026705.1 Nesogale talazaci
GGGGGGGGAACATATCACTGTGTGCACACATCCCCAAGGTGCCCACTGAGGACATGTGGGAGCATGAGCAAGAGTGGTGAAGAAAGCTGATGGTGCCCAGCTATCAAAAGATACAGCATCTGGGGTCTTAAAGGCTTGAGTATAAACAAGCAGCCATCTAGCTCAGGAGCAACAAAACCCACCATAAAACAAGCTCACTTGCCTGTGCAATCACAAGGTGCTGAAACAACCAAGTATCAGACATCAAAGAAGAAAAATCAAAATCAATGGACCAATTGACTCCTGATATTGCTGAAGACAAATGGGTACAGAGGCAAACAGAGTAGAAGAAATTATGGTGCCCAGCTACCAAATGATTGAATGTCTGGAGTCTCAAAGACTTGAAGATAATCGAGTTGCCATTCAGCGCAGAAATAGCAAAGCCCACATGGAAGAAGCACACCAGCCTGTGTGATCAAGAGGGGCCGAAGGGAGCAGGTAACGAGCATCAAAGAACAAGAATAACACCATTACGAATGAGGGGGAGAGCAGGGTGGGGACCCAAGGCCCACTGGTGGTAATTGGTCATCCCTTTACAGGGGAACCACGGGGAGGAGACAGACCAGTCAAGGGGCAGCCAGGCAGTAATGATGCATACTAGTTTCCTCAAGTTCTTAAAGCCTTCCTCCCCCCACAACCATCGTTCCCAACTCTACCTTACAAATCCAGATAGACTGGAGAAGGTACACTGGTGGAGAGGGAAGCTGGAGACATGGGGAAACCAGGATGGGTGAGCCCCTTCTGGCTGGTGGTTAGATTGGAGTTGCTGGAAGGGTGGAAAGAAGGTAACGTAGAGAGACAGAATGAACTGCAAGGATATACACATAAGCTCCTATTGGAAGGATGGACATCAGGGGAGTGGCTTGGGGGAGAGGTCGGGCAGTGTAAGATATGACAGAACAACAATAATTTATAAAGTATTGAGGGTTGGTGGGAAAGAGAGAGCAGGGGAAGAAGGGAAAGGATAGAAAACCGATACTAGGGGCTCAAGGGGAAAGGCAGATGATTAGAGAATGATAATAGCAATGGACACGTGAGGGTGCTTGGCACAGTATGTTTATTTACGTATTGTGAAAAACAATGTACGAGCCCCCAATAAAATGATTTAATAAAAACAAAACAAAACAAAACGTTGGGACCTACATACAATGGAGCATTATGCATCCCTAAAAAGCAGTGTGAACACATTAAGCACATTGCCACATGGGAAGAACTGGAGGAAATTTTGCTAAGTGAAGTAAGCCCAGCACAAAAGCTCAACTACAACATGAGTCCACTGATGTAAGCTCAAAAACGCAAAAGGGGGTTAGGGAAGAAACCACTAATATACATACATTCCTGGGGAGAAGTCCAGGTAACATGGCAGGGGCTAGACTAAACTCAGGGATACATATGGTAGCCAACTAAATAGGAAGGGGGAAAAAAAGACATGGGTGGCCAGAGAAACACGGCACTAACCCATCCAAGGGGAGAGTGTGGTTTGTACCTCTATAGGGAAAGAGGGACCAGACTTCAAGAAGATAAGAACACGACACACCAGAAAGAACAGGGAACCAATAGTGAGGCCCGAGGGGCCAGTGCCCCCAACTACATGGACAGTACTGAAGCTACAGCTCAAGGAGAGGGACTTGTCTGATCAGAGCACACAGGAACGAACATTGGGGGGGGGGGGGAGAGTGAAGCACATCCTGACCTACCAAGCCCTCAGGACAATATTCCAGCTCAAGGCAGCCAATGCACAGAGAGAACCATAGGGCCAACCCCACCATCTGACCCACAGCACAGCAGGGACAACACTGAAGGCACACTGCAAGAATTGTGCTTGAACTGACCCCACCGCACCGAGGTACAACTCTAAGGGCATGCCACAGAACAGAAAGGAGAGCTGAGCAATGAAGTTCCCAGGGAACACCAAAAATAGACTGTGGGGTCAGGACATGGCACCCCATCAGACGCAACTCGAAAATACTCCTAAAGGTCAACAAACAGAACCTGAGCAATTTATAGACATTTCGTCTTCTTTTTTTTTTCCTTTTTCTCAATGGCTTTTAGCTGTTGTTACTGTTATTGGAGCTTTTGTTTTATTTTCTATGATTGTTTTGGTTTTCTCTGTCTTGTGTTTGTGCATATTATTATCTCTGTATGTCTATCTAGATAGGATAGGTGGGATAAACAAGTGGGAGGAGAAAACAATGGGATGACAGTTCCAGATGGGACATGGGAGAGGAAGAGGTGGTGGAAAGGAAGTGGGTATCAGGAAACCCAGGGACAAAGGAACAACAGGTAACCAAAAATGGATGGCAAGGAGAGTGTAGGAGGTCTGGTGGGGCTTGATCAAGGGCAATGTAATTGAGAAGAATTACTGAAAGCCAAAGGAAGGCTGAACATGATAGTGGGACAAAAGAAAATAGAGGAAAGAACTAGGAGGCAAAAGGCATTTATAGAGCTTTAAATACAGGCATGTACATATGTAAATATATTTAAATATGATTATGGGAAAATAGATTTATGTACATATATTTATAGGTTTAGTATCAAGGAAGCATATGGATATTGGACCTCTACTCAAATACTCCCTCAGCACAAGAACACTTTGTTCCATTAAACTGGCATTCATTGATGCTCACCTTCCCAACACAATTGCTGAAGACACAGCTGGCAATAAGCAAATGTGGTGAAGAAAGCTGGTGGTGCCCGGCTATCAAAAGATACACTGTCTGGGGACTTAAAGGCTTGAAGATAAATGAGAAGCCATCTAGCTGAGAAGCAACAAAGCCCACATGGAAGAAGAACATCAGCCTGTGTGATCATGAGGTATTGATAGGATCAAGAATTAGGCATCAAAGACCCAGAGCAAAAATTCATAATGTGGATGAGGGGAGAAGGTTAGAGTGGAAGCCTAAAGCCAATCTGTGGGCAATTGAACATCTTCTTACAGAAGGGTTGTAGGGAGAAGACAGGCAAATGGGTGCAGTATAGCACTGATGAAACATACAGCTTTCCTCTGGTTCTTTAATGCTCCCTCCTCCCCACTATCATGACCCTAATTCAATCTGGCTAGACCAGAGTATGTACATGGGTACAGATAAGAGCGGGAAACAGGAAATACAGGACAGATAAACTCCTTGGGATCAATATTGAGAGTAGCCATACCAGGAGGGGAAAGGAAAAGTAAAGGGAGCAAGGGGAAACCATTCACAATGACCTAACTATAACCTCCTCCCAGGGAGATGGACAACAGACAAGGGGGTACAGGGGAACATCTGACAGTGCAAGACATGAAAAAATAAGAATTTATAATTATCAAAGGTTTATGAGGAAGGGAAGGGAGAGAGGAGAAAAAATAAGAAACTCAAGTAGAAAGAAAATGCTTTGAAAATGATGGCAACATATGTACAAATGTGCTTGACAAATGGATGGATGGATTGTGATGAGTTGTACAAGCCCCCAATAAAATGATGAATGGCATCTTCCATGTCCCTTTCTTTGTGGTATCATGAGTGCTCACTGCTACAGCCTCCGATTCTCACGCTACTCTACCCCAGCCCCACCCCACCATGCCGAGGCCTGCCCAGACACTGAACTCTCATTGGGCTTCATGATACAAATTCAGCTGTGGTTGTTAGCTGCTCTGAAGGCTGTTCCATGCCCTGGTGGCCTTATGCACAGTAGAAGGAAACCTTCTGGTGTCTGGCCCTGCACCCTCCCCTGCGTGTGCGTGCTGTTCCTGCACTGGTGCCCATTGTCGCAGCCTCTGTGCAACACACAAGCCACCACAGCGCAACAAACTTGCAGACAAGTGGCAGCCAACGTTGGCAAACTCAGTCAACGTCCTGCATTCTCCGGTGAGCGTGGACATCAGTGCTCAGCTAAAGGGAGCCAAAAGAATCCGTTCACAGTAAGATAGGAATGCTCTGTACCCGCCCAACCATCTCAAGGTTGGGGTATCGTTTAGAAGCAAGACTTGGGACATGTCATCAGCCGCCAGTCCCTGGAGAGGGAGATTTTGCTTCAAAAAGTCGAGGGGCAACAAAAGAGGAAGGCTCTTCATGAGACGGATTGACACAGTGGCTACAACAGCAGGCTTAGACAGCAATTGTGAGGATGACACAGGACCAGACTGTGTCTACCCTGGCTTTCCACAGGATCGTCATGAGTTGGAACCAATTTGACGGCATTTAACAAAACTCAATCTCGACGTGTTCAATGTCTGGAAATTCCCTCAGGTGTTAAAAGTACTGACCCCAACCCTAGAGTTTACCAGCCCAATAGTGTGCTCTTTGGAATTCTCTGAGACTAAGACACTCTAACTGAAAAACAGAATCAATTATCAAGTTCAGATCTCCACAGTAGTAGCTAAGTGTAATCTCACACAAAAAAGAGACAGACTAAATACAATGTATGCATTTCTATATTCTCAAACACTGCCATCCAGTCAATTTGGACCCATGGTGATCCTCTAGGATAGGATAGATTTGTCTCAGTGGGTTTCTCAGACCATCACTATTTCCAGGAGTAGAAACCCTCACCTTTTTTTTCTGAGGAGGGGCTGATGGTCTCAAATGGCTCGACCCACGGTTAGCAGCCCAGCATATTTCTATACCCGAGGGAAATGGGGAAAGAAACTAGACTAGTAAGGCACATTTCAAACAATATGGCCCAACGTTACATCATTCATGTTCCTAAACAGACCATCAATCCTTTTCCATCTTAACCCTCCAGGCAATTTTCAATTTTACCCATCTATCAAAGACTAAAGCACGTGGCTGATTCCATTCCTACTGAAACAGATCCAGAGTCCTCCTTCAGGCCAATAGCTGGCATTGTGTCTCCTGCACCCCAAGCCTCAGAAGCACCTTCAGGATGTACGAAGGTGGAAACAACGAGGAGAGCCAATTGCCGCACCCAGATCGATCCAGGAGAAAATTAATCACACTAATTAACCAAAGGAGTAGTCATTATAGCTTCCATTCATTGAATGACTCCATATGCCATGTGCTGGACATGTGTCTCTCATGTAACCACCCCCATACTGCATAATAGGCATGATTATGTTCATGCTACAGTAAATAAACGGAGACTGGGGAGGATAAGTCATTTGCCCGAGGTTGTTTATAGATGGCGGACTCAAGATGAAAATCCAGCTTGGTGTGATTTCCAAAAGCTCAAGCTTAACTACCACACCGACTGACACACCATAATCCCTTGGTAAGCCCAGTGATCCATTGCAATCGCAGGGAGAATGTGGAGATGATGTCCTGCTTTGCTATGAAGATGTTAGACTTGTAGGCATGCCAACTGGAAATACACTTGGTTGCAGCGCTCTGGTCCAACCCACCTTGTAAGCTGATTCCGAGGGCGTATCCCAATTTTCTGTAAACCACTTAGAGCTGCCGATTAGCAATAAACACAGTTAACAAATGCACAACAAAAACTTTCTGTGCCCTAATGCAAGCTGGAATTGGACTAGGCATGCACTTAATGCATATTAAACTAACGATGCAATACTACCTTTCCCTTCTGTGACTGAGACAGCTAAATAGAGTGATCACCAAACACCTCACTTAAATGGGTATTTGAGGGTTGCTTCAAGGCAGAGTTTGGGCCGAGAGGCCCAATTGCCCTGGCCATGAGATCTTCAAAGGCATTTCATATGGAATTCTTTTCTAACCAGACTTCTGCTACATTAAAATCACTTAATTGAAAATACAGAAATAGATAGTGGATGGGATATTGGATGCTTCAACTATGAAATACACACAATTTCATTTCAACAAAATGCCATCATTCTTTTAAAAGTAGTATTGTGCATAGGAATACTATTGATTTAAACTTTCCATGTGATTTAGAAGGGTTCTTAAATATATAATATATATTTAAATATATTTACATATATATATTAGGGATACATCAAACAATATGCACAGTGTTTTGAAACTTATTTCATGTGCAAACATATATTCAAAAAATATGAAATAAAGAGTTTCCAGGGAATTTTGCTGACTTGAAAAGGGCTCTTTGCATTTTCCGGTTTGAGAAACCCAAGTATTCATTCTGCTATCTTTCAAATGGGTTCTCAAGAGGAAACAGTGCCAAGAGTCATTCCCCTTAGAATAGGACAGACTCTGCTTTGAAAACAAATTAAGCCAAGGTATCACCATGGTTACATAACTAGGTAAATCAACAATGGTGTGTTTCTAGCTCATGTCACTACGTGACACAGGTCAGACAGCTCTGCTTGGAATGTCTGCTCCAGCAGTGATTCAGACAACAGAATCACTATTTCCACTGGACAGTCATCCCATCCCTACATCTATGCCACTGGAACTCAGGCCAGCTCATCGTTGTCTTAGTCCCAAGTGATAGTCACCACTGTTGTTCACATCCCACTGTTAGAATTATTTGTGTGGTTACATATTAGAGAAGAGGAGGCTGAGAAATGTCAAGAAGCAAAGGGGATATTTGGTGCTCAACTTTCATCCAAATAATAGTTCTCTACAGTAACCCCAGGAGGGACATCTCCTTTGAGAAAGCAACCATTAAAAAAAGTCTAGAAGCTGAGCCCCGGTGGTGTAGTGGTTAAGTGCGGGACTGCGGCCCACTGGCTTAGCGATTCAAATCCAGCAGCAGCTCTCCAGGAGCAAGGCTGGGCCTCCCACTCCCACCAGAGGGCAGTGATGCCCCCCAAAAAAGTCTAAAGGGCAACATTTGACAAGGGATAAAGCTCAGAAGGCATGGAAAGATAGGGGGAAATGGAGGAAGGGAACAGAAAAAGGGAGAATGTGCGAAGAGTACAGCACTATTGTGGTTACAATCAATGTTGCAAATAAAACTGTATATCAATGGCTGAACAAAAAACCAATTTACTCTGTAAACTTTCACCCAAATTACGATTAATGTTGAAAAAATCCCCCACGGGCCTTTTTTCTTTTTTTCAGTAGACTACCAGGTCATTCTTCCCAATTGATCTTAATTTGGAAACTCTGCTGATGCAGGTAACCCAGCTGGCACTGGCAATATGAGGGGCATAGCTTCCAGCATCACAACATCACGTAAGCCACTGCAGTAGGACAAGCTGATAGACCCGTGGTGGACAATGACCACAATAATAATGTTTTTAAAGCTACCATCCAGTAAAATCCAACTCATAGTGACTCTGCTGACTAGAACAGAACCACCCCATAAAGCTCTCAATAATGTAACCTAGAACAAACAAAAAGAATGTAACTTCTATAGAGAGGGACTGCATAACTTTCCTCCTGAAAAGCAGCTGGTGTATTTGAACCACCGAGCTTTCCATTACCAGTCAGGTACTTTTAGTACTGTGCCACCAAGGAACAATTCCCATAGAATCTGGCGACTCTGATTCTAGATATAACCCTAATAAAATTGAAAGCTGGAATACAAACAGTTACATGTACACCGGTGTAATTGCAGTAGCCAAAATGCACACAGAGCCTAAGTGACTATCAACTGATGGATAAGCCAAATGTACCACATACAGACAGTGGAATATTACGTAGCTAAAAAGAGAAGGAAAGCCTCATACCTTCCTTCCACTGCATTAGGCAAAGTGATAGAAGTCAGTTTCAAAAGGATAAATATTGTAGGCCCCACCTACATGAGATATAGAGGCAAGTTAAAAGACAAGTTTGTAGAGGCTACACTATCTTATCTTACCATTACCAGAGGAAGGCAAGAGTGAGGAAGCAAGGAACACACTTTGAATGGAATGTTTCTGTTAAGGAAGATGGAAATGGAAACCTTGGGAAAGTCAACATAGGGGTGGCGCTACAACATGGCGAGGCAACGTGATGAACGCTACAACTGAAAATGTTGGCTACATATACATGTACCATGATTCAGAAGGAATGAAAAGAAAGGCGCCACACGTAATTCTCGTGACTAGAGCAAGTGATTCAGCACTGGCTAAGTTCCCACTATGCCAAGAAGGACCACAATCAATTCCCATGTCTGTGGAAATTTCACTCTTTTCAGGACCCAAAGAACAGCGTAGCAGCCTCCAACTCCTAATTGTTGGAATCCAACAGTAAAATCCAGTAAAACCAGGTAGAATCCACTCAGGGAAATAATAATGAGCAATTCCACAGATTGCATCTTTTACGAGATCTAGTGTCACACATCTAATTTCAGCAATGGAAAGGTCCCTTTTATTAGTGACCAAAGAGTAAGGCAGCTGCTAAAATACAACCTAGGAAGAACAGATGTGTCTACTCTGGCCCAGAATCAAACTAAAGGGCGAGGCAAGGCCTCAACTCCCAGAGAAAAGAAAGGGAGCCCATAACAACAGGCGAGAGAGGTCAACAAAAGTTTTGGCCAATGACAAAAATGGGCGAATTCCCTGAGGAGTCAGAGGATGAAGTGTTCCAGAACTGGAGTGCAGGAAAACTGTTCATGCAACCGCTCAGACAGTTCATGACAAGGATGTTGTGCTTTCAGGGAAGAGAGAATATATATATATATATATATATATATATATATATATATATATATACACACACACACACACACACACAAATAGGGTTTATAAGTAGGCATGGAGAGAAGAGGGGGAAATTCTACAGTGATTCTGAAAAGAGTGAGAGACTTTCTTTGCAATTTTATGAGGTGGGGATAAGATAATAGCTGGCAGCTAACAAAGAGGTAACTCTAGAAAGTCTAGAACTCTACGGCACCCTAGGTAGGATGATAAAGAAAACAACTAGGAGGTGGTCATGGCTCTCCAGAAACACTTGAGAATTTGCCCACACGTAGGTCCAGCAGACATGGGTAAAAGAAGAGGAGGAGGGGGAAGAAAAGAAGGAGAAGGAGGAAAAGAAATAGTCGATCCATTTGGCAAGGGTTCCCTCCTAAATAGGAATGAACAGCCAAGAACAATAGAAAATGAAGAAAAGCCTATATAAACTGAAAAATACAAGCAAAAGAAACTAAGCATAAGACAGTTTGAAAGCAAAGAAAAATTCAGGAGAAGAAATTGAAAACAAAACCAGATGCTGTCAGAGAAATAAATACATTACATCCCTTAATAAAACCTGACTCCACATTTAAAGTCTGACTCAGAGCTCTTGGAGCATAGTAGTTACGCATGGGTCTGCTAGGCACAGGATTCTAGTCCACTAAAAAGTTATGGTCCTGAAAGTCCACAGGGCCAGTTCGAGGCTGTCCTATCAAGCCACTGTGAGTCTGAATTAACTTGGTGGCAGTGAGTCTGAAGGGTTTGGGTTTGTTCATTTGTTTTCTGTTATATAACATATGAAGTTATAAATAGGAATAATCTGAAAATAAACACAAGCTTCTAGAAAAGGAAAATAATAATTAAATATTCCATAGAACTTATAGATAAAGGATTTGAGAAACCCTCTTGGAAAGTCAAATTGAGATTTAAACAGAAGACAAAACCCAGGCTATATTAGAGAATTGGGATGGGAAGTCCAGTATTAAATTAACGAAAGTGAAAAAGAAGGGCTGAGCCCCGGTGGCGTAGTGGTTGTGCGCGTGCCTGCAGCCCACTGGGACGGAGGTTCAATTCCAGGAGTGGGGCTGGGCCTCCTCCTCCCACCACCGGAGAGCAGTGATGCCCCCCCCCCCAAAAAAGAAAAGAAAACAAGGGGGAAAATGAAGAAATTATCTTACCGATAATTTTAAAATGCAGATCTAAAAATTATCGTGAACCTCAACATTTAAAAAGGTCATTGAGTGTTCAAAACAACGGATGAAAACAGAGCCACTTTAAGTCACATCAGTATGAACAGTCAGAGGACTGGGGACATGAGTAGATCACTGAAATATTTCATGGGGTGGGAAATCCTCTCCGTAGAATTAGGACCGAGAATAAGAGGAGGCTTCTCGGTCATGGCACTGGAAGTATGAACTTGATCCAGCTTATGAATACCAGTAAAAGTCCCTGCTGTGCAGGAGACCACTGCCAAATCCCCTCCAGGGAGACCTAAGCCTGCATGGTCTTTGTGTGTTTTAAATCATTTTATTGGGGTTCTAACAGCTCTTATCACAATCCATACATCTATTGTGCCAAGCACATTTGAATATATGTTGCTATCACCCTTTTCAAAACATTTTCTTTGTGCTTAAGCTCTTAGTATCAGCTCCTCATTGATTTTCCCCCCTCTCCCACTCTCCTTCCCTCATGAATGCTTGATAATTTATAAATTATTATTATTTTCATATCTTACACTGCTGTCTACCTTCGCCTACATATCTGTTGCTCATACCATTTGGGGGGCAGTTATACGTCAATCATTGTGATTGGTTACCCCTTTCTCCCCCCCCCCCATGGTATTGCTACTCCATGACTGTTCCTGAAAGCCTCAATCTTGAAGAATAATGTATCTTCAAGTTTATTCTTCTCTGGGGTTCTCCCTCCACCCTATATCTGTATAGACCAAGGATTTTAGCCTTCAGTATCGATTACAACTCAGTGTAAAGAAGACCAAAATCCTTAAAACTGGACCAATAGGTGTTAGTGAGCTAAAATGAACTGGTATTGGCCATTCTAAATTTAAAAAGTATGATTTGCTATGCCAGCAATGATAGATACAAGCAGTATGGTGTTGCACTATTAGTCAAAGAGGACATTTGAAGATCTATGTTGAAGTGGTAGAGTAGTATCTATCCAAATACAAAGAAATCTAGCCAACACAGCTATTATAACCAAATGGATGTGCCAATGACTAAAGCGCTCCAAACTGGCTGCCATCAAGTTGATGCTGACTCATAGCGAGTCTATAGGACAGAACCACCCCGGGGAGTATCCAAGACCGTAATTCCTCACAGAGTAGGAAGTCCCCGGTTTTTCTCTCACTGAACAATTGGTCATTTCAAACTGCTGACCTTGGGGGGCACAACGCAATGTGTAACTTCTGCATCACCAAAGCTCCCTGCGCTAGTGGCGGTATTGAAAAACCTGAAGAATCCTTATCAACCTTTAGATTTTGTGTCCTTTAGCATGGATTATAGTTCAATGTAAAGAACAACAAAATGAATAGTTGGGGTCATGAAAACAAAGACAAGGTTGAAGATGTCAAGGATCTCATCGTGCTTGGGTCCGCGTTCCATGCCCATGAAAGTCACTGTCGTGAGATCACAAGATGAGTTCCACTGCCTACATGTGCTGCACAAGACCCTTTCAAAGGGTTAAAAGGAAGGGATGCTACTCTGAGGACTAAGGGGCACCTGACTCAAGCCACGGTGCTTTCAATGTCCTCATATGTGTGATAAAATTGGGCATCGAAGAAGGGAGACTGAAGAACAATTGATATATTTTGAAGGATGGTGCTAGCAAAGAATATTGTAAGTGGCATGGACTGCCAACAGAACAAATAGGTCTGTCTTGGAAGAAGTACAGCCAGAATGCCCCTGAGAAGAAAGGATGAGGAGACTTGCTCCTCTCATGTAGCTAAAAATCACAAAAGGAGGAAGGCAGAAGATTCAGGAAGCAGAGGAGAAAATTTGCGAAAAATTACAGGTCAAATGCAAAGAGTACAGCAAGGAGAATCCAGGAGAGAAAATAGGCCTGATATATCATGCGTGTGTTTGAAGTGAGTACTGAAGACAGGAAATCATACACAAGGAAAATATAACTGTGAACACTATCTGTGTTAGCAATACATAATATTGACATGGTCAGGGTCATCTAAGCATTTAATACGGACATAATGAGAGCTGTGATATTGAGGTGCTGGTGGCAGAGGAATATGCGTGTGTATAAGTGTGTGGGTGGGGGAGGTTGTGAGAGCCCTAAATTGTTATATCCATAGAAGTCAAAGCAATGCCTACAGTGGCTAGACTAACACATCAAATACCATTTATAAATATGGTAATAAACAACAGGAGTGGCAGCCCAAACAGTTGAAAGCCGTTTCCTCTGGAAAACTAGACTGGATCATAGGCCAAGATCTGTTGCTTTCTATCATTAAACTTCATGTGGCACCTTGACTTCTCAAATTCTGTACATTCTCTGCTTTGATTTAAAAACTAAGAGAACTAAAACATACGTCAAATGAGCAACTGTGGCTAGTTTGAGGTGGAAGGATTGTGGGGTTGTTTTCTCTACTATTGCAACTGTGTATTTTCCAGGCATGATTGGTATTGTGATTAGACAATCACAATGCTAGTTATTTTAAAATACTTTGAAGCTAGTAAAGATATTATATCACGTATGCCTGCACAAGTACTCACATATACCTATATACCTCATATTGACATGCATGTAAACTGCCCTTATGTGTGTGCACATAGGTTCCACAAAAATATGTTTAATGTTTCACATATGCCTATATAGTCATTAGAAGATATTTAAGGTTTGGAAATACCCCCCCCACCACCACACATACGCCTCATAAAAAAAAAAGTCATTTTCTGTGTATGTTTTCTCCTGGTCTGTTGGGATAATACAAAGGGGCAAGAACTCCTCCTAGGGGACATGCCCTGAATGTCACTCTGACTGAACTCGGTTTCACCTTCTCACTGACCTACCTCACTGAGACAGGGATTTTAAAGATTTTTAAAGATTGATGCACCTTACAGCTCTACCTATGTAGGCCAGAGAGGAAGCCCAAATCCTTAAAATGACTCTTTTCAGATTTAAATCAAAAGGAGCCTTGGACTACAGCTAGATCCTTATACAAACATAAAGATAACAAGAGGTTGGTCGAGAAATCCACAAGGAGGTACCTCTCCTAAAATGGGACTTTTTACCCAAATGTATGTGGGTTTTTTTGTATGTAGTTAAAGTTTTTTTTATAAAACAAACTTACTATTTTCAAAGTACTCTCCATTCCACTTATTTTTTTTGTCAAATCTACAATTCCATTCTTGGAAACAGTTTTCAACCTCATCTGTTTGGATGGCTGACAATACCGCCCTCAATGTGTTTTCACCTCTTCTATGTTGTCAAATTGTTGTTCTTTCCTGTCCCTTGGCATTCACAGAAACAAACAGAAGTCTAACAGAGCAAGGTCAGGTGAGTAAAGTGCATGGGGAAGACAGGCATGCTGTTTGCCCAAAACTGGCACACTGAGATGACTGTGTGAGCAGGTGCATTGTTGTGGTGGCAAAATCAGTCCCACCTCTGCCACCAAAGAGGCCTTTTTGTTGCACAGTCTTATGCAATCTTTTCAGAACCTCTAAATAGAAAGCTTGACTAACAGGGTGACCTGGTAGCATAATCTCCAAATACACTATCCTCCTCACATCAAAAAACAAATGAGCATCATCTTGATCTTTGGTTTCATTTGACAAGCTTTCTGGAGGTGAAGTGATGATGTCATCTTCCAAAGACTTGATTAATGTTGGCTTTCAGGGTCATAAGAATTGTACCATGTCTCATCACCAGAAATGATCTTGAAAGGTGTCCAACATTTTCAAAGGAAGCTGTTTTTCAAAGGAAGGCATGGGTCTACTCAATACTGTTTTTTATGGTCAGTCAGAACTCGAGGAATAGCAATCCTTCTCATTTCCAAATCTTCTGTTAAAATTCACTGAGCCAAGCTCTGAGACACTCCAGATAACTTCCCCAACTCTTCAATGGTCCGTCATCATCGTTCTTGGAGCAAAAGTACACAAGTGTTGTCAACATTTTCATCTATTCGGAAATTGATAGACTCCAGAATGAGGTTTGTCATCATCAATATATATTTCACCTATTTTGAAACAAGAAAACCACATGGGTACTTGAGTTGTCCCATAGCACTGTCCTCACAAGCTGTGTTCAATATCACAACAGATTCTGCAGTATTTTTTCTGAGCAGGAAATAAAATTCCAAAGCTGCACTCTGTTCTCTCAAATCAGACACACACACACACACACACACACACACACACACACACTACACGAGGTTTGAATGAAATTGCTTTTATGAAAAAATTCAGTGTGACCAGAGAGAAGTTTCCCAAGTGATGCCACTGGGCGCACTAACTCAGAGCAAGTTGCTTAATGCTGACCTAATGGCAAAAAAAAGTGCTGCCCAGTGGAACATTTTTCTGTTTTGGCTTTTATTGGGGGGGAAGCTTATTTAACCATAAATCAGTTGCTGCCAAGTCGATTGCCTTGTGTGTCAGGGTAGATTGGTGCTCCAGGCCTATCTTATAGGTAGCTTCTGAGTGAACTTGAATTTCCAACAAAGGAACACCTTAACCATTTGTACCACCCCCAAACTCTATGTGGGATAGTGATTTTAAGATACTTTGAAGCCAAGAGAGAAAATGGGAATATAGAGATACAGAGATACAGAGCTATTGAATAGAGACATTCCTGTCAGTCTGAAAGTGGTGCGATGTGTGTTTTCCACTGCGTTGGGGAACACAGAGGGCTCTTAGTTTGGCCTCTCCTTCCTGTGTCTGTCTCGGGTTGTTCATGGGAGCTACTATCATTTTGCTGAGCAGAAGAGCAGTCTAGATGGGGAGGGGTGATAAATGATTTGGGGTTGGTTTCAACACTCACTCTGCTGGTCCGGGGGCAGAAGGATACTGTTGTTAGAATTCCAGGCTCATTCATAAAATGGGTTATTTTTGGTTGACGCCAATCATAAAAAAAAAAAAAAAAAAAAAAAAACCACCTTCTTCCAGCAATAGCCAGCGTCTGCACATGACAGTCAAAGAGACCCTTGCTGGTTTGGGGAAAGCAGAGCAAGAAGACACTACAGTTTATAATCCACATGCTGGGCTGCCTTTATGTGAATTCCTAAATGTCTTCTTGTAACTGAACAACTGTAGCTGCTGCTAGTTTACGCTCATTTGCAAACTTTCCTAGTGCACTTGTTTGACATTCAAATGAACAGTATGTGCACGCAGTGAATACACAGTGCCTGTCATATCAAAAAGTAGCAAAAGGAATTGGGTATTTCCTTCATTATATTTTCTATAAATCTGTGTGGTTGTCTGGGTTGTCATATCCATAAGCACTAGCTCTGCAGAAAGGCCTGAGAGCCAGGCAGCGAAGGAATTTATACCATAGTTAAGCATTGGGGCTGCGATTTGTGTAGTTAGAAGTTCAAAACCACCCTCCAGCTGTTCCTCAGGAGAAAGATGGGCTTTCTACTCCCATTACCATTTAAACACGGTCTCAGAGCCTCAAAGTGGCAGTTCCACGGTCCTCTGTAGGACCGCTATGGGTCCGCATCGATACCACGGCAGGGAGTCTAGTTTTCGGTGCTCTATGTGGCAGATGAAGGGACGGGAGCTCACGCACATGATTGGCACACAGAGAAGCCAGAACTTGAGCTTCCAATTCCAATGTCCCTGATGATTCCTGAGACTGAAAAATGATCTGAATTCCAAAGCAGGGTCTAACGATATTGCTATCACAACCATGCCTCATTCAAGGTGATATTTTTAAGGTGGTATTAAGATGGTCATGGTTAGGCTCACTGACCAGGACCTGGGATGTTGACAAACCCAAGTGCTGAGGTTATAGCCAAGAGGCAGCTAAATGGCACTTTGATACTATGGCCTTCTGCAAACTACTTATCCTCCCTGTGCCTCGGTCTTTTCATTTACCCCATGGGACATTCTTTAAAAGTGCTCTGCGGGCTCCTAGAGGATCATCAAAGACTGTAGCAATACTGACATAGCCAATTCCATAACTAGTTTTCACTTAAATAAGGCAATTCTCTAGGTTACGGATATCTGATTAATATACAATCTGTGGTTGCGAACCAACCACCTCTTCTACTAGGTCCACATAACGATTTGTGGTGACAAACAGACACGACTTTGTGACACAATGAATGCATGATGACGATTGTTTATTACTGTGTCAAAAGTGTTTCAGCGCCTCTGGGCGCAGACATGCCTCTTCACGTTTCTGATGCATTGAGGTTGTGGTGCTTGAGAAGAAGATTGAAAGTAGCATGGACTGCTGCAAGGACAAGGCGATCCGTGTTGGAAGAGTCAGGTCAGAGTGCCCCTCAGAGGCAAGGACGGTGAGATGTCAGCTCACATACTGGGCCCGCTGTCAGGAGAGGAGGAGCCTGTTTGGTAAAGCAGAGGCACAGCGATAACGAGGAAGGCCCTGGAGGAGGAGGGCTGACACCGCGGCTGTCACGATGGGCTCAGGCATAGGGGCTATAGTGAGCAGGTGCAGGTCCGGGCAGGCTGTGTTTCTGTCTGCTGGCCATGAGGTCACTATGGGTCAGGACTTATGGGATGGCACCAAATGACAACAACACGCATAGAAAGGTAGGCTGAGACTGAGCACCGGTGGTGTAGTGGTTGAGCGCGGGACTGCGACCCACTGGGTTGGAGGTTCAAATCCAGCAGCAGCTCTCCAGGAGCAAGGCTGTGCCTCCGACTCCCACCACCAGAGGGCAGTGATGCCCCCCACAAAAAAAAGAAAGAAAAAGGTACACTGTCCACTACACATTTGACTGGCAGACACAGACCTTACCTAACTGTCCCAATGTACAGACTTATTCAATTTAAAGATAGATTAAGGACTCTATCGCCGAGCCTTCAACAGTCAGAGATGCTCAGAAAAGCTATTTCATGAAACCCAGTTGCCATCCCTTTCCGAAGACAGCCTTGTGCTGAGCTTTAGCCAAGCAGGATCCCTGGTTGTCCCTGGAGAAAACAGCAGACAAGGAGCACCAAACCACAAAACCACAATCTCGAGAAGGCCTCTCTCCCTAAACCTGAGAAGTTTTCATACTCAACCCCAGAGGATCTGAAAGAGGGTCTGAAACCCATCCATTCTCTCATTTTACAGATCAGAGAACTGAGGCAATGGGAAGTCAGATGCGTCACCCGAGACGACACCGTCCATGAGCAGAGGAGATGGGAGGGCTCCGGGGTCCTCCTCGTCCACACCCCCCTTACTAAGCGGCGCTTTAACCTCCAGGTTTAGCAAATCCCCATCAACGGTTCAGATGCCTCCCTGGCAGGAGACAAGCCATGCAGGATCAAAGCACATCTGTGAAGCTAATGACAGTCTAATTCACTATTGGCAGAAATGTGGGAGATTGGGGGAGAAAATTGCAACAGACTGTTACAGACTGTTCTGCAGCACATTGTTGAAAATGGAAAACACCTCATAGATCACAAAGCATCATGAGAAGGGGAGCCAACATTCCCTGCTTACTTCTCATCCAGCTCCTTCTGATGCTCGGCGAGTCCCCCAAAACAGTGTGTTCCAAAGGCACATCTGCTTCCATGCTGGAGAAACAATAACCAGGACTCGACTGAAAGCATCATAATTTTTTTCAAAAGCAGAGTTAAGAGCTTAACTGGATGAACTACAAAATCAAATGAGCATGATGCAATCAATCCCTTCATATTCCAGAAACAGCCACAGTCCCTAACATCTAGATAGCTATCTTTCCAGACATTTCCCAGTCTTGCCAACTGTCATATGAGTTCAGACTTCCTTTCTGCAAAAGAAGCACATTGTGATTTTCTTACCTCTTTGACTGAACCCTGCAGGCTTCACTGAGCACATTCTATGTGTCATGGTCTGTAGTAAATCGTCTTGAGAGGTAGGGTCCATAATACCCTTGCAAGTCATGCTTCCAAAGTAATTACCAAGGTCACTGCCTGATCAGTTTTTAGACAAATTCAGGTGTGGTGTCGACTATCCCCAAGAACCAGACCCAGAACCACTTTTCTTTATCAGGTTGCAGAACTTCATCCGCTTCATTCCCAAGACCATATGGCACAATTAAAAAGAAATCATCTGAATTATTTACATGAATCATGTAAATGTATAAAATAAATAAACAAGCCACTGCCATCAAGTTATTTCCAACTCCTTGTAACCTGGAACAGACAGACTCAACTTTATCCCATGGAGTGGGACATGGATTCGAACCACCTACGCCAGTAAGCAGTCTGACAGCACCACCTAATAAATGTTTACAGGTATACACAGTGTACATGTATTCAAGTATCTGTATTGGCAAGAACTTTAGATTTGGATACAAATTATTGACTGGGGTCAAGGAGATGCTAAATGTGTCATCCACCACAGAACAATTAATTAACAACAGAGATGCGACTTGAACTAGGGCTTGAATTCTTGTCCTCTTTTTCATTCTTTCTTCCCTTCCTTCCTTCTTTCTATCTTTCCTTCATTTTAAAATTTTTCATTGTGAATGGAGAGAAAGCTTACAGAGCACATATGTGTGCCACTCAAAAATTCATGGTTTTTGTTTCATTTCATTGACGGCAATCCACTCATTGGAAGGCCTGGCACCATTCCTTTTGTTTTGTGCTTTCTCATTCAGCGTTAGAGAATTAGAAGTATAGATACATGAGGGGGTATTCCAGAAAAATAGAATTTTTTTTTCAAAGCAAGCTTATCACCTTCAAAGTACTCTCCATTCCACTTAATACATGTCTAAAATCTGCTACTCTTCTTGGGACCATTTTTCAAATTCATTTGTTTGGATGGCTGACAATACTTCCCTTGTTTTTTTTTTTCCTTCAGCTCTTCTACATGGTCAAATCACTGTCCCTCTTCATTCACGGAAACAAAATGGAGTCACAGAGAGAGAGAGAGAGTGAGGTCAGGAGAGTCAGGTACAGGGGCTAAGAGAGGCATGTTGTTTTTTGCCCAAAACTGGCCCACAAAGATGGCTGTGTGAACATGGGAGTTGTCGTGGTGGCAAAACCAGTTCCCCATCTGCCACCAACCAGGCCTTTTTTGTCATACACTGTGATGCAATCTTCTCAGAACGTCTAAATAGAAAGCTTGATGAACAGGCTGGCCTGGTGGAAGGAATTCCAAATGCACTATCCCTCTCGCCTCAAAGAACAAAAACAAATGAGCAGCGTTTTTGTTTCTTTGCTTGTTTTTATTTTGTTGGTACACACCCCTCCCCCCATAAATTAAAAACCACAGTTTCTTACTTCACTTTTATTAAAAGCTTTTAAAATACACATTTTCATTTAACATTTTATCACAAACATGTCAAACAAGGAGGCAGAAAGGACTAATAAAACCCTGTGGTACCTAACGCTAGAACCAACCACTCTCAAGCCTGCCCCTTTCTTATCGCTTCTCTCTCCTCCTTCCTTAAAGAGGAAACATTTCCTCGTGATGTCTGAAAAGTAGGGTGACCATAGGTTTCCATTTAGCTGGGGCAGTTATCTACAGCCAGAGCGGCTCATGACTGTGGATTACATTGAAAAGTGATCTGACTTGGAATATACGTTTTGTGGTCACCTTCCCAATGTTCTTTTCCGGTGTGACCCGGTGAGTTCCCACTCACAGCGACCCTGTGCACAGCAGGACAAAACACTGCTCCGGCCGGCGCCATCCTCCCACACTCTTCAGGCTGAGGCCTTTGGAAGCAGTCATGGTGTCCATGCATGTCACCGAGGGCCTTCCTCTTCGTAGCTTCCTTTCCGCGTCCCCTCTCCTTTGGGCAACATTAGTAACTTGAGGTGCTGTTAAGAGTGTCTGTATGAGTATCTCTGACTGTTGTTACACAGTGGGTCTCCTTTCTTCTCAGCAGTCCCTGCTTTAAGAGTGCAATACCTGGGGCTGCAATTCACAGAATCTCTTGTTAAAGGGCGCTCTTGAGAGAAAGCAACAAAATCGGGAAGACCAAGAGGGAGGAAAAGTATGCTTCTTCAGCTTCATCAGGCACAGGGCATGGAAGATAGCCGAACTTTTGCCCAGTGTTTCCAGGGCTGCAGACAGCTGTGTTCCTAAATATCAGCTCCTTATAATCCCAGAACTGGTGGATTTAACAAAAGTGAACTCACCTTTCTCTCCAGACTCCAATTGGATGTAAGCTTCTAACATTGCATAAACCAGGGGTGCTCAATATGTCGATCAAGATCCACTAATCAATCGCAAATGTAGCCTGGGTAGATTGCATGGCATTAAAAAAAAATAGATCATCAATCCGGTCACTTAATTGATACACAGCACAGCCAATCAGATGCAATCTTGGGTGTCAAACGCATGCGCAAACAACTGCGCTAAGTGCAGCAAAACTGACAAGCTACGTCATCGCCAATTTTTAGACCTTGGCTGTTTTTCCTCTTCAACGTGAGAGGGTACTAAAATGAGTGGGGTGCTGTACCAAGCAAGAAGACAAAAAAATGTATCGCTTTCATACGGAATGGGAGATTTTGACACCACAAGCCGACATTCAGCTGAACTCCAGAGCGCATGAACAGTTCTGGAACTTACTCACAGAGGCAAAGTACCCAAACATGAGAAAATGTGCTACCTCTTTGACTGCATTATTCGGTTCTACTTACTTATGTGAGTCAGCCCTTTCCCACACTGAGATCATTAAATCCAAGTACCATTCCACCATGACTGATGATCATTTGGAAGTGTGCTTGCGGCTGGCTGTCAGCAGCTACTGTCCAGACTATGCATCCCTGGCCCATTCCACTCAGTGAAAATCATCAGAGTAAACTTAGGAAATGACAAAAAATGTACATAGTTAATTGTGTTGTGCAATACAGACTCATGTGGTTATGCAAAGATATACAAACATACATTGTACATATAAAGAATTCTCAATGCATTTATGAATAAATGCAATAAATAAATAATATATATGTTTTGCATTTTTGTAGGTGGTAGATCATTTTGACCTGCTCATTTTATAAGTAGCTCACATGCTGGCACAGTGTGAGCACCCCTGCCATAAACAATTTGATAAATAAATAAACAAGATAAGCAGTTCCTCACCAGTTTCAGTAGTTGAGGAACAAGTGCTGCTGCTGCTGCTGCTGCTAAAGGGGAAAAACTCACTTCAGCATTGACCTTCCCCTCTGGTTCTCCCTAGATCTTCACTGTCCAAGAGGTGGTAGTCACCGGCCATGTGCCTTTTAAAATTTAAGTTAAAGTAAATTAAAAGTTCAGTTCCTCAGTCACCCTCAACACACACATTTCAGGCTTTCAGTAGTCACATGTGGCTAAAGACAGACTTTGGAACAGAACCTGTTCATAACCCAGGGATTGCTTGTTTACCATATTACCCAGCACAGACATACAACAACAGTTCCATCACTGCAGAAAGTTCCATGGGCAGGGTCAGGCTAGGTCAGTGTTCCCCAAATGGACAACACTGCCCCCAGTTGGGAACTGGGAATGATCTGGGGCTGCTAGAACTCTTGTGATATCACTTGATCCCACTAGGAGCCAGCCAACAGTGGGCTGCCAACCTTGGATTCCTTCATCCGATGTCAAATTCATTCACTTTGTCATCCACCAGCCTGCGGTCTTTCTGCTTCTGATTCAGCCCCTGTTGCTACAAGAGTCAGAAGAAGCCTTCTGCTTCCATCCGACACATGAACTTGAACCAGACTGAATTTGCCTGCTTCTATAACTATGTGAGCCATTTCTCTTCCTATGTACATACACATGCAAGAGTCATTGGCTTTGCTTCTCTAGAGAACCCAGCCAAACACACCCTGGCATTTTCAATTGTGTCAAAAGCATCTGAAATGTGGACAATGGGTAAGGGAGATCACCAAAGAAGGGATGCATTTGAATAGTGGCGTTGTTTAAGAAGACTGAAAGTGCCATGGACTGCCAGATGAAGAAATAGACTTATCTTAGAAGAATTACAGCTAGAAGTTCTCCTTGGAAGAGAGTAGGGAAAGACTTTGTCTCACATACTTTAGGCATACTATCAAGAGAGATCAGTCCTTGGAAAAGCACATTATGTTTGGGTAAGTATAAGGTCATTTAAAAAAATTAGAAAAATCCTCAACAAGATGTATTGACACAGTGACTATAATAATGGGTCCAAGCTTAATAATCCTGTGAGGATGACGCAGGATGGGGCAGTGTTTGTTCCATTGTGTTCCAGGTCACTGTGAGTCAAAGATGACCCCCTGGCACAGAAGAACAGCATTCTTTCTGTGTCCCTCCAGCCTTAAGAAAGCTCTGAAAACTATATTGTTTTTTGGTTTCTTTCTTTTTTATGAATTTGCCCCAAATTCGCCTGGCAGGACAATCTGACCTGGGTCTGAATGACTGTGAGTCCATTGCTCACTCTATCTTGTGTACCTAGTGATACATTCTGTGTCGGAAGAATTCATAAACTACAGAACACAGCACACAGCTTGCTTCTCCTGGGCATTAAATGTAAAGTAGGGCATATGTTGTCTTTCAATGCCCGATATATTTTTTAAATCTGACTTCTAAACTATATCTGAACCCAAGTATTTCAGTGAAGCTATTTTTTTCTTAACTTGCACATGAGAACAGTATTCATGTACTTGCCCCAAGGGTGGCCCAGATTCGGTGACGGAGAAGCAAGGCCACTGATTTGTACAACCTCAGCTCTGAGCCCTACATTGTTGTCCTTAGCGGCCACACATGAGGGCACCATGCATAATGGACTGAAAGTTTCCCAATCCGGTGCCCCCCCCCCCCAGGAAACTGGATCAGACTGGAGACATCCACATGGTTCTCATTGTCTGAGCCTCAGAAGTGGGTCACTGGGTCTTTATTTCTTGTTCATCACAGTCTAGAAACTCCATGGAAACCTACTTAGCATCATAGTAAGGGGTAGTGATCCTGTGTGAGGTACATTGGACAGACATAAAACTCTGGTCTCTCACCAAGAAGGGGAAAACTCCACCACTGAACCACGAATATCCCCACGCCCAACCCTTCGTTGCCAGTTCCAAGTACCACCCGTGGCTATGGTTGAAACCTGAAGCTAATGCATACAGTCCCTGCTGTGAAGTTACAGCAGAGCTGATGCCACCTAACTTGTGTACAAAGTGAAAACTACATGTCCCAGGACCCATCTCCAGGACCCCTTGCCATCACCTCAACCGACCACGTTATAATCGCCATTGTCTGATGGGCATGGAAGCCACATGCATTCAGTATTCACAGTGTTTCAAAGGAAAATGCACCCCGATAGCATGTTCTCCAATAAATTACAGTAATTAACATTTCCAGGGCCTAGCTATTTAATCCAAAATACTTCAGGGCAGGGGGTCCTCAACAAGAGAGAAACAATGGGGGAAATCCATCATCTCAAGGAGCCGCGCTTCCTTAATCATGGCACGGAGCAAAGACTCCCTCGTGCTAAGGGAGGCCAGCACAGCGGACTCTTTGATGAGCCTGCTGAGAGGGCCCTCCCCGGGAAGCCAACGGAGACTTGTCCATGGCTTTCCGGAGGGCATCTTCTGAGAAGGTCCTGGAGCACTCACAAGGACTTTGCCACCCACAGAAGGGGCCGGGCTTCCTCGTGATTTTGCTGGGAAATCATTCACAAGCTGGGGGAGAGCAAGCACCGGCGACATTAGCCATATTTTGCAGCGTGGATAATTCTCTATCTGGAATTGTTTAATTAGTTAATGAGGTTGGGAAGCCGTTCTTAATAGGAATCATTAGTTAGGGTTTGAAAACATGAGACAGCAGTAAATTCTCATCGAGAGGAGTCAGCAGATCCCCCCTCCCTGTGATGGCCAATCACCAGCTGTCAGAACGTGGCGAGCCTGCTGCCCTGGCCATGACACTCGCCTCGGCAGTGTCTGTTCCCCCATCCTCAGGTCATTGGACTCTGAGACAAAATAGTGACGGGCATGGTATAGCCATCGAAAGGGTATTTAAGGCAAATGGCTGACAAGGAGGAGGGGGTGGCAGGCCTGTACCATCAGGAGCACAAAACCTTTCCTCATGATTGTTCTTTGGAGTTGCAGTCAAGAGAGACAGCAGCCTGCTGCTCCCTGATACCCAGTGCTGGAAAATTGCAGAGGGGATCGCTACAACACATTGGCCTTCGAAGGAAGAAAACAGCTTACGCTCTAGAGTGATCAAACTCTTGCTTAGATCCCATTCAACCAAGACATCTGCACCACATGTCCAAGTAATGATCCTAAATCCATCGCTCTCACTCCTCTCCATCTGGACTTCTGAAAAAAGAAATCATCCAGGGGAATCAAGCAGATGATGCGTGTACATACTCTCATGCTTTGGAATGGCAGGGGGCATTGCCTTCAGAAGATTAGATCTATGTTCTGTTCAGGAAACTGTCTTTGGAGATAAGGAAAAATTCTCTTGAGGTCACTAGCCCACCCAGAAAGTGCAAGCATAGACATGGTTGGATAGCAATCACCAAAATTAACTCTCAGAAAATTAACTCCAGAAGCGGTATCACTTGCTGGGAAAGACAGTCCTCTCATGGTCGACAAAACCCAGTCCTGGATGGTTTTCACAGAGAGTCTTTCGCAGGGAGCTGCTTCCGTTGGGGAGACCCACCTGCCACCCCCAGGTCCTAGAGAGAAACCCAGAGTCCCTGTGAAAGATACACACCTGCACTGCTTGTGTTGTTCCTGCCAAGACAAAAGTAACAGGAGCAACAAGGCCTAGAGGATGCATACTCCACGCCAGGTACCGGGCACTCTTGTGAATGGAGGGGTTTATTTTCTCCTTTCCTATTTCATACCTCCAAAATTGGAAATAGGAATGTAGAAGGTACTGGAACTTCAAGTTCAAGATAGTCTGGTTTAAAGAGCTTGGCTCTCCATCCACCACCCCTCCTGGTAACTTCACAGACACAGATGAATAGGATCATCTGAGCTTAAGTCCCAAATAAAAACCTGAACTAGTTGCCCTGAGGTCAAGTCCAACACCTGGGACCCCCATGTGTGTGAGGTGAAACTGTGCTCCAGAGGGTTTTCCGTGGCTAGTTATACAGAAGTGGATCTTCAGGGATTTCTTCCAAGCTAATCCCCAACTTTCCAGTTTGTAACCAAGTCCTTGGTCAAACCTTTGTTTGGCAGCGAAGCCCACAGTGATTGCTATTGATTTTCAAATAACAGCGTGTAGAATATGCTGGTACAGAAGTCAGGGATTCACTAAGTGATCACTGGCAAGTCTTTCGAGGTCTTTGAGTCTTGTGCTTCATCATGACCCGATGAAAGTCAAAATCTTGACTTTCCCACTGCATTTGCAACTTCAATTTTAGCATAGCTCTGTCTCAGACACATTAAGCAGATAGACATGATATCAGTTTAGTTAGTCCAGGTAGCCTTGAAAAACAAATCCAGAGACTCATATGCATAAAAAAGAACTTTACACACAAGAGCAGTTGAATATTGAGAAAACATCCCAGCCCAGTCCAGAACAAATCTATGTCCTATAGTAGCCCGTATGTCCAATACCAATCTATAAAGTCTTCAGACTCACAAAACACATGCAATGATGCCGAATGCAGGCCAGTGGGTGGGAAGTCTTGTAGCTGCAGTGGTGTCGTAAGCATCTCAGTGTGGCTTCTCCAGCTCCAGAGGTCCGGTTGCATCAAGGTAGGTCCATGTGGTTTCTCTAGCTCTCAAGGTGTAGAGCCATGTGTCTTTGCAGTAGCACATCTTGCAGGGAGTAACGGGGGGGGGGGGGGGGGGAATCCCGCCTCCAAGAAGGAAAAGATTGTTTCCAAGATTCTCAGGAGAAAGTCGTATCTACACAGAAGCCTCACTGGTTATATCTTGATTGATGGGCCAGACTCCACCCCTTACTTATAATCCTCTCAAATTGACACCAGGTTATGTAACTACCTCACCAATCAGGTAACAGTGTATCATAAGATGGTCGTTTACCGGTCACTGTCATGCTGGAAGCTAAGCCACCAGTATGTTTTAAATAATAGCACTTATTCCAGTGCGAATAGATTTCACCAGAGCTTACAGACTACAGAGGTCTAGGAAGAAGAGTCTGCCAATGTACAACAGTCCAGGAACACTGGGTTATGAAACAAATGCACCGAAGCCCAGTGCCAGTCCAAACCACCACGGAGGTGGAGTGGCTACGTGTTGATAAAATTACAAAAGACAGTTAATCTGTTTAAGAAAAATAAGAGTCTAGACACAAATTCAGACATGTATGAAAAAGAATGTCCTTATTTAGCAATAAACTGACTTAAGGCAAGAAGGGTAGCTCCCTAAAGGGTAGAGAGCAGAAGGGGGTTAAAGGCCTTCCTAACTTCTGGGCCAGGAGCCCTGGTAGAAGAGTGGGTAGACTGTGAAGTACAAGGTCACTGCTTTGGAACCACTTGCCCTTCTGAGGGGGAAGAGTCTTTCGATTCCCACAATTAGAGGCTCAGAAATTCACAGGACCAGTTCTACCCTGTCCCATAGGATAAAGTGACCAGATTTTAAGCAGGACACCATTGACCAGGGCGGGGTGGGGGGTGAGGGGGGTGTTGGTCCTTGAATAAAAATTTGGTCTATATGGAGCAACAAAAATTTTCATAGAATGCAAAACAGTATTATAATATATTTATTTTAATTGTAAAACGCCGCAGGCCGTTGTTAAATTGTAAAAAAGCGGGACGTCTGGTCACTTTACTATAGAACCACTAGCAGTCTGCATCTACTTGATGGAAGTGAATTTGGTTTGGGTGGCGGGGGTGGGAGGTGGGGGTTGTTTTTTTTGAGAGCGTCTTCTGGGAGGGGGCTACATGAATGTTCAAAGAGGCTGCAAAGCCAGAAACTCCAACTTTCTCCTGGAATATAGGCTATAGTACAAAGGTTTTATTTATGGCCCAGGGCAGCTGAATAACCATTTTTCTGAGGAAAGGGGTGGTAGGCCAAAGGAGTTTGAGAATATATGCCAGAGAGCACAACAGATTCCATAGGGATCAGATATTTAAACATGAACATGAAAACACAAATTATTTCAAAAACATTTTTTAAGGTACCGTAGTAAGGGCAGAGGCCAGGAGTGACTCTTGCTCTTATGATGAACATCTTCTTATTAAGTCAAGAATGCTAAGTGTTACAACAAACAAGGCGGAAAAGGAGGTATATCGCACTTACCCACCCCAAACACACCATACACACACTAACAATCTTGACCTCAACTCTGAGTCACAGCAACCCTATAACACACAGAGCTGCTCCAGAGTGCTTCCAAGACAATGAATCTTTAAGGCAATGGACAGCCTCATCGTTCCCATGGGTTTGGGAGGTTGATGGATTTGAACCATGGGCCTTGCATTTATCTTAGCCTGTGTGCTGGAAAAGGTTAGTGACTTTATTGATAAGCCCTCTCTGTTGTACATAAATATATTAGAGAACTATATAAATGTAGTGGAGGATATGTCAAATTCACCAAAAGCATGAATCGTGAATGAAAAGTTGGCATGTTGGAGTTTATTGAAATTAAAAATCGTTTGCTTTAGGAAAGACACTGTTAGGTGAGTGAAAGGGAAGCCACACATTGGGAGAAAATGTCTGCACAGCACATAGCTGGTAAAGGACCTTCATCCCAAAAACACATGCAAAGGGCCATGGAACTATACAAAGAGCTCTTCAAAGTCAACAGGAAGGCAAACAGCACGATTTAAAAACAGGCAAAAAAAAAAAAACGTTAGCAGGCACTTCACCATCGAATATATACAGATGGCAAATGAGCATCTGAAAGTTGCCTGGCATCATCTGTCAATAGATAATTGCTCATTAAAATGACAGTGCACTCCCACTTCACACCTATGAGATTAGGCTCATGGCTATGGGTGAACCACTGACAACCTCAATTCTGGTGAGGCGGGGGAGCAACAGGTACTCCCATCCCCTGCTGGTGGGAGTGCACAATGGGGCAGTTGCTTTGGGCGGCAGGTGGGTTGTTTCTTACAAAGCTCTATGTAACCTTACCATTCAAGCCAGCAATTGCACTTTTAGGAACGTACCCAAATTAGTTGAAAGTCTCATCTACATTAAAAAAACCACACAACTGTCTAGAGAAGCTTTATCCAAAATTGGAAATAATGCCAAAATGTCCTTCCCTGGGTGAATCAATAAACCATCCATGTGTCCATTCAGCAAAGTATCTTCTTTTTAATCATTTTATTGGGGGCTCAAACAACTCTTATCACAAGCTGTACATCCATCCATTGTATGCAAAGCACATTTATACATTTACTGTGATCATCCTTCTCAAAACATTTTCTTTCTACTAAAGCCCATAGTAGTAGCTTCTCCTTTTTCCACTCCTTTCCTGCTCCCCCTTCCTCATGAACCCTTGGTAATTTATAAATTATTATTATTTTGTCATATTTTACACTGCCCAAAGTCTCCCTTCACCCATTGCTCTGTTGTCCATATCCCATGGAGGGGGGTTATATGTAGATATTTATAATCAGTTCCCCCTTTCTACTCCATCTTCCCTCCATCCTCCTGGTATCACAACTCTCACCACTGGTCCTGAAGGGATCATCTGTCCTGGATTCCCCATGTTTCCCATTCCTGTCTGTACCAGTGTACATCCTCTGGTCTGACCAGATTTGTAAGGTAGAATTCAGATCATGATAGTGGGAGGGAGGAAGCATTTAAGAACTAGAAGAAAGTTGCATAGTTCATTGTTGCTACACTGTTCCCTGACTGACCCGTCTCCCCGCCTCGAGTCTTCTATAAGAGGATGTCATTTCCCCTGCAGATGGACATGGGTCCCCAATCTGTACTCCCCCTCATTTATAATGTTATACTTTTAGTTCTTTGATGCCTGATACCTGATTACTTCGACATCTCATAGTCACACAGGCTAGCGTGCTTCTATCATTTGGACTTTGTTTCATTCTGAGCTAGATGGCCACTTGTTTACTTCCAAGTCTTTAGGACCCCAGATGCTATATATTTTGATAGCCAGGCACCACCAGCTTTCTTCACCACTTTTGCTTGTGCACACATTTGTCTTCAGTGATTGTGCCAGAGAGGTGAGCGTCAAGAAATGCCAATTTAATAGAACAAAGTGCTCTTACATTGAGGAAGTACTTGAGTGGAGAGGTCCAATGTCTATCTGCTACCTTAATGCTAAACATATAAGTATATGCACATAGATCTATTTCCCCATCATCATATATAAATATATCTATGTTCATGTATTTAGACATCTGTAAATACCCTTTGCCTCCCAGTCTTTTCCTCTATTTCCTTTTGCTTTTCTCTTGTCCCATTATCATGCCCATCCTTCATTTGGGTTTCAGTAATTTCCGTCTGTTACATTACCCTTGACCAATCCCTACCAGGCCTCTTACACCCATCTTGCCATTGATTTTGGATCACTTGTTGTTCCTTTATCCCTGGGATGGACAACACCACCTCCTTTTCCCCACCCCACCCCCTTAGTGCCACAGAATCAATTCTGATTCGCAGCCACCTGGAAGGAGAGAGTAGAACTGTCCCCGTGGTTTTCTGAGATGGCAATGCTTTCTGGGAAGCCCACAGGAGTGGCTTACAGAAAGACATGGAGGAAGCTTCTATGTGGGATGCAGAGTGAAAGTAGCTAGCTTGAAAATGCTGTTTCTTGCACATTTCAACTATCTGACATTCAGGAAAAATGTGAGGGAAAAAAAAAACAACATAAAATGATAGGTCCTGGGGCTGAGCCCCGGTGGCGTAGTGGTTGGATGCGGAACTGCAGCCCATTGGCTTGGTGGTTCAAATCCAGCAGTAGCTCTCCGGGAGCAAGGCTGGGTAGCTCCCATGACCATCAGAGGGCAGTGATGCCCCCCTCAAAACAATGAGAGGTCCATGCCAGGGCCTCTGGGCAAAAGGAGGAGGGGTGAACGTGTGAACAGTGTGATATTGTAGAAAATGAGGACTTAGTATGATATTGTCATAGTAGACACAGTACCTTAAGTACTCATGAAACTAGACACAACACAGAGGAAATGCTATTGTAAACTATAGACATTAATAATAATGTATTGATTAAAAAATGCTGTTATAGGATCATCACCCATTGATAGCAATTCCATAGGATGATGTATAGGGGGTTGTAGAGTTGTAAATCTTTATGGGAGCTACAACCTCTCTTTCTCCCAAAGAGTGACTAATGAGTTTGAGTCTTCCCTCCAGTGAGAAGCCCAACACTTACTTAGCCCATTATCACACCAGGACTCTTTGATGTATGAATGCAGACCATTGTAACGAGTACACCACAGGAATGCAAGATGTTGGGGAAAAACATGCTGTGGAGAGATAGTCTATCCTATCCCTTACAGAAGTCTTCAAACTTCCTGTGCAATTTTTCTGGAAACCTAAAACTTCTCTACATAATGGAGTCCATTAAAAACAATTGTAGACACCATACAGCAAAGCACTAACACATTTCATTGGGTTCATGTTTTTACATTTTTAAATGACAGAAGAAGTCACAAAACGAGTGGCAAAGGAGCGGGGCTAACTGGGGTGGGGAGAGTGGCAAGACTATGAGCTGTGAGGAAGTCATTTCCTTCCCAGTATATGTTAGTCTTAAAACTGTCAAAAGTCAGCCTAAGAAAGCAGCTGGATTCGATCCCTGCCACCAACTACTCTTGAGAGCCCAGGTAAATGGTATCCAATGAGGCTCTTGCTCAGGCTGGGGCTCTGCTTCCGTTGGTAAGAGGGGGAACCAGGTCTCTCCAGGGTTTGCCCAACTCCAGCATCATGCAATGGAGTGCAAAGCTCCCGGTGTGGAAACCTGGAGAAGTCTGCACCAAAGTGAAATGAAGTTTCACAGAGAACACGGCACGAAGAAGCTTCCAGGAGAGGTCGTTTGGCTTGAATCCCTAAAGGATAACACGGAGGGAGTACAAAATGAGACGCAGTGTCTATAAGCCATAAGCTTGTGAAAGAACTATTCCTGGTGAGAATTAACTTGGAATCACGTAACTAGCCAGTTCGCAAGTAAACAAATTGTAGTGCACCTTCTTCCTTTTAGAGAGAGAAATCAAGGGTCATTCAGGGGAGACCTGCCCCTGAGTCGAAACGAAACTGCAGTTAATCTGCAAGGAGGACAGCGTGACCACTGAGTGAAGCCAACACCTACAAAAACCACAAGGCAAGTAAAGTCAAAGGGTGATTTTTCTACTAAAAGCCTGCAGGAGGCAGGACAAGGGCCTAGATACTGGTCCAGAGCAAACTCCCCATCACGTTCCCACCGAGCCCCA
>PVJH01000267.1:90090-375134 GCA_004026705.1 Nesogale talazaci
CAACCACCACCACCCCCCCCCAAACACACACACAGTTCCAGAACAGTGGCACATCAATAAAACACAAGAGTTCAATTTTTCGAGTTCCATTAGCTTTTGAAGAAATCTTTTGACTTGGGCAGTGAGTAAAGGAAACAGAGCAAGGAAATAAAACGCCAGCTCATTAGCCCTGAAGCGGAGCATAGGAGGAAAGTGGGCTCTTTTGGAAAGGATCAGGTCGGGGTCTTGGGAAGTCTGCTGGTTCTGTGACAAGGACTGTGCTCCTCTTTAGATTTTGAGCATGGGAATTTGTCAGTGGCCTTGAGCTGGAGGGCTGGGGGACTAATCCAAGCACTGGACTGTGTAAACTAAGCCAGAGGGAAATTATGTTCAGGGTGTGAACCCTTCCCTAATAGAGTCCAACACCCCCACCCCCCACCCGGGAACTGCCTTGTCTGCCCAAAGCTGCTTCTCCACCCCACGTTGTTGGCCTAACTGAACTGCTCCTTCCCTTTTCTTAAAGAAATTCTTCTTAGAAAGGAGATCTGCTTTTTTATCTCTGCTTTTTAAGAGACCCTGTCTCCTCAGTAAACAGCCCCGGTAGCACAACAGTTAAGTGCTTGACGGATGAGTGGGAGGCTGGTGGCTGGGATCCACCCACCAGCTCCGTGGAAGAAATGACCCGGTGACCTGCTCCCATCCAGATTGTTGCTGCTGCTGCAGTTGTAGTTGCTGCTGCTGCTCCTTGGTCCCATCAACTCATAGCCCCTCTGTATACGACAGAAGAAAAACAGTCAAACACATGTCTGAGCCCGTCGTGGCAGCCAGGGTATCAGTCCAGCTCACTCATGATCTTCACCGAACCTCTCCTTAGCGTGATGTCCTTCTGATCACACAGCCCAAACCTTCAACAAGATCTAGGCTCACCGTCCTTGAGTCTAAGGAGCATTCTGGCTGCGCTTCTTCCACTTGTTCTTCTGGAAGTCTGTGCAACACTCCGTCTCCTTCCCCGAGACGGCACTCCAGATGCACTGATTCCTCTTCATTCTTCCTTCTCCATCAGACAGCTTTCACACGCACATAAGATGGGAGTTTAGGAAACCCAAGGGGACGGTTCTATGACTGCCATGCAGAGTCACTGGGACTCAGAAATAAATCAGCGTCCCCTCACTCGATGCCCACAACTGAGGGCAGAAGCAAGGCGTCCGCTCTGGGAATTTGAGAGGCTGCTGAGAGGCCGCTCGGAGGAGGCATCCTGGTTTTATAAGTTAGAAACTGGGAATTTCATCTTGGAATATGGGATCCTGCTCAAATGCAGAATCTGATTAAGCTGGTCCCCAGTGGGGGCTTGAGACTCGGCATCTATGGAAAGGTATCCCTGGGGTCCCCCTTGACGGTCTCTAGCACTTGGAGCTGGGAGGGAACATGGCAAAAGATGACGAGTGACCCGGCCAGGGAACCAGCTCAGCCTGGGGAGTTTGTTTCGAGGGGATGCCATGGGAGCCCCACCTGATCTCCTCGGGCAACATGAAGAAGGAGGAGTGTCCAAGGAAAATGCCCCCTAGCAGAGGTCAGGCATCCTCCACCTTCCAACTTGCTTTCATCCTATTTTGACATCCACCACACCCACTTCTCTGTGGAGCTTGATAATTCATTGCCACACCCTCGTAGACCTCACAAGTATGGGTTTTATCAAGAAAGCTGGCAGGTTACAAAACATTAAGGAGATGGTTCTATTGTCTGCAATGCTTCTTCTTAGTCATTGGGGCAGGCATGTATCTCATCATGGCCACGTGGTCTTTTGGTCCCTGTCTTGTGCCCAGGACTAGGAAGCCCACTGCTCAGCGCTGTGGTCTTGACACTCTTCCTCTGTTCTGTATTAGGATCTCAGTGCTGTGGCCTCTGCGGTCACACATGCACTGGGCTGGTGGCCCTTCTTTCTTGATGGGCAAGGAATGCTCCCTCAACCTGCTTCTGAGATGGCTCATTTAAACACCCAGCAGAATGGCGTGTGAGTGCTTCACACCTCCTGTGTGCATGGGTCCACCTGACCTTGAAGAGAATTGCAGAGACAAGGAGAGGAAGGCCACACCAAATCATGTGACTTCTGTACAGCAGCCCCAAGGAGGCCTGTTGGCATGATGATTTATGAATTGTGCTGCTATCTGCATGGTTGGCAGTTCAAAACCACCAACCACTCCTTGGAAGAAAGATGGGGATTTCCACTTTCCATGAAGCGTTACAGTCTCAGAAACCCACAGGGACATTTCTACTCTGTTCTATGGGTCACCTATGAATCAACACTGACTGAATAGCAGTGAGTGGAGAGGTTTTGGACAGCAATCCAATGTGTGTTAGACTAGAGCAGTGCCCCTCAGGGTTTTCTCTTCTTGAAAAACTCTTTTGTTGCAATTTGAATGGAAGTTTATAAAGAACATCGGTTTTCCATTCAACAGTCTGACCCATTGTGTTTTGTGACACCGAATGCAATCCCCCGCAAGTAAGGTCTCTTTATCCCATAGTTTCCCTGGTTCCTTCTCTCCCATCCCTTCCAGACTTCTGAGATTCATGCTTGGACAATGGCTGACCCTTGATTCACATAGGGAAGATGTTTTGGGTGCTACTGTTCACTTTATATACCCGACTATTGCCTGGTGTAAAGTCAGGCCCTCGAGGTGGGTCATTCCACGCATGAAGGATGCCCAAGGACCATTGTCTAAAGGGCTACACCAGTTTCTGTCATCCTGGCGAAGCAATCTTTCATTTTTTACAAAATGATTTTGAGTTTGTTTCGCACACTTTCCCCATTTTATCCAAGACTGGGGATCTCACATGCATTTTGCTGGTGGCCCTTCTGTCTTAAGGGCCATAGAATTGCCTCTCTTCCTGCTCCTCAAGGACTGACTTAAATACCCACTGGGATGGCCAGGCTGACCAATCCCCTCTGGGGTGTCTCACACACCTTACTCGCAAGGTTCCGTCTCATCATTTGATTGGAGTAACAAAGATAAGGAAAGAAGAGCCCTGTCAAGTCACGCAGTGCCTCGTAGAATGGCCAGCAGTGGTGGCCAGACACGGTCGAGTTCTAGACTAGGGGTGGTAGCACCCAAAGTTCACGTGACCGCTTAGCCCTTTGGATGGGTTGGTTCCTTACATCTCTGATTTCTTCCCTCGTCGTTTGCTCAGCATGGGGAGAAGCCAATAACTGCACCTTAGGTGGCCACTCCTCACTTTCTAAGACCCCAGCAGTCCCTCACGGAACTGGGATTAGAATGCTTCTTGTGGACGTTGCTAAGCCCATTGGCCTTGGGATCTCCCTGAAACTAACCTCCACAAGCTGCTCCATGACTGATCTTTCAGAACTGGGTTGCAAGCCTTTGCTTATGAGGTTTCTGGGGGGACTCAAACCCCCAGGGGTTATGCTTGCAGCTGAGTCTGTGAACCATTTACAACACCCAGGGATTTCAGCCCACTACTTGCTCCCAGTTCAGTCCCTGACCGAGATTTCTTCTTCCTTTTTTAATAAGCCCAGTCGTTAACACTGGCTGGTTAGTTAAAGGCCTGAGGGACCCAGGGGGAGGCTCGTACTCTACTACTTAGTTCATTAATTGTAGTAACAACCAATTTGAAGGTGATTATTGCTATTATAAGCTCTGATCAATTTTTTAAAACATGTTCTCAGGTTTTGAACCTAAAGCGGGGCTATTAGAGCAAGGAGAGCAGCTGTGTTGAGAATTAGTCATGTCCCCAGATTAATATCTGATCTCTCCATCAAAGAGAATGCAGGACACATTTAGTTAGGGTTCTAATTGTACCACCAATAAACCTCCACAGCCGTGAAATATGACCCCCCCATAATTTTCAGTTTCGACTTCCTACACATAATCCATCTGACTGGATGTTCTTGAGCTAAGGCAGTTAAAACAATTTGTTTCACTTATATAAAGGAATAAATCAGTGCTTAATTATGTGAGGTTTATTATTAACAGTACTGGCAATCTGACCATATGCCATGACTTCATCTTTTTACATCAAGGAAAAATATGAGAATATACTGATTGCTTTTATGATGACTTCCCCTACATCAGAGGGGCGCTTGGGGAGCAAGGAGTCACACAATGTGACCCCTGGAGGGAAAGGAAGAGCTGATTGTTGCGGTTTCAACATTGGGAGAGGGCTTCAAAGGCAAACAGACTGGGTCTGTGGACCATAGCTAGGAAGGAAAAGCAACATCCTAAGGACCACAGCCAGAGAACAAGTCCATCAAGGCTCCTCCCCCGAACCTCACAGGAACACAGCACCACACTGCCAGTAGGCAGCAGAGGAGAGGACATGGGTTTGATGCCAGGGGATCCAAGCTCAAAGCTCAACTCTCCCTGCCCTGGCTACGTGGGGCTTCAGGGGGTAATGTAACCCCACTTGCAATTTCTCAACTGAGAAATCATCAGGTGTTCACTGCCTCCTGGGTAGTGCCTGATGAGGATGAGAGAGAATGGATGGATAGCACTTGGTTCGTAGGATGTGTAAAGAACAGAGTCATTATTGCTGTGGAAATCCCAGTGATGGGACTAAACTATGGAACTGGCATGCAAGCACACAGACAGCATGCTGTTCCTGGTGAGTGGGGGAAACTGCTGTCAACAGTTTGGATTGTTCTTCACTTCACCCTTGCCTTTGATGGCTCATTGCTTAGTGAGCATTTTGCTCATTGCTTAGTGCCCATTTTCAACTCTTCCTTTGCCTACATCGCACAGGATGCCCACACACTCTGAACATATCAAGGAAGGATGTTGGGGAAGTCTTTGGGATCAGAACTGTCACCAGGCCGGCTACACTCAAATGCTTTAAAGAGCCTACGGAAATCCTGCGATGACAGGCTGCTAGTTTCCCAGGCAGTGTACATCACCCTTTTTCCTTGGGGGAAAGAATCTAGGTGAAGCTGGCTAGCTCTAATGTGTCCTTCCAGCTGTGGATGGTCAATAACGTGCAAATGGAAATTGTTGCCGGGGATTGCCAGCAAGTCTTTTTGAGGGATGGATAGACAGCTGGCAATACCTCTGCAATAGGCTAGGTTGACTAGAGAAACAAATTCAAAGACCCTCATACATGTGGAAGAGAGAATTTTATATCGAGAAGTAATTATATATCAATAAAACATCCCAGACCAATTCAAATCAAGTCCACAGGTTTGATAGGAGCCCATAGGTCCAATATTAGCCCACAAATTCCTCTTCACACCCATGCAGCACAGGCAATGATGCCAAATGCAGGAAGATCGTGGGCCAGTCAGTGAAAAGTTTTGTGGGTCCAATGAGAGTGGAAGCATCTCCAGGGCTTTGGGTGCCATCAGCTTGGCTCCATGTGGCTTGTCAACAGGAATGTGTAGCAGAGAGTGTGTGTAGAAGGAAGGGAGGGAGGAAGAAAACAGTTCCCAGAATCTTCAGGAGAAGCTCATGCCCACACAGAGGCACCATAGGCTATGACCCGGATGGACAGGCCAGACTCCACCCCTTTGATCAAGTTGACAGGAGACCATAGGCTTGGAAACTCAAGGGCACGATCTGCCTCTGTAGGAGAGGGTTCTTGTGAATTGGAACTGCTGGGATGCCAACAGGTTTGGGGTAACAAAATTAAACTTTCTTGAAAGCAGGTGATTGATGAAAATGAAATGGACTTGGATTCTCTCCAGTCTTCTTGACCAGGAATCGTCAAGCTGAGACTCAGGAGCCCTTTGAGGCTCTTCCGGTATGTACATGTGGCTCTGAAGTACAAGTGAAAAAATTTAAATATCATTCAGATAAGGTAATTTCATTTGTTTGCAAAAAATAGATATTTGTGGCTCTCGAATAATTTTGAAAGGTGAGGGACAGGATGGGCTCTTCTATCTTAAATGTTTGCCGGTTTCTGGTCTAGATTTCCTTTTCTCTTCCTACACGTAAAATGAAGTTGGTGACACTAGATTTGAGACCATCACACTTTGAGTAGGAATCCTGGAAGGGGGTGGGGGGTTGTGGTTTTGCAATTGGGCTGTGAACTGCAAGGTCATGCAAGGTCAGCAATTCAAAACCACCTTCCCCTCTGCAGGAGAAACCAAAGACTGTGCTCCGGTAAAGAGTTACTCTCAGAAGCTCACAGAGACAGTTCTACCCAGTCAAATAGAGTTGCTACGAATCAGGATGGACTTGAAGGCAGTGAGTGTCTGGTTTGGTTGATATGTTGATTTATCTAGCAGCAGGGGCTTGTGGGTTTTATGACAGACAGTCGACAGTCGGTTGAGAAGGCCTGGCTTGAAAAAAATAACCACTCAGCACTGGAGAAATGTATCACTAAGAGACAAGTAGCTCTCCCACCCAAAACAAACAAACAAGGCTAATCCATCTTAACTTTAATGAGGCATTTGATATAGGTGCACAGAACAGCTCCATCTCCTAACATTGGTTCTCTCATACTGCTGATATTACATGCGTTGACTCACACTTATCAGGTAGCAATTAGTTATTCAGCAACCCTCAAAAGAGAAAACAGACAGGGCTCCTGCGTCTGTGAAGTGTTACTTAAAATTCTTGTGAAATGATCAAAGGAATCACTGTCGCGATTAATTTTACCCATACAATAACAGGATGGCATTGCTCATGTCTATTTCCATCTGGGTACTTACCAACAGGCTGGCAGATGGACTCTACTCAGAAGACCCATGGGAGCAAGGTCTGGCCATCTACTTCCAGTCATTGAAAACCCTATGAAGTGCCAGTCTATCTTCTCTGATGCAAGGAAGCTCACCAAGCGCTGGAGTAGACTCCTTAGCAATGGGTGAGTGGTTTTCTTATTCGAGTTTTGTGTTAAAATGCTCATATTTGAAAATTAGAGGTAAACTCTCAGATGACTTCATTTGGCATGAGAAAATGATCTAGTTGAACATAGACTTTCACTATTTCCCAGAGAAAAGTACAAGGAAATAAATACAAAGGGTGGAGAGAGGCGAACAGGACCTATTAGGTGTTCTGAATTTCTCAAAGATGATAAAGGCATTGTGGAATGAACGCTACCGGCTACCAGCTGTTGGCTCAGTGCTAAGTGACTAGGTTAGACATTCTGTTGGGGATCTAGAAGATACCTTGGGTGCTGGGGGTTCTGAATTAGAGGCCCAACAACTCAGAACTCCATAAGTGAGCTCTACAATACCAACAGATCAGTAACAGGACCAAGTAGCCTGACCGCGATGAAAGAGACCACCTCCACTTTCTCTACTCAGGAATGAACAAGGCATGGATTTTTACAGCAATGTGTAGATTTTTTCATTAAATCGTTCATTAAACTCTTTTGGGGGACAAAAAAGTGATTATGAACAAAGCTGATAAATTCAATACAAATGAGACCATTCCCAAATCAAAGCGAAAGGTTTCAGCTCTAAAGTGCCCTACACAAAGGCAATATGATGATCACTTCCTCAGGTATATTCACACGCACACCACATGCACCATTCCTAGTCAACTATAAAGAGCATAGGCATTTCACCACTTTTTAATTCCACTTTTTTTTCTGAGTTACAAAAGCAATGTACTCCCATTGTAAAATATATAAGAATTGTAGGAAAAAAAACTCACCGAAAAGGAGGGGTAAATTAATCCCCTTAGTCAAAGAGATCCCCCCCCCAAACCACAACTCACTGCCATCAAGCCAGTACTGACTCATAGTGACCCCTGTGGATTTAAGAGCCTGTAACTGTTAACTGGAGTACAAAACGCAGTCTTTCTTCCACAGACCTGTTGATGGTTCCACCCACCAACCTTGCAGGTCATAGCCCAACATGAGACCACTCAACTGCCAGAGTTCCTCATCAAAGAGACAGAGCCTCTATCAATATGTTGCTGTCTCTTTTCCAGTCACTTCAGAAACTATGTAAACATATATTATGTCTAGGGAAAAAATAAATATTGTTTGTAAGCAGCTATTTCATTAAGCGATACCAAGGTTCTTCAAAACGTTTGTTTTGAAAAAATCCACTATCTTTCATTAAGAGTTTCAATGAATTTTTGAAGCCCTCTTATATCCACCTCATGTTTTCCTATGGAACTATTATCCTTGTACAAAGTTATCCTGAATGACTATATAATAATTCAACAAATATACATACATCCTTTTAAAAGTATCAGGAAAAAGTTCCAGTACAGGGACAATTTCCTTTAATGTCTGCCAACTTTAGCCTGGTCATTTTTCCCATTAACAATTAAAAATAACAAAAATGACACACCAACTAAAATTTAATTTCCTTTACAGTTAGTCAGGTTCAGCCTAGTTTTCTTTGTTTATTCTCTATTTGTCAGTCTTTTTTGTGAATTGCTTGTTCATGACTTTTTTTCTATTAGAATTCTTGTCTGTTGAAATGCTTGATAATAATGTTATATATTGAAGGCATTAGGAATAGGCTTCTTTTAATTGATGTAAAGATTATACTTATATTTTCTCAGTTGTTTACTGCCTACTTTTCCTCCCACTTTTGACATACAACATTTGTAGAGGGTTTTTTTTTTCTGTAGCTCAAATTTCTTCTACCCCTCAACTTTTTATTATTAGTTTATGAAGTCCTTCTCAGCATCAAAACATCATTAAAAAAAAAACATCATTTATTACATTAACCAAGAGCATTCTCCATTGCATTCATTGTTCTGTGTTTGACTTTTGTCTTTAACCTGCACAGTCAATCCATTTGAAATGTATTTGATGGGTGGTGACAAAAAAGGCCTCATCCTTCCTAACTGCTCAACCACAAGCCACAACTTACCCCACTGAGTTCATGTGCCTTCAATATTCACTACTTCCTCCTTTGTACAGCATTATATTACGGCTGAAATGTAATAATGGTCAAAAGCTTGAGTATTAGTTGGGTAGTCTGGATTTAAACTCATCCCTGTGGTCCCTACCTCTACACAGTTGGGTCAGTTGTTTAACATATTTAAGCATCCATTTTCACGCCTGTAAAATGGGCTTCATCAATGCCCATGAAAGCAGCAATCAGAGTTAGGTAATTCTGCTACGCCAGAACCCTTTCAAGCGTTGAAAAGCAAGGAGGTGACTTTGAGGACTGAAGTACACCTGAACCACGTCAGAGTGGTTTTAGTGGCCTCGTATGCACGTGAACGTGACTGTGGAAGACCAAAGGGGAATCAGGGCATTTGAGCTATGAGATGGGCAGAGAATATTCAAAGTACCATGGACTGCCAAAAGAACAAGCAGGTCCGACATGGAAGCAGTACAGCTGGACTGCTCCTTAGAGGCCAGGATGGAGAGACTTCATCTCAAGTAGTTTGGACATGCTTTCCGGAGAGATCAGTCCCTGCAGACGGACATCCTGCGTGGCCAAGTGGAAGGGCAACATACAAGAGGAAGACCCGTGACCAGATGGATTGACACAAAGACTGCAACGATGGTCTCAAACGTAAGAATAATCGTGAAGATGGCAAGGGACAGGGTAGTGTTTTGTCTGTTGTATGTAAAGCTGCAATGAATTAAAACAGACTCCAAGGCACCTAACAACGACAAAACGGGCTCCTATAAACCTGCCTTCCACTCTGTGAGAGGACGCCCAGTGGTACAAGCATTCAGAACTAATCTGCTAATGGATGGATGGGTGGCTGATCGGAACCCACCCTGCAGCTCCGCTGAGAAAGCCCTGGAGATTTCCTCCTATAAAGACCACAGCTCAGGAAACCCTCGGAGACAGTTCTACTTAGTCACAGGAGTCAAAAGTAACTCAACAGCATATGACAACAACAACAGCAGCTTGTGGGGAAGACAACATGATACGTAGCAAGAGCAGCCCAGTGCTGTAAGAGGTACCTAATTGAGTCAGCACTGATTCCATGGCAGTGAGTCTGGCCCTGTAGCACAGGTATTTGGTAAGTACTGACAAGAGTTTAGGCATGAACAATATTGTCAGTAAGTCTAAGCAAGTCACAGAGTTCACTTCAACTCATGGCGCCCCCTCTGTGCCAGAGTAGACCCTCCCTCCAAAGGGTTATTGATGGCTGTGATTTTTTTTTTTACTGAAGCCTCGGTGGCATACTGGGTAACCTATTGGGCTTCTATGGCATTTACATCATCTAAGGCCAACTTGAGGATCATTAGAGTGAGGGGGTTAAGTCAAGCCTGTCAATCAGGCCACAGTCTGATGATGCTTCCTTACGGATATAGCTTTCTTGTGAGGATTCTGGGAACTTCCTCTCTCCTGGGAGGTAAACCATACACTCTTTCTGCTTCTTCTTCCTGTTGAAGAGCCATATGGAGACCCTCGCCAGTTCTGAAAAGCTTCCACTGGATCCACAAGACTTTTCACCCACCGGCATGTGAACTTCCTGCATTCTGCATCATTGCTTGTGACTTCTGGAGTGTGAAGAGTGATTCATGGACTGGTGGCGAACTTAAGGACTTGATCTGGGCTGGGATGGGATATTTTCTTAATATGCAATTACTCTTTGCTACAAAGCTCTCTCTTACACACATGTGTCTCTGGATTTGTTTCTCTGGTCAACCTGGCCTAACAAGCCTGCCTGTCTTAAAGTCAGCAGTTTAAGACCACTAGTCTCTCCTTGAAAGAAAGATGAGGCTGTCTTCTCACATATCAAAGTACAGCCTCAGAAGCCCATGGGGGCAGCTTGACTGTCCTGCAGGGTCACTCGGAGTCAGAATAAACATCATGGCAGTGAACGAGTGAGTGTTCTTTCTGAAGGAGTACCACGCCTTTCTTCAGTGGCATCTCTGGGAGGGAGCATTAACCTTACAGGTAGCAGCTCAACATTTCACCACTTGTTTCATTGTCCACATTATTCAGGAAACCCTGGATCTCAGAACTACCACCATATTCCACATCTGATATATAGTCACCACAACATCAATGAGTGTCTGACAAGAGCCTAATAGCTTGAACCCCATGAGGGAAACTTCTTACCTTCCCCATACCACATTGAGCTCACTAGCACTCACGGTAACTAGAGTCATCACATTTCTCCACAAAGCTCCTGGCTTCCTCTCACCTCCTGTTCATCTATATCAGTAGCAGCAGCAGAAAAAGAGGTTAAAGCAATTTTTCCCTCCCACCTGCAAAACCCAGACCTTAGTCCAATCATCTAAGTCAGAGATTGTGCCCTTGATTTATGGCTTCAGTGAACTATTTCTTTTCACTTGTGGAAGAACTCAGTGTTGTTGCAATATTTGAGACCCTGATGATTTGGAATTCAAGAGAAAGGGGAAGTGGGCAAGTACCTTCTAATGCAAGAACACTTTTTTCTAGTTAACTGACATTCCCTGATGCCAAAGCAGGATTGCTGAAGACAAAGTAGGTGCATAAGCAAATATGGTGAAGAAAGCTGGTGGTACCCAGCTATCAAAAGATATAGTGTCTGGGGTCTTAGAGGTTTGAAGAAAAACAAGCAGCCATCTAGGTCATATGCAACAAAGCCTACATTGAAGAAGCACAGCAGCCTGTGTGATCATGAGGTATGAAAGGAGTTGGATGTTAAGCATCAAAGAATAAAATATCATATCATTGTGAATGAGGGGGAGAGTGGAGTGTGGACCCAAAGTCCATCTGTAAGCAATTGGCCATCCCCTTAGAGATGGGTCTTAGGGAGGAGACGAGTCAGTCAGGGTGAAGCATAGCATCAGTGAAACATATGGAAAAAAATGAAACATACGGCTTTCCTCTAGTTCTTTAATGACCCCCCTCCCCACCACAATCATAATCCCAATTCTACCTTACAAATCCTGCTAGACCAGAGGATGTACACTGTTTCAGACAGGAACTGGAAACACAGGGAATCCAAGACAGGTGAACCCCTCAGGACCAGTGGTGAGAGAGGCCATACCAAGAGGGTGAAGGGAAGATAGGGTAGAAAGGGGGAACTGATTAGAAGGATCGACATAGAACCCCCTCCCTCAGGGACAACAACAGAAAAGTGGGTAAAGGGAGACACTGGACAGTGTAAGACATGACAAAATATTAATAATCTATAAATTATCAAGGGTTCATGGGGTGGGGTGTGGAGCAAGGGAAAAAATGAAGCACCGATACCAAGGGCTCAAGTAGAAAGCAAATGTTTTGAGAATGATGAGGGCAACAAATGTACCCATGTGCTTGACACAATGGATGGATGGATGGATTGTGATAAGAGTTGTATGAGGGCTGATCCCCAGTGGCGTAGTGGTTGTGTGTGGGACTGCGGCCCACAGAGTTGCCAGTTCAAAACCAGCAGCAGCTCTCCAGGAGCAAGGGTGGGCCTCCCACTCCCATCAGGGGCCAGTGATGCCCACCTCCAAAAAAAAAAAAGAGTTGTATGAGCTCCCAATAAAATGATTTTAAAGAAAGAAAGAAAAAGGAAGTGGGAACTCCCAGGTAAGATATATAGGGATATATATAGTGCAATTAATTTAGCAAACCATCCCAATTTCAGATAACTTTACAAGACTGAAAATCCTGATCTGGGCAAAAAAGCCAGGCAGATAAGTCTGAGGCCTAAAATAGGTCTCTGTTATGAAGTCCTGCCTCGCATGCACTCTAACAGCTGCTCTGTAGGGAAGTGGGAGCCAGCTTGATACCCCACAGCTATCAAGTCTACCCTGACTCATAGCAAGCCTCAAAGACAGAACAGAAGGGCCCCGTCAGGTTGCAAGGCTCTAAGTATGCGTCCAAGCAAGCAGCCGAATCTTTCTCCTTCAGAGAAGCTGTTGGGTTCGAATTGCCGGGCTTTATATTAGCAACAGAGCATTTAAGCCACTGCACAACCAGGACTCCTTGCTTTGATAAACTCATAAAGTATTTGGAGCGAGACATCGCTGCGGTTGAAGAATCCGAATCCCAACACTCACCAGCCTGGGGGGGACTTAGGTGGGAGACCTAGGCATTTGCTCATTTGTAGTGATAACCCTGTCAACCTCAGAGTCTGAGATGAACAAACACCGCGAATTCTTGCTAACTATAATCATTGGCACTTAAGTATAGATACTGAAGAATACACATGCACACTCTCTCTCTCAAGGAGCAGTTACACCCTTGGCTACTGCTAACCAACAGAGGAGTAACTGCTCCAGAGGAGAAAGATGCGGGACCCTGCTTCAGTCAAGAGTACAGCCGTGGAAGGCATGTGGGCTATTTACTTCTGTCCTATCTGGTTGCTATGGGTCAGAATGGATTCAAAGGCAATACATTATGTTCTTCCAGGTTGAGTGCGAGATGGCCCAGATCTGAGAGGTGGACCGAAGATCGACCCAACAATCCACACATCAGAGACTGAGGGCCATTAACAACATCGAGAGACAACTTCAATACACCATTAGAGACAGGCAAAACCCCACGAGTTATCTTCTAGTCTAATGCAATGCAGCATTGCTTTGGCACCTGCTTTGATGAGCTGCCAGAGTCAGCTCCGACCCATGGCAACCGCAGGCACCAGAGAACACAGTGCCACCCCTTGTGTGCCATGCCCGTGACCCCTGTCAGTTGTACCATGATGTTGCATACAGGTTTTGTTGGCTGATTATTGGAAGTAGGTCATCAGCCTTCTTTCTTGGTCGGTTTTAGTTCTGTGGGGCAAGAGGAGCCGCACTAAAACAGGTTGAGCACCATAGCAGCACTCAAGCCTCCAATGACAAATAGAGATAGGTTGCACACAGGTGCACTGACCAGAAATCGAACCCAGGTCTCCCAACTAAAAGATGAGAGTTCTACCACTGAACCAACAATATTCCCATAGGTTTGTGCCAGTTTGTTGGTTTTTTTTTTGTTTTTTTTTAGGCATCACTGCCCTGGTGGTGGGAGTAGGAGGCCCATCCTTTGCCCCTGTGGAGCTGGAATTAAACCTCCATCCCAGTGGGCCGCAGTCCCACGCACAACCACTACGCCACCGGGGCTCAGCCCAGGTTTGTGCCAGTTTTGCCCCCATCATTTTACCCATCACAAGATGCTATGTAGTGTGGATAAAATTAAGAATAAGACAGTCTCTGTCCTTGGGAAGCTCAAATTCAAGGGCTTCTCTTGATGTCCACTCTTGTCCATCAGATCAATCGCTTCCCACCTTCTCCTAGAACTGTACATTTAGAACACCACAGAAACCAAAGTCCTATGGTACATGCAAGAGTCAATACAGGGCTTCAAACCTGGTCACCCTTGTGTAGTCATAGTCAGCAAAGTGATTCTGAAATGAAGCCAATTTTTAAAATGTGGGTGAAACAGATTAATACCTGGAATGGAGAAAAAAATTGTGGTTCAATGCCCTGTTAAAAACGTAATCTCCTTCTCTGAAAGCAAGGGCAGCGTGCCGTGCTATCTAGCAATCACATCTCGGGACCAACTGAATTTAAAACAATGGCGACTGCTCAAAGTGGGTGACTGACTGCACAGCATTTAACGTGTGTCTCACTTCATGATCCTGGTAATAAGTCAAAGTTGCCCATCAGGTGCCTGCAAGGACTCAAGACACCCCTTTCAAGTTTTCCATTCCAAGACTTCAACCTGTAATTGGCAGCACTTTGATTAAAATTCTGGATCAGCCAGATTTTGAAAACCCGGTCTACTCTGGGTTTGTTTCACTGGCTGTGACTGAACTGGTACAATCTGGTTTGTGCCCATGGATGATTCAGTACTTTTGAAGATCTGTGACACAGCTTGATCGTTTGGTGCCAGGCTACTCTAGCTGGAGAAAATCTTTGTTCCAACTCTCCCAGGACCCACACTGCAAATTTTCTCGGTAACGTTCTCTCTCCAACCCCACAAGAGTAGCAGTCAAATAATCTTAGCTTCAGGCCTCCGTGCTGCTGATCTTGCCACCTTTCCACCCATGTAGAAAAATGACACAGGTTATATATGGCAGTCTACTTTGCACTACCTATGCCCTCTGGGGGCTGATGGTGATAAGACACAGAAGAAGACATCTTTCTGAGCATCTGTGTAGCTCAATCATTTTCATTCCCCAGCCCTGGGATCTCAGTATTTTGGTGTCTGCTCTGCAACCAAAGAACAGCTCCTGAGAGTTCTCTCAAAGCCAAACCTTCCTGGCCAAATGTCCTGGGGTCCAAGTGGCTCCATCCTTTTGGCAGATGGCGCCCGAGACTTCCTGGGTCCTCTAGTCACCCAAGAGGAGATCACACACCCCGTCCAAATTGCTTACTCCCGGTGCACCTATTCCAGGCTTCTTCCTCTGGCCGGAGTTGAGGGAGCCAGGGAGAGAAGGCTCTCTGCTTCTGGAGAGGATCTGCCTCCACACATCGCCGTAATTTGATGCCTCTCTCTGGGATACATGGAAGGGGTTCCTGAGCCAAGAGTTTATTATCCAGCTTAGCATGAATCGACAGTGAAGAGAGCGGAGTGCGCAAGCAAGTGTTCCAAGTGTTCCCAATTCCGTGTGTTTTGAAGCGCCTGGAGCAGGAATGTTATAGAAGGGGTGGGGGAGGGAGGAGACTCCTCCCAGGTGGTGAATTAAGGAGTCATCCCTTTAGCTTCGGATGACTGCAGGCCCTTCGCCATCCAGCCTTCGCACTCTCTCGGTACGAGGTCTCAGGCACGAGGCCGGGCGTTCTTCCCACAGTATTATCAACCTCGCTGGAAAGCGGCGCCCGTTCCGAGGCTCCCTCAAACAAACCGCTTCGCTTCCAAGGCTAATGAACTCTTAGACAATAAATGCCTCGCTTTGCATGCGAGCTCTCCTCGGTTTCCAGGAATCGCCTGAGCATGGCACGGCTCCGGATTGCATGTCAGGGGTTTGCGTCGCGTTTAATATTTTATGAAGAAATTCCGATTTGGATGGTAAAACGATCTAACCCAGAGGACCGAAAGCCTGACTCCGATTTTGTGAAGTGGCCATCTCGCTGCACACTTGTGCACCGTCGGCGTCCCCAGTGCGTGCTCACGCTCCGTGCTGCTCTCCAAGCAGACCCCACCACATGCTATCCAGATGGAACCCTGGCTGCGTCATTACATTATATTGAAATAACCCAATACCACCTGTTTCTGTTGGGGCTCCTGCCAACATTTCCCCCATAAAACATTTATTTTGCTAATATTTTAGTTGGTCACCACAGAAGGACACTTGAAGTTAAAGATTTACCATGTGTTGCAGCTACTCAGAGCCAAGAGAGGCACACACACACACAAAAGGAAATAAATAAAAATAAAACAGAAAGCCCTCTGAGAACAGCCAGCGGAGGTTGGGCAGAGTTAATGTCTTATCTATTGTTTCTGAAGGTGGGGGCTTCCCCTGGCAGGATGCACTCACGAGGATGCGGATGCTAAAACAGAGGGAGCTGGGCAGTTTTCACCGAAGGAATTCGTTTAATGTCTCCGGTGCTCATCTTTGGGTCATAAAAATATTGTCAAACTTGTGAGAAGATCTCCCTGCTCCTCAGTCATCCTCTCCCCCACTTCCAATATGCTACATGAGCAAATAAATTCATGGCACTGAGGAGTTCTGTAGATGAACATCCTACCTTCATTCCAATAAGAGGCCAGTGGTGGGAAGCCACTAGATGTTCTTGGAAGCCATTAGAAGCCACATACTTGCCTTCAGGAGTGAGCATCCTGTTGGAATTTTTGTGGTCCAGCGAGATAGCGTCATCTCAACAACAACAAAAGCATCATTCACTATTTTGTTCCTATGTCTTTGTTCTCTGCAGAATTGGCCACGCTGGGGTGGCTTCTATGTTGCTAGGATCCTGGTATGTTACATACCTGGATGGGTTTGTTTCCCAGCAAAAGTGTCAGGCTAAGACAGATGAGGAAGGAAGGCCTTTATCAAAGAACTGAAAATTATATCACTATAAATAAAGGCGAGCACAGATTGGGGACCCAAAGCCCATGGGTAGGTGAAGCGACATCCCCTGACAGAAGGGTCACAGGGAGAAGATGAGCCAGTGAAGGTACAGTGCAGCAACAATGAAATATACAACCTTCCTCTAGTTCTTAAATGCTTCCTCCGACGCACTATCACGATCCCAATTCTACCTTACAAATCCGGCGACACCAGGGATGTACACTGGACCCAGAAGCATGGGGAATTCAGGACAGATGATCCCTTCAGGACCAGTAGTGGGAGTGGTGATACCAGGAGGGTGAAGGAAAGGTCGAGTAGAAAGGAGGAACCAATTGCAGGGATCTACACATAACCTCCCTCCTGGGGTACAGACAACAGAAAAGTGGGTGAAGGGGCACATCGGACAGTGTACAATATGACAAAATAATGATAATTTATAAATTATTAAGGGTTCCTGAGGGAGGGGGAGTAGGAAGGGAGGGGAAATATGAAGAACTGATACCAAAGGCCTAAGAAGAAGGAGGATGTTTCAAGAATGATGATGGCAAGAGATGTACAACTGTGGGCTGCATACAATGGATGGATGCATTGATTGTGATAAGAGTTGTATGAGCCCCCAATAAAATGATTGTTTTTTTATTAAGAAAAAGAAAGGCCTGATATCCTGCCTCCCGGAGGTAGCCAACAAAAACACTATGGTTCACAATGCAATTTTGCCCAGCACAGTATCAGAAGATGGCCTTTCTGAGGTTGCCATCTGCAGCTGGTGAAACAGGGGGCCTCGGCCCACCAGCTGTGGTGAAGAAGGTACAGGATCTCTTTAAGAGAAGAGGCCACTGCAGGTTTGCAGATGACTCCAGAGCAGTCAAATAACCACAAACTATCAACAAGTTGAAGCTGAAGTCGCCCAGAGGCTGGGAGGCCAGGGGAATTGTTGGCCAAGGTGTCCTTTGAAGCTGGGCATGGAGGAAAGAACTGCTCAGAGCACCCATACCTTTATTAGAAAAAGGTGCCCTTTTGCCCCCTGCATCCTTCTCCTCCTCCTCCTGCTGTTGCTGTGCAACCCACGTTCCTCACTGTTGAGCTCACACCAACCTTACCATTCTGGTTTTCCTCTACCCAGCAAACCCTCTCCCCCAGATGAAGCACAAAGGGAAACACATGGAGAGATGAATGGGGTTTGGCAACATAGGCTTAACCTCTGCAATCTGTTGGCTTGCACAGTTCTTGAACACACCATGAGATTTTCCTAGAATTCGGTTCACTGCAAAATGCTCTTCCTCTTTTATTATGCTTGGCGCTTCATATCCAGAGGTTCTCTGCACAGCCTTCCTCCGCTAAGTTCATTCGGACACTGTTTTCTCTGCAGCCCTCTTCTAAGCCAACCAATGATTAAAAATCAGAGGAAGGATAAAGGGTTAGCCTGGAGCCCCACGCACGTCAAATGTGTCCATTTTTCAGCTCAAGCAGCTCCTACATGCCAACGCACCTACTTTGCATTGTAAAAGTAATTTATATTTTAGTTAGTTGTTTTAAAAGTCAACTTGTAACCTATAATAGCTGTAGACATAGATTAAGGATCATGAAGAAAGCCAGGTACCTCTCTGGGCGACTCCCATTCATGTTCAGACACCCTCCCTGAAGACAGATCATGCTGTAATTAAGCAATCCATTTCTCAGCATATATGTGCTATACCACAGGCAGTAGCACAATGAATCCTGGGGAACTTAGCTTCAACGTATGAAATACGGAACACTCACCTTTTTTATGAAAGCACTTGACCTTTAAATTGATATTTCTCCCTAACAGATGACAATTATTGCTCAAAAAGGTGTTGAATGCAGCACAGCTGATCCAAAGCTGTCTTGTCTGTGACTCTCGGCTACATCTTGGGTTCAACACAGAATATTAGCTGATAGTCATAGAAAGGGCAGGTGCTAAATTCTGTCAGTAGTGGTGGCATTTTTTTTCACTTTCAATGATTGTGAATTTAAATTATTAAGACCAACCAAAAACAAAAATTAAAAAGAAAATCCTTTGCCATCAGTCAAATCGATTCTGACTCACAGAAGCCCCATGTGTCACAGAATAGAACCTATACTCCAAAGGACTTTCTCAGCTGTGATCTTACTAGAAGCAGCTCACCAGGTCTTTCTTCTGAGGCACATTTGGGTGGGCTTGAAATGCCAACTTTTAAGCTAGTGGTTAAACAGAGTCACTTGCAGGGCTGGGGTGAGGTGGGCTAGGAGGAACATAAATTGATAAATACCATTTTCCACAGAGGGAACCTCAGTATTCTGAATGACATGAAGCAGGATAAGCCACAACTCAACCTCGAATGTCACATCTGCTCCCCAAAGAGAAACATTGCCACACTAAGCAAATAAATGCACAAGAGGCTCACTTAAAGTAGGATTTCAGAGAGTCTAAGTATATCCTAGGTAATAGATCATGTGTTGTTGAGGAAATGGAGTGTAGACCATATCTGACTGCCTCTGGCTTCAGTAACCAAAAGGAGAATCCAATCCCATGCCAGTCCATAGCTGATTGATGCCAGGCAGAGATCAGACATGTCTCTACCCTCCATCCTATTTTGCCCTCTTCTGCACCAGCTATCCCTCCCACTGCACTTTCCGTCTCTGCAGGCTTCCCTAGTCCATTTCAATGGACAAAAAGAACTCACAGATAACACACACAATGATAGGGGGTTATCAGGGACATACACAGGCCACCATAAGTCAGATCAGAAAACATCAAGGACACAGTCTTTTGTCTGAAGCAACACCTCTTCTTGGCCACACTGGGTGGTATATCTCTTTCTAGACTTCAGCTTCTTGGCAATAAGATCCCTTGGCTTTTGTCCTGCTCAAGCAAGTATTAGAAAGCTCCTTCGGCACTGATAAATATCCAACTGACACTCTATATGCCAGTCTCCTTCCTGAAGGCACTCAACTCTACAAGTTCTCTGGGGCCGGGGAGACCAGCACGCTGCCTCTTCTCTCTCTCTCTCTCTCTCTCTCTCTCTCTCTCTCTCTCTCTCTACCTGACTCTGCTGTTTCCTGGTCTCAGTGCTGTGGGCACTGGAGTCACGGCTGTCTCCACACTGTAGACAGGAATCTTGCACACACGACAGGTGCTCTTCTTTCTTGATGGTCATGGGATTCTCTCTGCTTCCGAGATAGCTCTCTCTGACACCCGGTGGAAGAGCAAAATGAGCCATTCCCTCCATCAGGGACCTTTGCACGTTGTGCGTGAGTGCCCACCCAGTCATTTGATAGGAGTGACCAGGACAATGGCTAGAAGAGCCAGGTCAAGGAATTTCACGTCACTAGAGTTGCCGATCTGAAATTCATGTATGCCTCATTGAGGGTGCCACCCTTAAGTCCACAGTCTCTAATGACATCATCTCCCCTCCCCCTTTCAACAGAGAAATCCAACCCAAATAACAGCAACTTCATCCCACTTGCATGGGCCCTCAATGGCTGAGAGCAAGGGGTGTGAGGAAGTTGGTGTCCATCCTTCTGTCCGTGATTTCCTCTCACTCACTGCTGATTGGATTGTTTCCCTGTTCCTTATTAAACAGCTCCCCTAGCCATTGCCTCGGTTCCTGGAATCCTTCATCAAGCCCAAGGACAATGCTGTCTTAGCAAGGAGACACATGGCACAGATGGTAATATTCAAAAGCCAATGTTTGTCCTGCCAGCATCTCTCAAGGTGTGTGCATTCTGTGGATTTATCACAGGAAATGCTCCAGGAGCCAAGGGGTTTTCTGACACTGTAAAATCCGCTCTCATGAACCTCTGGAAGGTGGGAGCTTCCTGTCTTCGCACCAGGAGCTCAGAACTGGATCCAAGAAGAAAGGCTGGAACCACCAGAGGGCGGCTAGTACTGAGCCCAGGCGGCAGCAGAGAGAAAACCAGGTCTACACACCCCTATTGCATGGCCACCAGACTGAAGAGCCTGCAAGTTCAGGAGCAGTAGCCCTCCCCAGCCCCCACTCCCACAGTCCTCTGACCCTCTGAAAGGAAGGGGGATGGATTCATGAGCTCACTGAACAACTGGGTTCTGGCCTGGACAGGCAACTCTTTCTGCCCCATGCCCTTGCTTTTCTTGCCCTTATACCCTAGAGAGGCCAACGCAGAATGGATTCGCAATGCAATTAATCAGAAGGAAGCAGTGCTAAGCTAGGCAACCACATGAGGCAGAAAAATAGTGGTGTGGTCATGGTGGGCTGTCCAGTGCATTTTGGCGCAGAGTCAACCCACAGGACAGAGGAGAAGGCCCCCACAGGGTCTTCTTGTTCATGAATGCAGATTACCAGGTCAGGACTCCAGAGAGGTAGATGGCTTTGAACTGCTGACCTTTCCAGCGCAGACAGGCACTTAATCATTGTGTCACCAGGGCTCCTTCGAAAAACAAGGGGAGACTCGAACACACAATCGCTGTGTCGTCATTGAGCCAGTGCACTGATGGGAATTGATAGCCAATTTAAATGTTTCCAATTCACATTTGAAATGGTTTCTAGGTACTTATAAATCCAAAAGGGAAAGAGCATGTTCACTTACCTCATTTGATATCGCAGCGATTTATCGCTCAAAGGGAACTTAAGAGCACTTTGATCCACCGTTCAAAGGCATAGCTGGGTTTCCCAGGATACTGTGGGAAACTCTCAAAATGTGGGCTCCGCTGGCAGCACGGCAGGAATGTTGGAGAAACACACATCTTCAGCCTCAGCTCCAGAACCACTGAATCAAAACCACTGCTGGTGGGGGCAGCAGTCCGTTTTGTGATAAGTCGCCTGTGGGGTCCCCATGTGTTCTTCAGTGGGAGTCTAGCAGAGATCTCCTGAGACATCTTCCCCATCAGAACTTCCTGGCACTGGCTGTCTCTCTTTAGAGGAGACTTAAGATGAGAGGGTCATTTTGCCATATAATGAAAGTGGAACTTATTTCTTAACACCCTCTTGCCCCCCCCCAACCACCACCGCCTCTACACCACACACTGGCACAGTCTGCCCCTGCCCATTTCAGGGTGCCTCCTTTATCCCCCCAAAAACCACAACCAGCACCACCAATACCCCACCCAGAACCCCTTTGGAGACATCCAGGACTCCCTCCCCACACACATGTCTATGAAACACAGCCCTCTTGAATCTTTGCTTCCAGCTTGTGTCACCCCCATCTCCATCATCACCCCCTGCCCTTTTTCCTTTCCCCTGGCCAGGCTCACTGGCCTCATCACTGTCATTCCCAACATCCCCCATCAGCCTCAGAAACCCTCTCTCCGGTTTCCACTTCCTCCTGCTCTTACCCCATGGCCAGTCACATCACTGCTATCTTCTTGACACTCCAAAGACCAGCCTCCTTGTCACCTTTCCACTTTCCTCCCGAGGACTCACTGTCAAGGCCAGAGACAAGGACCACGAGCTGCACATCACGGCTCTGCCACTTGCCCAGACAGGGCCAATCTTTAGCTTCCATTCCAGCGATTTAGGCGATGCTTTTCTCTTGAGACCATGATCGCCCTTTCAATCATTCGCATTCATCCCCTTGGAGTACCCACTCACTACTTTCCTTTTCTGCAACCCCTCAGTCAATTTGCCATCCTTTGCTGCCAGCCTTTCAAATACCAATAGGGTTATCCAGAGTGGTCAGGAGTCAGCAGGACTTCCAGAATAAGAGAGAGACAAGGAAGAAAGACATGGTGGATTTAGAGCTTTAGCCAGCAAAACTCTATGGAGGACAACAAAATACTGTTACATATAGTGCCCAAAGATGAATTCCCAGGATGGGGGGGGGGGGCATTGGAAATACACAGTGGTCCTAACGATGAACTCCAGTAGACAAACCATGAGGGAGTTAGTGCAGGGTACGGCAAGGTTCATTCTGTCATACAAGGGTCGGCAAGAGTCAGAGTCAAGTCCACTGCAACTGAGAACAACAAAGCGGCCTTTTTAACAACCTAGTCAACGTGAAGGGAAAATATTAGCTAGTAAATTATTCAAGGATGGGAGGATACAGCAATATATGTGTGTATATATGGAGAGAAGTGCTAAGAAACCAGATGGTGGTATGAAATGAAATGCTGACACAGCGGGGGGAGCAAGGCTCCAAAGGAAGTATTCAGTTTGGGGTGGGGGTAAAATCCAGGTGCAGAGACAAACCTGTTATGATGGAGAGCAGTGGAGATGCGGGCCTGGGCACAGAAACCAAGTTCCTGGGAGACAACACTCTTTAACCTCCCTTTGGTCATAAATGGTTTGGGGAATCGAATGGAAGTCTGAGGAAAGCTCTGCTGAAAGAGAAAAGAAATAGTCCAACTAAAGTTTGCATCTAGTTGCAAGCCCTGGAAAAGACCCCCTGAATCCCAAAGGGGAGGGAGATCCGGAGAGCCCAGGTGAAGAAGCGCCATACATCTGGAAAGCAGCACAGCTCCAAGGCTAGAGGATGAGAAGAAACATGGGCTCCATCCTCTGGAGACAAAGCAAGCTCTTCAAAGGGGTGGCGTGTGTTTGCGGGTGCCCCGCTTTGCTTGTTTTCTCTAACACAACTCATGCTCAGCTTCAGGGCCTGGCTTGGAGCTTTGGGGTTTGGTTTGGGGAACCCCTGTTTGCTTTCTGAAACACCAGGCCCAGGGTGTTAGTGAGGTGCCATGCAGCCCAGGCATCAGTCTATGTTGCCTATGAGGTCATACATAGAGTACAGGAAGCCATTATCACCAGGCAGATAAAAGGAAACTATCTTAAAAGGGAATAAAAACCTCTTACCCGACTCTAGAGGCAGGATGGCGAAAATGCCTGTGGACCAGCAGGAACAACTCAAGAAGGTGTGTGAGCCGTGCTGCCATATGGGCAAGGGTGGGGAAGAAAGCCACACGTGCACTGCAAATGCATTGGGGCCCCTCACTGCATGTGAGTCTACAGCTCTGTATTTTCACTGACATGTGGGGGGGCGGGGGGAGACAAGTGGGGGAGGGTCTCCAGTCCATTTCAGCTCACAGAACAGGCCACCAGGTCTTTCCTCCATGGCACTCCGGAGGAGGATCGAACTGCCAGCCTTACATCTGTCTGTCGAGCACTGAACCACAGCTCCACCATGGCAGCACTGTCAGCCTGGGTTCAGCAGTTGTGAGAGGCGAATCTCTACCTGCATGATCTCATTTAGCACTCTCTGTTCATCCTAGAAGGCAGGAACTCCTACAGACGAGCGTGAGAAGCCCGGCGAGCTGAAGTGCCAAGCAATCGTGAGGGGGGATGAGGTCAAACCCACATTTCAACCAGACCCTTGGACCCCCAGAAGCCAGTTCAGAACACCACCCTGAAGCTAGACGGGGGATTTCCCCAAAGAGACTGCCTTGGTCCGAAACCCAGAACGCCTCCTGTCAGCTTGTTGTCAAGCCAGATTTACAAACCCTAATTGGATTATGCAGCTGGAATCTGAGCGGAGGGCAAGTACAAAACAGCCAAAATAATGAGCGGCGGGGAAACCCCTTTGGAAGGAAAATGCAGCCGTTCGAGGCAATTCCTGCAAGCAGGTTTTGTTTGGAGACAAGAACTATAAAATCAGGCAGGGCCTTAAGGACAAGACCATTTGGTTCTAAAAATCATCTAGGTGTTCACTTATTAAAAAGTAGACGCGCACCCCAGTACACCCCAGAGTGAGATCAAATAGCTGCCATGGGGAGTGATAGGACGATGGAGTCATTTCCTTAAAAGTCTCACGGGTGTCCTTTTACTTATTTTTATTTTATTTTATTTTTTGCCTTTAGGAGCAATGAAATCATTTTATGTTGGTAATTTATTATTTCCCACCAGTTATTCAACTATTTGTCTACGCGCTGAAAAATTAGTCCTTATTCAAACAAGTTTCTGCTTTTACAGCAAAAGCTTTCTAATTCAGTGAAGCTAGTCTTCTAGCAAGGGGAGACGTTGGAAGAGAAGATAATTAAAGGCATAGGCTTTCTTTCTTTGGAGAAGCAAATGAAAAGAAATCCAAAATAAAAACCAGCCAGCCTCCAAACATTGTGACTACAGCCGGAACTGGATGCTGAACCCAAAGGAAGTTGATGGGATTCAAAAGGGGCATGCCTGGTCAATGCTCTGAGCTCATGCAATGTCACCATAGCAACCCTATAGGAGAGGGAAAAACTGCCCCTGTATGTTTCTAAGACTGTTATTCTCCATGGGACTAGAATGTCCCATATGGACATTTTCTAATATGGAGCAGCTAGTGGTTTTGAACTGCTGATTTTGTGGACCCAATGCATCGACACTATGCCAAAGGATGTTCACCTGAAGAAGCTCAATCACTTCTGCCCCTGCCCATTCAAAATGAACTTTGTTAAGTCCTCTGAAGTCTCAGGCAACAGCAATACAACTATCTAGCCTTATTAAACAGTACTTAATGTGGTATTACAAAGAAGAGTTTGTTATTCAATAGCCATCGTGGACTGAGGCTGTTTGGTGTTTTGCTACCAAGTCATGGCTTATCGATGGGAGCCCTAGTGGTGCAGTGGTTCAGTGCTCAGCTGCTAACTCAAAGGGCCAGAGGTCTGTGGTTCCAACTCCCAGCTGCCCCATGGGAGGAAAGACCTGAATGTCTGCTCTCATAAAGATTATAAAATGGGACACTGTCTGATGCAGTTCTACCCTGTGAGACAGGGCCACAAGAGTCAGAGTCAACTGACAGCACACAATAACAATACTAACAAACCATGGAGCGGCAAGAGAAGGAAAGGAGAAGCAAAAGCAGGCAGGACCCCCGAGAGGAAGTTCAACTTACTGAACGTTTTCTGACTCCCTGCAGTGAAAACTTGAGTTCTCCCAGAGAAAAGTAGATGAGAAAAGGGGAGTAAAAATGGTAAAAAATAACAAGCAGTCATGAAACCCCCTTTGGAAAGAAAAACAAAGTCTTTCAAGGCAGTTCTGCAAGCAGGTTTAAAGGCAAGGGCAGGAGCAGGCATGACATTACAAACAAAGCCTACGGATGTTCAATGATCTAGGTGTTCACTTATCAAAACATCAGTCCTATCCATCTACTTCTGGAAATTCAGCCTTTAAACTCCATGGAGCACAGTTCCTGGAGACACACAGGGTCGCCACAAGTCAAAGTCAGTGCCGTGACAACTGGTCTTCCTGACTCCCTAGCGGGCATGGAGTGAGTACAGGAGATGCAGTGAATGCACACAATAGTACAAAACGCAGGGACCCTGTGGGCGGGTGGCACAGTGGGCTATGCACAAAGTAGGCTGTTCAAATGAACAGATTGTCTGCCAGAGAAAGATGAGACTGTCTATCCCCGTGAAGAGTTACAGTCTCGGAAACCCAGTGGGACATCTCTACTCTATCCCCTAGGTTCACAGGAAGGCACAGTCCATGTGATGACAGAGAGCTTGGTTTTTATGGTAAATACAAAACATTCCCCCACTAAGAACTTCTGTGCTCTTGGTCACAGAAGATATACCGACCTGGATGCAAAGAAAGCAGTATTGTTTGTGTTTTCTCTTTCTGTAAAACAGGGCCAATTATATTTTAAAGTGACAGCTAAAGAATCCTTGCGAAACTAAGTATTTCCATACTGTTCTTAGTAAACCTTTCTTCAGTACAGTACATTATTGAGTAGGAAGAAGAAGGAGTGAGAGAGAGAGAGAGATACCATATATCATCTTCTTCCAAATCAAGGAAGGGATGGGGAAAAGTAGGAGAATACTCAAAGGAATAAACTATATGAATACATACAGTAATTCATTCTAACAGCTTTGGAAACCTCACTTGAAGTGGGGCTAAAACCTAAAGCCAAAGTTTCAGCTCAGTCAGCACAGGCCTTCAGACCCGTCATCATCCACAAGGTTATTTTTCCCCTGTCTTCTCTTTATCCTCGGCTCCTCTCAATAACCAGCGCACAGTTGGTGCCCAATCATTACTTTTGAAATGGCGAGAAAATAAACTCAAGAGATATCTAACATAGACATAGCATTCCTTCCAGCAAAATTATCAAGGTGCAGATTATGTAGTTACCAAACCCATTATCTGGTTTGAGTCAGTCAGCAAATTCTGTACATCAACCTGTAGAAGAAGCTGGGGGAGAGTCTTTTTCATTGGCCCTTTTTCTTCCTGTTGAAAGTATCTTTGAGTTTGACAACAGGTATCAGGAGATTTGGGAAAGGCCATGCTTCTGTCCCAAGTAATTCAACTTTATTCCGGTTATTCACCCCAGGGAAGTCATCAGAGGTGTGAATCAAGGGTTATATGTGAAGGTGTGCTTTAAACCACAACTCAGACTATCCAAAAGGGTAAACAGGGTAAAATCTAAACAAGCATTGGTTTAGGATACAGCCGTGCAATGACATATCCGTGATGAGTCGATAAGGTAATTTTCTAGTCTTTGTAATGGCACGGAGGACATCTCACGATAAAATACAAACCAAATGAATGTCAAATTCTGACTCAGGCAACCTACACAGAGTTTTCAAGACTACAAGCCTTTATAGGCCCAAACAGCCTAATCTTCCTCCATTGAGAAACTGGTGGATTTCAACCATCACACTTGTAGTTAGCAACCCAGGGCTGAACGCTCACAGTGCTAACAGACCTTCTTTGTGTCTTTAAAAAAACAGTTTTATTGGCATGTAATTCACACATCATACAATTTAATAGTTCTACAAAGAGTTGTCCAACCACCACCATGATTAATTTTTAAGACATCTTCTCCTTTCTTGCACCTGGAAACCTCCCTTGCTGTCATACTCCCAAGAAAACATGAATCCAGTTACTATCTCTACTTAGATGATAGAAACCCAAACAAACTTGGCATTCTTGAGTCGATACCCACTCGTAGTGACCCTACAAGACAAGGTTGCTCTCCTCCTATGGGGTTCTGAGACAGTGACTGTGTGTGGGGAGGGGATTCTTGTTTTATTTTTAATTATTAAATACTTTTATTAGAGGCTCTTACATCTCTTATAACAATTCATCCATCCATCCATTGAATGTCAAGTACATTTTTACATATGCTGCCATCATCATCATCAAAGCATTCTTTTTCCTTTAGTCCTTTATATGAGCTCCTCATTTTACCCTCTCCCTCTCCCGCCCTACCTCCCTCATGAACCCTTGACACATTACAGATTATTATTTTCATATCTTACCTTGTTCTCTGTCACCCCTCACTTAGTTTTCTGTTATTCATCCCCTTTGTGATCAATATCCCATTTCTCCCCTCACCTTCCCCTTATCCTCCTGATATCTCTGTTCTCATTATTGGTCCTGAAGGGTTTATCTATCCTGGATTCCCTGTGTTTCAGGCTCTTCTCTGTAGCAGTGTACATGTTCTGGTCTAGTCCAATTTGTAAGGTAGAACTGGGGTCATGAGAGTGGGAGGGAGGAAGAATTAAAGAACTAGAGGAACGTTGTAGGTTTCATCGCTGCTATATTTTGCCCAACTGGCTCGTCTCTTCCTTGTGACCCTTCTGTAAGGGGATGTCCAATTGTCTACAGATGGACTTGGGCTCTCCACTACACACACACACCCCTACCCATTCACATTGGTTATGATTTTGTTCTGGGTCAGGTCCACTTTCATAACACAGTGATAAATGAAAAAAGAACATGATACAATACAGTCAATGGTCTCAAATCTACACAAGCTATTAAAGAATGAGAGAAATATGAAGATACCTAAAGAGAAATGGTGGTGCCATATAGTCAGTTCTACCTCATAGCGGCCTGAGGAACAACAGAACAAACAGCTTCCCAGCCCGGCACCGTCCTCATAACTGTCTTAATGTTTAGTCAATTATTGCAATTACTGTGTCCAGGGTGTCCTTCTTACTCATTGACCCTCTGCTTTACCAAGTATGATGTCTACTCCGAGGACTTGTCTCTCTGACAAGATGCCCAAAGACTAGTTGACTAAGTCTCACCAGCTTTACCTCTAAAAAAATATACTGACAGTACTTCTTCCAAGATGGATTTGTTTGTTCTTTGGGCTATCCATAGGACTTTTCAAAAACCATCTGTAGCACCATAATTCAAATGTACTAATTCTTCTACACCAGTCCTTATTCAGTGCCAACTTTCACATGCACAAGAGGCAATTGAAAATACCAGAGCTTTAGGCAGACACATTGTAGTCCTCAAAGTAATATCCTAGTTTTTCTATACTCTAAAGAGTTCTTGCATAGTGTGCTGTTTGATCTCTTGATTGTTACTTTCCACAAGCATTGATTCAAACAAGATAATAACCGTGACCAATTGTATCTTTTCTCCATTCACCTTCATTTTACCTGGTGGTTCAGTTGTGAAGCTTTTGATATTCTTTGAATTGAGTTACAATTAATACTAAAGGCTGTACTTCTTGATTTCCCCTTCAAGTCCTCTTCACTTTCATCTGCATAGTTAATAAACCTTCTTCGAATCCTGATGCCACATTCTTCCCCATATAATTCATCTTCTCTGATTATTTACTCCAAATAAAGATTAAGTAAGTATGAAGAGAAGATACAACAATGACACACACATTTCATGATTTTTAATTCTATAGTATCCCCTTGTTCTGCATGCACAACTGCTTCTTGAGACATGAACAAATTTTCATGAACACAATGAAATGTTTTGGTATTCCCCTTTTTCTCAAAGCTATCTAGTTTCTGGTGAGCCACATAGTCAAATGCCCTTGCATAATCAAGAAACATAAGTAAGCATTTCTATCATACAAAGAGAGTACCCCTAAAAAATTGTAAAGGTGTATGCTTATTTATATATTGTGAAAACGATGTATGGGCCCTCAATAAAATGATTTAAAAAAATTTTTTAATTGTAAAGGCTCCACTGGGTGGAACTTTCATAATAGGCATTTTTTTCCCCATTAAGCAAGCATCAAGCAGCTTGCTGTGAGTTAGTGCACCCAGTAGCATCACCTGGAAAGGTTCTCTCTGGTCACAGTGAACTTTTTTGTAAAGAGGTTTGCTCACATCTCATTTTTGTGTGTGATGGTCGATTCAAGAGAACAGACTGCAACCATGAAATTGTGCTTCCTGCTTTGGAAAAAATGCAGCAGAAATTATTGTGTTCTTAAACACAGTTTACAAGGACAGCGCTATGGGGAAAAACTCAGGTGTCCAAACATTTTTCTCTTTTCAAAAAAGGCGAAATATTAATTGATGGCAAACTTCATTTTGGATGTCTGTCCATTTCCCAAATGTATGAAAATGTCAACAAAATTCACATACTTGTGCTGGAAGACTGACAACAGACCATTGAAGAGGTGGAGAAGTTGTCTTGACTGTCTTGGAGCTTAGTTCAACAAATTTTAACAGAGTTGGGAATGAGAAGGGTTGCTGTGAAATTTGTGCCTTGGGTTCTGACTAAGCAAGAAAAAGAGCATTGAGTGGAAACATGCCCTGCTTTGAAAGAACAGCTCTGAAGCAACCCAGACTTTTTTCCCAAGGCCATTGCTGATGACAAGACACAGTGCTATTCTTACCACCCAGAAAATAAACATTGATCCAGTGGAACACTATTGTTACCTTGCCAAAAAAAAAATAGCTCATCAAGTGAAATCAAAGATCGTCAATCTTTGCTTTTTTGATTTGACAGGGATAGTGCATTTGAAGTTCATTTCACCAGGTCAAACTGTTAATCAAAATTTCTACTTAAAGGTTCTGAAAAGATTGTTTAATGATGTGTGGCCAAATAGGCCAGACTTGGGGAGACTGGAGACTGGTTTTGCCACTATGACAATGCACCTGCTTACTTAGACATCTCAGTGCACCAGTTTTTGGCAAAAAACAATATGCCTCTGTAGTCCTACACACCCGATCTAGTGCCATGTGACTTCTTTTTGTTTCCTTGAATTAAGAGAGAACATTAAAGGACAGTTTGCTCAAATCTCTTTTTTTGTGATGGCCAATTTAAGAGAACAGAGTGCAACTGTGAAATTTTGTTCCTGCTTAGGAAAAGGTTGCAATTTGATGATGTAGAAGAAGTGAAGGGGGGCAGGGGGAAGAGATGAGGAAGGTGCTGTCAGTCATCTGAATGATGAGCTTGAAAAAACGTTTCCAAGAATGCAATTGCAGATTTGACACATCTATTAAGTGTCATGGAGAGTACTCTGAAGGTGATGAGGTTGCTTTGTAAAAAAAAATTACATACATAGCTTTGAAAAAATGATTCCGATTTTGGGGGAGTGCCCACTCATATTCACTGCTTTGAGCCGAGATCCATCTGACATCAGTAATGTTATTCTTTGTTTCATGTCCTCTTCTGAATCCAGCCTGAACACCTGGTAGCTCCTTTTCAATGTACTGATGTATAACCGTTGTCAGATGATCTCCAGCAAACATGTGAGATTAATGACATTATTCTATAATTTAGCATTCTGTTGGGCAATCGTTCTTTGGAATGGGTCTTAAGAGAAATAAAAGATGTTACTATTCCAGGTACAAATAAAAATTACCCCTGCTAACCTAAGGTTGAGGTGATGTGGGATTTTTTTCCCTTTAATCTTTTTTGTATTCCCTAGTTATTATATATTCTCAAAATATTTTCATATTTAGGAAAAAATTAATTTTTTTAAGTCTTAAGAGGCATTGATCATTTTAACCCTGTTAACAAATCTAATCCGGGGGAAAATAAGACAATCTAATTTCTGAAAATGTCTATTGTAGTGATCAGAAACAAGATAACAACATCAACAAGACCCAAGCCCGGTACCAAAAAAAAAATCCAAACTCTCTGTTATCGAATTGATTTGGATTTCTCATGACACTGTAGAACTGGGTAGAACTTCCCCTGTGAGTTCCTGAGACTAACTCTTCATGGAAGTAGAGAGCCCCGCCTTTCTGCCTCTGAACAGTTAGGACGTTGCAGATCACGGGCCAACTCATAACCAGGTCTCCACCAAGGCTCATCATTTTACCCAACCCATGACCCTAGCATTAACACGGTGCTCCTTCTGTTTTCCCTAGGCTACTGGGCATGCCCCCAAAGACCCCACTGCTTATGGTCTGTGTGATGACAGGAGCCAGTGAGTGGAGAGATTTTCTCAAGAAGAGAGGGCAGGAAGGGCTGGTCAAGGGATTCAAGTCGTAGTCATGATTTGACATGAATTTGTTTGGGAAAGTCATTTATCTCCCTCCCCTCCTCCCCTCTCCTTTTTGTCATTTACGAGAGTTGATTTTCAAGCTCCCATCAGCTCTAAAGCCCTATGGAATAATTGCCTCCTTCCTTCCCTAATCCATGCCACCCTAAGAGTTCACCACTGAATCATTTGCGTTTGGAAACCGGTAGACCGCAATTGTTCTTGAGTGAATGAGTGACTCTAAGTGACTCGCCAGTACGCTAGAGAATCAAAGAATCCAACCGCAAACACTTTGGTCACCACATAGCTTTCCTCCCACATCATCGCCTGCTTTCAGGACCTCACCAACCTGACCTAGAGTTCTGCGCTCCACAAAGCATGATTTCAAAGGTAGGTTAGGCACCTTAACCATAAGGGAAACGGACTTGTTCCTTTGGAGCAGGCACCCTCATCTGACGATCTGAGATATGAACTGCCTTTCAGACCTGGTGGGCGATGTTGCCTGCTCCGCGGAGGAAGGACTGGGGGGGAACTGTTGGGTTTGGGGTGTCTGTGTGGTTTTTTTTAATCACACTTTGCTTACTATATCAGGAAACCCCATATGGATCCTTTAATTCGATGTTAAAGGTTTCTGCTGAGGAAAATATCCACGTACTCACCGAAGCCCCAGACACCATTAGAGACTGCAAAGTGACAAGATAAGGAAAAAGGCTCTTCTGGAAACAGCACGCCGCTCCATAGCTCAGCTCAAACTCAGGAAGCAGCAGTCACCACCATGGTACCAGACACTAACAGAGAAGGAGAATGATCTTCTACTGAGTGTTTGCCTGATCCTCAGTATTATTCACTTGATTTGTACCTCAACTCTCTGAGGTACAATTGTACTTTCCAGGCACTCATTGCCTCATTTTGAAAATGAGGAAATAAGTGTCAGGGTGGCTAAGAAAGTTCCCCAAGATCACAGAGCAAGAAAACACCAGGGGGAAGTATTACTAGAGCTCTGCTTGGCAATGGCTTCCCCTGGCTTAGGCTGAACCTGTAACAAGCAAGGCCCCTTTTTTGACTCAGACACTGGATTTTCATTTTTTAGGATATACTAATAATAAGTTGTGGACTAATGACTTGGAGCAGAATTGTGGGAAGATAACGGGAGGTGGCAGCTGGATGTCAGTCAAGCCTTCATGGCCACTGCTTCCCTATCTCCTGTTGTAGGGAGAAAGGGAGGGGGAAGAATGGCTGAGGGGCATGAGGAAGCTGGGAAGTAGTTTTTTGTTGGTTGGTTTTTGTCTTGTTTCCCACTTGCAGTGGCCTTGTTTCCCTGTCTGCTCATGGCTGCCAATGAAGGCCTGGCGTCTGAGGAACTCATAGCTGTAGAGCATTGTCAAAGACTTTACTGGAATTCCCCAGACCAGGAAGCCACATGCCGTTGCAAACCAAGCTTGACTCTGTTCCAAGGGCCTAGATAGCACAGTTCTTTTAACAAAAGAGATTCTTATTGTTTCCTGGTAGCCTCACTCAGAACTATAAATATTACAGGTTCAACTCCTTCCTCTTCTTCATCACTCTGATCCCTAATGGAAGAACCTCCTTTATCGAGAAGAAATTTCAAACTGGGGGGAAGAAATTATTTGTTTCAGATTATATGGATACTTGTTATTGAGCAGAAGTGAAATTCAAGCTTTCCGTGGACCAGAAATATGGAAGCTTTTTGATAAATAACTTATAACCACTTACTGAAGTACTATTATAAATGCCACATCAAACTCAATACCAGTTCATAGCAACCCTATGGGAGAGGGTGTAAGTGTCCCTGTGGGTTTCTGAGACTACAGCTCTTTGGGGAGGTAGTAAACCCTATCGCTCTCTCTCTCTCAGAGCAGCTGGTGTTTTTGAACTGCTGACCTTGTAGTTAGCAGTCCAACAATTAACCACTGCATGTGTAGGGCTCCTATTATTATCCTTATAAATAAGGAAACTAATAGGCAAGAAGAAAACTCACCAGCATCAAACAAACAAAACTATTACTTAGCCACAGAGACGTCTGAATCAAAAAGCTAATGCCTTTTTCAAAAATATTCTCGTGACCTTTAGAGCAGAGCAAGTTCTCTTTGTTACAATCCTGAGGTATTTGACAATGCTCTTTGATTACCCTGCACAAACCTCCCTGTGTGAGGTTTGCTTTCTTCCTATTGTCCACTTTCTCTCCCCATTGTCTTCTTCTTCTTTCTTTCTCTCTCTCTCTCTCTCTCTCTCTCTCTCTCTTCCTACTGCTCTGTTCATGTATAGATCTTGAGACAGGAAGAACAGACAGAAAAGAACATGACAGCTGAGAGAGAGCACAGCAGACATGATGTGAGAGCCAAGGTCAAAACTTCTCCATGAGTCTAGTGGGAACAGAAGCCAAAGGTCAGAATCAAGAAGGAGTCATCTGGGATCAGATATATAATTACGTGGCCCTGTGTGCTACAGCGTAGAAGTGCTCCCTAGATTTCCCTCACTGTAGTTTCTAAGGAATCCGTTTTGTGAGCCTCTCTTTCATGCACTGAGGTGAATATATGGACCACCTAGATATATACCAGACTCCATGGAGGGCAGGCTCAGTGATCAGAAGAGATGAATAAAGTGTCCCAAATGCCAGAGTCCCCACAATGCTATCTGTATGGCATTGAAAGGAAGGCATTTGTCTACTGACACCAGGGTGTGAGTTGAAACTTAACAAAGGGGAAGAAAAGGAATGCAAAAAGGAGAGAGAATGCTGAATTTGACAATGAAGGCAAGGAGTCCACCCAAAAAAGACAAAGTTTTCTACATAAGGTATCATGAAAGCTTCAAGTAAACTGAGTTCTGGAAAAATAAAGACATTTTATGCCCCTAGATGACTTTGAACTGCTATTTTTCTTTCCTTGTTATTATTATTAAATCATTTTATTTGGCTCTTACATATAACAGTCCATATATCCATTACATTAAGCAAACATGGACAACTATGCCATCAACAATTTCACAACATTATCATTCTTCTTAAGCCCCTTGCTATCATGAACTGCTATTTTTCAAGATTCATATCTCTAACATAAAACAAACAATACTAGAGTATCACTCAGGAAGCTGTGTCATGCCAATTGCTTTTTATTGATTTCAAAATCTGCCATACCCACCTGGAATTTTTTTATTCTGTGACAAGCCGGAACTAGATACTAGGTAAAGAAGGAAGGACCAATAGAAACTATTTGGCCATTTTTTCATTCGAAGTGTCTCCTTCCCCCATACTTTCTCCCATCCCCGGTGACCACAGATTTGGAAGGTGGTTGGGTGAAGAAAAGGGATGGAAGTGAAGACAAGAAAGAGGTGTTCCAGAGGCATTTGTTTCCACCTAGAAGGTGGGGCCAGGAATCAGAACAAACTCTATGGTGATGAGGTTGGGTTTTGAGTTTTATAGACATAGACGGGGTAGTGGAGAATGAGGAGAGTGGTGGGACCAACTCCAAATTAAAATTTTAAAAGTTCACAACTCCCCAACTTCCTCAAGAACTGACTCATCCCAGAAATAAAAATTCTGGGAATCCTTCACCAGAAGACCATTCAGCTCATTGTATTATCTTCAGAAAACCCATGGGTATAGAGACGAGCTCAATAAAACAACAAATTCCTCATAGGAAGAAATGATGCTGTTGTTCCCGTACCCAACCACAGCCTACAGAGTCACAGATTAGGTCTCCTACACGAAGTCTTCATTTTTATACATATATTTGTGTGATCATTTCATTCATCTTAACATCTCCATTGCAGAATAAGCACCACAAGGCAAGCCATGACAGTGATATTTACTAATGTGCCTTCAAAAATGAATATCGTAGCTGCCACCTAGAATACATCCACAAATTTTGTGATGAATAAATTATGTGAAAAGCCCCTCATCCCAGAAATCAGAGTAGGCTTTATTATAGTACCTAGGGATCCCTGGTGATGTGGTGGTTACAAGTTGGGCTGTGAACCCCAGGGTAAGAAGTTTTAAAGCACAGAAGAAAGACTGGACTTTCTTTTCCTGTGAACAGTTACCATCTTGGAAACCCATAGGAGGTTGCTGTGAGTATGAGTCGGCGCTGACTCCAAAGCAGTGAGGTGATTATATAGCTGCACTATCTGCAATGTGGATGAAGCAGTTTGAAGGTGAACTTAGATTAGTAGGGGAAAAAACACATATATTTACTGGAGCCTCTAGGGAAACCACAAAACATTTTAAAAGTATATTGGTATGCTGTTGTTGTTAGGTGCTGTGGAGTCTATTGTGACTCACAGAAATGCTATGTACAAGAGAACAAAATGCTGCCTGGCCATGCACTGTGCTCACAACTGTTCTTCTGTTTGAGCCCTTTGGTACATACAGCTCCTGTGTCAACCTATCTTGTGGAGGGCCTTCCACTTCTCTGCTGTCTCTCTCCAAGGACTCGCCTCTCCTGACAATATGTCCAAAGTATGTGTACCCCAAATCTCTCCATCTTTACCGTTTCCTCCAAAACAAAGAATTGTTCATTCGTGTGACAGTCCATGGCACTGTCACTATTCTTTGCCCTGCACCATAATTGAAATACATCAATCCCTCTTGGGTCTTCCTCATCCAATGTCCAATTTGCACCTGCATATATGGGGGCTCAGGCCCACTTTAGTCTTTGAAGTAACATCCTTCCTCGTCAGCACTTTAAAGAAGTCTTGGGCAGCAGCTTGGCCCCATGCGGTGTGTCCTTTAACCTCTTGACTGCTGACTTCATGAACATTGATGTGGATTTGAGCAAGATGAAATGCCTAGCAACTTCAGTGCTTTCTCCTTTGATCAGGGTTACCTACTGGTCCAAGGATGAGAATTTGGGTTTTCTCTACATTGAGTTGTAATCTTTACTAAAAGCTGCAGTCCTTGGTCTTCATCAGCAAGTTCCAAGTCCTCCTCACTTTCAGCAAACAAGTTGTATCATCTGCATATTGCAGATGGTTAATAAGTCTTCCTCCAATCCATAGTCTTCTTCATGTAATACAGTTTTTTGAATTATTTGCTCAGCATCTAGTTTGACTAAATATGATGAGAAGATACGACATTGATGTACATCTTTCCTGATTTTAAATTATGCCATATTCCCTTGTTCTGTTAATACAATTGCTTCTTAATCCACATATGATCCATGTGAGTATAATGAAGTCATCTGGAAATCTCATTCTTCTCAAGGCTATCCATAATTTGGTAGGATCCAGAGTTGGTATCCTAGGAAGGAGATATTTTCACAATCACATAAAATGTTCAGCTCAAACCAGATTAATTCAGAAGAACTGGAAATAAAAAGAAACTAAGAGAAAATACAATGGCCTGAGCCCCGGTGGCATAGTGGTTGAGTGCAGGACTGAGGCCCACTGACTTGGCGGTTCAAATCCAGCAGCAGCTCTCCAGGAGCAATGCTGGGCCTCCCACTCCCACCAGAGGGTAGTGATGCCGCCTCCCAAAAAACAAACAAACAAGAAAAAATACAATGAAGGAAATAGGACATTATAAATAAAATAGACCCGTGATGCCCCCCCAAAAAAACAAAAACAAAAAATAAATAAATAAATAAATAAAATAGACATTAAGTCAACTACATAAATGCTCATTTTAAGTGTGAGTGGCCTATATATACTCATTAAAAGATAGAGGTTGTCAGAATGTAATTTTTTTAAAGATCAAATGTACATTTTCTATACCCACTTTAAATATAGGGTAAATGTCACCTCCAAGTTCTCTGTCTCTCCTGACTCCATGCGTGTGTGCACACATACACCTCAAATTTAATTTTGTTATAGAAATTAAGAATGAGTTCTTGCTCATTTTCAATACCATGCTAGATCCTGTGTAATTATCAATCAAGAAGTAAACACAAAATAATTGAGATTTCTCACGGTCCCACACATTCTATAAACAATTACCCAATTCTGGAGTCTAAATCAAGGAAGAGCTTAACAGACTTGCTAAAGTCTTGCCCTTCTATAAACAGCTAGGTTCTAACATGCAGTTGGAAATTAGTTACAGTTTCTTAGGACAATGATGAAAGAACACATGCAAATATAACCCACATGGTAGCTTTGATATTTGTCCGACAGGGCCTGTCAGGTTACCAGTTCACACTATATAAACAACAACTTCAGAAACAAAAAACTAAAATTTCCCAAAAGTGAATGAAAATAAGCATTTCTCTACCTCGTGATACCCACGTTGAACATCTTTCCTACTCCAAATCTATTACTCATATTAATTTGCCCATCTGACCTGAAAAAGAAGCTAAGATCTAAAACTTTCTGAACTCAGCCATCCACTAATTAAAAGAAATTTAAACCAACGTACAGAAAATTCCAATAGGACTTGTGTGACAGATTTTATGTCAACTTGGGTGGGCCAGGATTCTCCCCTGAAATGATCTAACACAGTGTGGTAAACTCAGTGATGGGATCTTCTGTGAAGCAGTCACACAGCTGTGGGGAGAATAGACCTCTGTAATGTGGTCTCAGTCTTGATACAATTGAGGGAGATTTCATTCAGGTTGTGACCTACTCATAATATAAATTGACAAGGTGTGAAAGCATAGCTAACTTTATTGCTGGATTTGGATCCTGCCTTTTGATTGTAGACTTCCTCTTAGATGACCTGATGACGTCAGGAACCATCATGGATGACCAACCTGGGAGTCATTCAATCAATCTCAAGTTCATTCAGCTTGGCATTCACTAGCTTGGGGACTTCCTGCTTTGAATCTTCATTATCCTCTGCAGCCTTCCACTTATATTGGACCCACTAGCTTGAAACTGCCTGACTAGACTTAGCCACTTCTTTAGCCAGGTCTACAATTGTGTGAGTCATTTGTTGAGAGAAATGTTTTTCTATTACATACACAATCTTTCTGTATGTCAAGTCATCTTGAATTTTTTCTTTAGCTACTTCCATTTAATATATGCTGAGTGTGTTCTTATTTTTTGGTTTTATGACTCAAGGTCTTTGCACATTTTATTACAATTTTTACTTTCTCTTCTCAGCTGTCCTTTGAAATTTTCTGTACAGCTTTGATTTCATCACTTCTTTCATTGGCCCTCAGTACTCTATGTTTATGAGCAAACTTCAGAGTCTCTCCTGACAGCCACTGCGATCATTTCTTTCTTTCTTGTCTTTTTAACAACCTTTTACTTTCTTGCCTCTAGAGACAAGGATGATGAGACGTCATCTCATGTGCTGTAGAGATGTTGTCAGGAAAGACCAGTCTCCAGAGAAGCCCATAATGTTTGACAGAACAGAGGAGCGGCATAACAGAAGAAAACCATGGACAAGAGGAATTGACACATGGCAGCAATAAGGGGCTCAAGCATAAGAATAATTGTGAGGATGATTCAGGCTCTGGCATTGATTTATTCCATTTTACACAGATTTGCTATAAGTTGGAACTAATTCAATGACACTTAATAATAATAACAGCATGCTTCTCTGTGTGTCTCTGTGTGTCTCCAGACAACCCAGAGTATCAATTTGTTACTAGGAATGGTTCTGTAAAAATAATATCATAATGATAAGATTTCTAAAGTTGTTCTTAAGCCTATTTAGTGATAAGGGCACTGAGAATTTGATCTCTGTCTTGGTTAATATAAGTAAGACTGGGCTGAGCCCCGGTGGTGTAGTGGTTGTGTGCAGGACTGTGGCCCACTGGGATAGAGGTTCAATTCCAGCTCCACAGGAGCAAAGGCTGGGCCTCCTACTTCCACCACCAGAGGGCAGTGATGTCCAAAAAAACCAAATATATATATGCATATATGTGTGTGTGTGTGTGTGTGTGCGCAAGACTGTCACTATTAGTAAAGGGGTCACTGTTTGTTCCTGATATGAGGTGATAAAATTAATAGCCACAATAGCGTCACCAAAAAAGGAAGTGAGTCTCTAAGTAATCACATGCTTCATTTTTTTCCTACAATTTAATAGGGATTAGAAGTATAGGCAAGCTGGTGCTTGGTAGTACTTACAACAGACAAACGAGTAAAGGGAAAAAAATGATCTCAGAGCTTCATAATTCCAGCTTAAATACTTCATAAAATATCTCAAAATCTCTACTTGTGTCATGAAGAAAATGCCTTTCTTCTAGTCACAGAAGTAATATTTCTCAAAACCAAACCCAGAGTTTTATCATATGAGTAGCCGAATTACAAAAACAGTTGGATTCTCAAGCAAAGAAAAAGTATATCTGATATTAATTGGCAAGAAATGGGACTCTGAAACTTGGGATGGAACTATTTGAGCTGATAGTCCAAAATATCGGGGCATTGAGCCTATAGATTCCTTTGGCCCCTCCAGCCACTAGTCTCAACCCTCCCATCACAGAAGATTAAACCACTCTCAGTAAAACCAGTATGCTCACCTCCATCCCAACTTGGAGATATTAGTCCAAAGGCTGATATGGCATCCAGGACTGTGCCTGGAGCATTCCTGGGGTAGATGTCTTATAAAGCTATGACTGCCTATTCTCAGGAAACACTCTCCCAACGTATTATTGCTTCTAGAACTATAACTGGACTTAAGGCACAGGGAGACTCCAAAGGTGAAGTCTCAATGATGACCCAAGAAGAGGTGCCCCGCAATCTTACAGAACTGCTGGCACATCCCTTTACAGAAGGATCACAGGAAGGAGACAAGCCAGTCAGGGTGCAGTGTAGCAACGATGAAGCTTACAACTTCCCTCTAGTTCTTCAATGCTTCCTTGTTCCCCACTCTCATGATCTCATTTCTACCTTACAAATCCAGCTAGACCAGAGGACGTGCCCTGGTACAGATAGGAACTGGAAACACAGGGAATCCAGGACTGGTGAACTCCTCTGGACCAGTGCTGAGAGTGGCAATACTGGAGGGTAGAGGGAAGGTGGGGTACAAACGGGGAACCAATCACAAGGATTTACATATAACCCCCTCCCTAGGAGACAGAAAATAGGAAAGTGGGTGAAGGGAGATATCAGACAGTGTAACATAAGACAAAATAAATTTATAAATCATCATGAGGGAGGGGGAAGTAAGGAAGGAGAGCAAAAAATGAGGAACTGATACCAAGGGCTCAACTAGAGATCAAATATTTTGAGAATAATGAGGGCAATAAATGTACAAATGTGCTTGACATACAATGGACATATGTCTATATTGTGACAAGAGTTGTATGGATCCACAATAAAATGGTTAATAATAATAATAATAATAATAATAATAATAATAATAGAAGCTGATCTCAAAGATCCATCTATCTCAGTTGCCCTTCAATCAAGCTTTGACTTGCTTGACAGGCTAAGTCCACCCCTTTACTCTTAATGGTCCTAAACTGAAGACAGTCTATGTAACTACCACACACTGTGACACACAGGGATTGCCATGAGTGGGAACGCACTGAGTATCAACTGGTTAAGTCTAATCATCATGTTGTGATTGCTTGAGTATGTAATAAAACATTTAAAAATTCTAAATGGTTATGTGTAAATATGGAGTATTGACTATTTGTGACCAAGTATATTTGGGGGTCTTGTCTTACTAATACTCAAAACTTGTTAAAAGATGCTTTGATTACAAGGTGGTATCAATGATTCTCCATCACTTGTTACTTTATTGTACTGTGATGGCTTGTGTGGTGCTGTGATACTGGAAGGTATATTACTAGTATTTCAAATGCAAGTAAGGTCACCCAAAGTGGATAGATTTCAGGAGAGTTTTCAGATTACACTCAGACTATGAAGAAGGAATAGGCTGCCCACTTCTGAGGAATTGGCCTCTGAAAACCTTATGGATACCAGCAGAACACTGTCAGACACTGAAAAACCTTGTGAGTAGCAAGAGAACGCTGTCTAGAGACAGTGTCAGAAGATGAGCCCTAAAGTCGGAAGACACTCAAAGTAAGGATAAAGAAGAGAGTTGTCTTCCCAAGGTGGAGACAGTTATCATGGTGTGGATGGAATAAAGCCTGATGGGACACAACTCAAGGTAAGAAGAAACTGCTGCAAAAATCTACTAACAATCAAAGCTTGGAATGTACAAATTATAAATATAGGAAAATTGGATCATGGAAAATGAGTGGAGTCTATAAAGATCAGTATCCTAGATGTTAGTGAGTTGAAATAGACTGGTATGGGCCATTTCTAGTCAGAAAACCTAATGGTTTACTATGCGGGGGAAAATAAAATCAAGATAAAGTGCATTGCACTCATTGTCAGAAAAAAAATTTAATATCCATTCTAACTACACTGTTCTCTATGACAAGAGTATATCTACCTGCCTCCAAGGAAATCCAAACAATGTACATATTCTTCAAATTTATGAACCAACCACAAAAGCTAATCATTTGGGAATTGAAGTATTCTATCAATGTCTTCCATTGAAAAAATGATCAAATATATAAATAGAGTCATAGTTAATTATTGGCCATTATAATGCAAATGTTAGAAACAAAAAGGAAGGAAAAGTAGTTGTGAAATTTTGGTCTTAGTAATAGAAAGGAAGCCGGAGATTGTATGAAGGAATTTTGCAAAAAAAAATAAAATAAATTTAGAAAATTTTGCAAGACCAATGATTTATACATAACAATTACCTTTTTTAAACAACACAAAATGTGACTATAAATGTGGATTCTCCAGAAGGAATACACAGAAGTCAAACTGACTTTATCTGTAGGAAGAAACAATGGAGGAACTCAACATCAGCAGCTAAAACCAGGCCAAGGGTCCACTATGGAATAGACCATCAATTGCTCATATTTAAGTTCAGATTGAAGCTGAAGAACATTAAAACAAAACCACAAGGGCCAAAAAATGACCTTGGGTGTGTCCCATCTGAATTTCAAGAACATCTCAAAAACAAATTTGACACTTTGAACCCTTAAGACCAAAGACCTGATGGAGCTGTGGAATGATGTCAAGAACATAATGAACAAAGAAAAAGTTCGTTAAAAAGACAAGAAAGAAATAAAAGATTAAAGTGGATGCCAGAAGAAACTTTGAAACATACTATAAATCTTAGAGTAGCTACGGCAATGGAAGAAATGATGAAATTAAAGAGCTGAAGAGAAAATTTCAGAAGACAGCTCCAGAAGACAAAGTAAAATGTCATAATGAAATATATAAAGGATCTATAGGGTTAGGGTTAGGAAGAAAAAATACGATAAAAAATAACAAGAAATATATAAAGATCTGGAGTTAGAAAACCAAAAGGAAGAATATGCCCAGCATATCTTGAACTGAAAGAACTCAGGAAAAATTGAAGCTTCGGGTTGCAGTATTGAAAGATTTTATGGACAAAACATAGAATGATGCAGGAAGCATCAACTGAAGATGAAATGAATACAGAGTCACAATACCAAAAAGAACTACCGGCTGTCGCATTCAACCATTACATGAGGTCATGATCAAGAACCCAGGGTACATGGTCCTGCTTAATATTCACACTCATGAAGAGATCACACCAGATAGAGGCACTCTAGCAAACCGTGAAGAAGCTATTTGGTGCCCAGCTATCAGAAAGAATAGCATCTAGAATCTTAAAGGTTCCTCTTCAAACAAACAGCCATCTCAAAGTGAGGCGTCAACTAAGCCCACAAGGCAACGCACACTGGCCTGTGTGATCCAAGGATTACAAATAGTAAAATCTAAATCCAAAGGAGAGAATGGTATCAGAGCTTAAATTGTGAACACCTGGTTTGCAGAATATGGATGACAGTGGAAACTCCAAGTCTATTTTCAGGGTCCTCACATAGATGAAGCCTTCGGTGAACTCCCTCTAACAGTAGTTGAGGCATGTAAATAGCCTTGTTATCAGACAGAGAATATTGTAAAGTTGAGTACAGCAGATGTAGTTAGGTTAAAATGTGACATCATTTGATCAAGACTTTGACCCATTTTAAAGTTGCTTCAGTTAAAAATAAAGGAGAAATACATATGGATTAAAGTCATATATGACCCCCTCTTCTCACAGACCAGTGATGTGGATACCCTTGCCCTCTTGCAGAATGCATTGAAAAGCAGACTGTTGAAGATGTAATTCAGTTAAGATGTAGCACCCTATCATTTGATCTCCCTTATGATCCATTTAAATTTGTTCCAGTTTTTAATATTTTCTGCTCTCTTCTCTACTGGAGGTTTTAATCTGTTTTACTTTATTGTTTTCATTGTTGATAGTTTTACAAAATATTTTTTCTGTATATGTAATCCAGGATAAGTAAATCTACAGAAACAATAACTGGATTAATGTTCCTTGGTAGAGGAGGCTGGGCAGGGGGAATGGGGAGCTAATTGCAATGAGGACAAAAATGAAGAAAATGTCCTAAAATTGATTATGGTCATGATTATTGATATGATTCAGCTATTGAATTGTGTGATATATGAATTATAGGCCAATAAAATAATTTTAACCAAAGAGAAAGATGTTACCTTTATCAAAGGAACTAGAGTTGGGCAGGGAGTAGAAAAGCACTGTGGTGTATGTGTGGCTTTGTACATTCAGCATGCCATCCAAATCCTGCCAACCTTTGGTGGGGTGCAAAAATGCTCTGGCGTTTTGGTTAAAACCAGAATCCATACTGGAGACAACCAAGGCCCAATCATCTATGACTGGTTATGCATGGTGGCCTGTGGGTATGGCCACCAAGCGTTTCCAATGGTTGACTTTACAGAAATATATAGCCAGGCCTGTCTCTCAAGGTACCTCTGGGGAGATTTGGACCTTTACCCTCATATTTAACAGCCAAGTAGGTTAACCATTTGTGCCAGGTAGTGCCAGGTCTTCATCGCAGCATTTCACTTTGGCACGTGGCTCTCAAGAAAGGAATATAAGCAGGCAGAATAAGAAATGCTTGCTTGGGGCGAAATGAAGCATACAACTTTCCTCTAGTTCTGTAATGCTTCCCTCCCTCCCAACTATCATGACTCCAATTCTGCCTTACAAATCAGGCTAGACCAGAACATGTACACTAATACAGATAAAAGCTCACAACACAGATGAACCCCTCAGAACCAATAACGAGGGCTGTGACATCAAGAAGGGAAGGGGAAGGTGGGAGGAAAAAGGAGGAACTGATGACAAAAATTGACATGTAACCCCGTCCAAGGAGGACGAACAACAGAAAAGTGAATGAAGGGAGACAGAGGCTATGTAAGACATGAAAAAAAATTATAAATTATGCAGGGTTCATAGGGGAGGAATGAGTTGACGCCGGGGGCTCAAGAAAAAAAAATGTTTCATGATGATGGCAACCTATGTATCAATTCTTGACACGATGAATGCATGGGGGAAGAGGAGAGGAGATTGTAGAGAACAACGGGGTTGGTGGTCAGGGAAATGATTGCTGTTCACTTCCCCCTTTTACCTGGACTTTGAGGTCTTTTAAGATACAACTTGGTTTCTTCTCTTCCTGAGTCCTGGGGCCCAGTTCCAGTGAGAACCGACATTTCTATGAGCTCCAGTCCTCTGGCAGACATACCAAAGAAGGTTAACTGTGGTTCTATCCCACCGACTCCTGCTACGAACACCCTCCGGCCTTTTTCCCCACCACATGAATTAAAAGCACATCAGTGGGAAAATTACTGGAAGGAATAAAATTTCATGGCCATTTGGCAGCCTCATGGTTTGGCAGCATCAGCAGCATCTCACCTTTGGCTGCCTGCATCAGATTTAATGCCCCCCCAACCCCCTTCCACAAACCTCCAGCCGTCACCCCCAGTGCCCCTCCCAGCCACAGCCCGCATCAAGCAGAGTCACTGAAATGCCACCCTGTGCGTTCCTCTCCTCGGGCTGCTTCTCCACTTCTCAACTCAGGGACAGTCTTATCCCTCAGACCTCTACAGGGGACAATGAGAGGAAGACCTCCCCCCCTCCCAATCTCCAGTTTTGATATGACTCCAGGAGTTCCAGGTGTACCACCTCTCCAGAAGGGGGTCGGAGGAGAATGTTGTGCATGGAGGGCACCAGAGCTCCCTGATTATGCAAAGACACATGAGGGCTCCCTATCCATCACCTCAAGGTAGACTATTAAGTCTCTGGAATCCTTCCACATGGTTTAGTAACAGAGAGCCATTAGCCACCCCCATCCCTCCCCCCCACCCCCCAGCTTCCAGGGAGCACCGGCAGACAAACATATGGCGAGCGGAGTTCTAATGGAATTCTACCCTGCAGGCTCAGCACCGGGCTTGGGGATGGGGAGAAGCAGGAGAGGGCCCCTGAGCACCCTGGGATGGCGGATTCTCCAAGTGGTTTCGGTGACAAGGTGCCTGCTCTTGCCGTGGAGAAGGGGGCTCTGTTTGCCTAGGAGCGTAGGCATCTGATTCTGGCTCCAACTCGTCGAGCTTATTAGCTGGCCTTGGACATGTCACTTGCCACCACGCCCCCCCACCCCATTCCCCCAATCCTCAGCCGCCGTCCTCTGTACAACAGCCATGGACAATATGAGATCTATTTTCCAGGAGTCGAGAAAATGAAACCGCTTAATGGTTGCAACACTCTTTTGGAAAGAATTGCCGATGTGTACAATCATCACACTTCGCCTGGAGACCCTCTGGCGAGCCCCTCTCTCCAAGCTTTCTATATCGCAGGAGCCAACCACATGCTCCTAAAAGGGTCTAAAATTTTGTTAAAAACATAAAGCCGTGCTATTGGAACCCTTGACATCAAGAATGAACAGTCTCTGCAGCTACTCGGGTTCGCTGGAGGATCCCTCTCAGCCCGCAGACCTTTACAAACGAACCGCTCCTCTTCCTCTTTGTCTTCTCCCACCCCTTCTCCGAAAACAGCGATTATGGAGCCAGAGTCAGACTGATGATTTTGACTGATCAACTGGAGAAATTTAGATAAATTTGGCTTTTCATTAAGTGCAGCTGTTGTTCCTTTCATAGCTCTAATGCAATTTATCATTTGAACGTGCTGGCTAAGGAGCCGTGCTTGACTTTCCCCGGCCGCCAATCGTTCATCCGAACTCGAGGAATCCACTTTCTAGTGCCGGCCTTTCTCCTCCTTCAGAGTTGTTGAGAGGTAGCCTTTCTGATCAATCGTCTCCATGGCTCTGTGCTCTCTGTCTCCGTCTCTCTCCTTCCCTCATTCTCTCTTTCTCTCCTTCCCTCCTCTCTCTCTCTCTCTCCTTCCCTCCTTCTCTCTCTTTCACACACACACACACACACACACACACACACACACACACACAATTGACAGACTTTTTATTCAAATTGGAATCCAACTCCAGTGACCTGAAATCCCAAGGGCAAAAGCCCCAAACCCATCAAGGCGGTTCTCAGACTGTCCCCGCCCACCGCTTTCGGGAGAACAATGCCCAGTGCCCGCACCACGTTCAAACACGCAGAAGTCAAACCTCCCAAACGGAACGGAACTGTGAGGTCCAGTGCACAAAAAGAAAGTTGTGTGCGGTTCCGCATGGCTTGTCTGTGAACGAGAGCGTGGGGGGCGGGGGTGGGGGGGTTGATAAATGGTCTCCCAACAATATTAGTTTATTTAAATTAAACGATTACTCACTTCTCCAGGCTTATGACTCATTATCTGGATGGGGGCGGGAGGGGGGCTATGGAGAGCGAGCGAGCCTTAGAATTGGTTTCCTGTGAATGTTCAGCGAGTAATAGGATGCTGGTTTTTATGTGGTTTCTCACTATTCTTAGATCTTCAGCTACCCTCTTAATTATTCTATTGTTTCTCTCTGAGGAGAGGAGGAGGAGGCAGCCTGTATTTTCTTTTTTGCATCATGATGGATTAAATGTCAGGAATAATTAAATGTCACAGGGTGGTAGCCACCAATTGAATGCTGACATCCTTTAGCGGAACCCACCCAGGAAAGAAGAAAATAGAAACATCTCAGCATTGACGTAGGCAAGGATCCCTGATTGCCCTAAAATGAAAAGAAGAAGAAATAGGAGCAGGGCCCTCTGCAAGCTGATAATTATTCTGTAAGGAGCAGACAGTTGTGTTGTAACATTTTCCACAGCACAAAAGCAGGGTTGACCCCTATGCATGCTGGCAACAAAAGAGGAAGCTTGGGAAGGAGGTGGGTTGATGGTGTGGTTGCAGCAATGGGCTGAAACAGACCAATCACTATGCAGATGGTGCTTGCTGGGCCCAGCAACTTTTCCTTCTACAAAATGCAGGGAAGCAAAGAGTGCAGGAATAGAAGCATTCTGGCCAAGGAAACAACAAAGAATGTGGCTAGTGTCACAGAATTTAGAATCAAGATGGAACGATTTCTGAAAGGTCCAAATTCTGCTTTATTGAGGGTGTAACGTGGACAAGAGAATTAAGATGGGATTGACTGCTTCATAGCTGAGAGGCTGGAGTCGAATTCTAGCTTTATTTCAGAACGTGCACAGAATCACTGGCCGGTGGCTAAGCAAGAATTATTTGAGGTGTAAAGGTTACTGGAACCTTAACATCCTTCGTGAAAGCCGGGGAACCAAGGTTGGTAGCCCTAAGATGGATTCTGAGGTACACGTTCACTTTGAAAGGTTGAAAGATGAGGAAGCCTGGCACGTGCAGGATTTTGTACCATCTCTGACAAGTAAAGACATTTTCAGAACACACAGCAGTGATTTTATTCCACTTAAAGGTCGGTCGCTCCAGCTTTTCACGAACTATCACAAGAAAAATCTCAACTGTACACGAAAATATGAGTTATTACTGTAACACTTCCACAGCATTTGTAGGCACATCATCCCACCTTCTGTTTTTGCTTGATTTTAAAAAAGCTCTCTCCCCAAGCCCCCAATTTTCTTAATACTAAGGAAGTAGTTTTGATTTGTCTGGTTTTATTCTGAATTCCCTTGTTCGGTCCCCTTCAACAGGGTGTGCTTAGGTGGCCAGCCGTTCACCCTTGGGTCAGAAACAATGCAAACAAACCAACTCACAGCGCTGGGCCAGGCCAGACGCCAACTGAGTGTCCTTCTCAGGGCAGCTGTGCTGTGGTGCCCATGGTATGAAGAAACGAGGTAGGAACAGAAAGTGCGGTACCCACAGAATAAATGCCAAAGTCTCAAACCCTAACACCATGTCTTACTCACTTTTCCTCTCAAGAGCCACCAGTGAAACACGTGACCACAGGATGGACCTACTCAACCCCGAAGAACAAACTCGCTGCCCTCGAGTCGATTCTAACTCACAGCAATGCTTTAGGACACGGCAGAAGTGCCCCCGTGGGTTTCTGAGACTGACTCTCTCTGGGAATGGACAGCCTCCTCTTTCTCCCCCAGAACGGTTGGTGGTTTCAAACTACTTACTTTGTGGTTCACAGCCCAATGTGTAGCTACCATGCCACCAGGGTTTGGTTCCGTGTTTCTTTGTTTGTTTTAGGGGGTGCATAGAGCATCACTAAAAAAATGGTCCACGTTTAAGAATTTGAGGACTGTCCTGAATAACTTGGGGGTTGGGAGCAGGGGTTAGGAGGGGGGAAGCCAGCACAATAGCTCTCCTTGAACTGTTTGAATTCTTCCTCCTCACTGTCAAGTGTGCACCTCTTACTACAGAGATGCCAATGCACAAATCAGAAGGTGACATCACAGGAACAGGTTCCAAGAGGAGTACATTCCAGATCCTTCTAGCTCACTCAGAACCCCTCCACTTCTGTTCAGTGCCCTCCTCATCCCGGAAGGGGGATGATGGGTGAGAACAGTGGTTCTCAATCTTCCTCACGTATTGTGGTGACACCCTCCAACCATAAAACTACTTTCGTTGCTACTTCATAACTATAATTCTGCTACTGATATGAATCAGACGACCCCTGTGGAAGGGTCATTCAAACCCCAAAGGGGTCATGACCCACAGGTTGAGAACTGCTGAGTTAGAAGAAGAAAGCACGACCCTGTCGAAGCTCACTATCTTACAGATAGGAATACGTTGAGAGAGCTGTAGCACCACATCACACCTGAGTCAAAAGGCAACAAAACCTGCATCACCCATTCAAATCTCTTACCACTTGAGGCCGATCTGGTAGCACAGCTATCATCCCAGTGTCTCACTGCTATCTAGTCAATCCCCACCTATGGACCCCATGAGAATCAGAGTAGAACTCCTTCCTAGTAACCTTCTGGGACTTCAGTACATCAATGCCTAGGCGGTTATTTGAAGGGTTGCTACCAGAAGGACAAAAGACTTTGTAGCCCTTATTCAAATTCTACACTGTAAATTTAAATCCCTGACCTCCCAACAAAATGTGCTAAATGTTCTCTCCTAGGACACCACCGTCCCCCCATCTTCAAGAGACAGACCCCCTCCCACTCTACTACTTACTCAGCAATCAAAATGGTTCCACACCCTCTCGGTGACTCTGAAAGTGAGAGAGAGAACGCATGGCATGGAGAGTCATTGAGTGCCTACTCTGTGCTTCCAAGGATTTAAAAGGTAAACCAGGTGACTTGTCTGCATGCATTGGCTATTGAATCCTTGGAGAGCCTCATGAGGCCGGGGACAAAGCTAGTTAGACAATGTGGACAGATAAAGGAATTTGTGTGATTCCCTGTGTAGACTGGGAAGGGATTGAGCCAGGTTGACATTCAGGTCTCCTGGCTCCAAACTGAATGTGTTAGATGTGCTTAAGTATCCAAACCAAATTCACTGCCATCAAGTTGATTTGAAGTCACAGCGAACATATGGGAAGGAGAATACTAAGATATGTCCATGCTTACAGCTTCTGACTGTTGTGTCTGGTCTGAAAGGGACTCCCAAGAAGTTATGGAGAAAGAAGTCATACATGGCCTTTGTGACTAGAAAGGGAAGGAATTGTTGCCCCTATTAGGCTCAGGATAATCACAGACAATGTGGAAAAATAGCCAACATCACACAGATGAGGGTGCTCGTGGGCTGGAAGCTGGGGGTTCCCAGTCTCCTCTCCATTGCATTCCTGAGGTTGTGAGGATCAGATGTACTTAATAGCATGAAGACTAGTGGGTAACTGACATACATCAACATATAGGAAAGGTCTTGTCTCTAAAAGCTGAAGGGCACCCAGTATTCAGAGTTGACTGAATCCTTGTGACCCTACAGAATACACTAAACCCCTATGAAAGGTTTCGAGGCTAATAAATCTTGAGGGAATCAGATTGCCTCATATTTGACCCTGGGAGCAGGAGGTGGGCTTAAACCAATGACCAGTGGGTTAGCAGTTCAATTTTTCATCCACTGTACCACCAGGGCTCCAGCATAAAAGCAAAAAAAACCAGCCTTGAAATATTAAAATTCAATTTTATATTTACCAAGAAATTCTTCAAATATAGAATTGGACATTGTCCAGTCACTGGACTAGAGAAATCTGGGATAACTAAGGAGATGGGCAGCCTGCAGACACTACTTTCCAGTGCAGCCATGTGTAAGTCCCCCAAACAATCATCAAATATGCACGTATCAGAGTTTCATTATCCATTCTACTGGTGGACATTAAGTTGTTTCTATCTTCTTGCTGTTATAACATGGTTGCATTGAACGTGGGTGTGCCTATGTCTACTCTTTAGGATATAGACCCAGCACAGAGAATTTCTAGTCCCTGTTGTTCAAGGTGGCACCATACCTCTTTACACAGTGGTTGTACATATTTACAATCCTGCCAGCAGTGGATGAGAGTTCCAATCTCTCCAAAGTGTGTTATTATTTATTTTTTGACTTCATTGTTGATGTAATGTGGTATCTCATCATTCTGGTTTCAGCATCTCTCCATGTTTGTTTGCCATTTGGATGTCATCCCTGATGAACTGTCCATGTCCTTTCCCCACTTTTTAAGTGGATTATTTATCTTTTTCGTCTTAGAAGTTTCTTCTATAGATACCAGAGATTAACTCTTGTCTGTCATGTTATTTTTTTTTAATCCCCACTCTGTGGATCCTTTTTTTTTTTCATTCTTTTGATGAGTCTTCTGATGCACATAATTGTCTTATACTGAGTAGATTCCAGTCATCTATTTCGTCAGCTACTCTGTATTTCCCTCATTATAATTGATAGTATGTCTATGCCCCCTTAAGTTTGTCTCTATTTTCTCATTGATCTTCTTGATAGTTATAGGGTTTACATTTAAGTCTTTGATCCAGTTTGAATTTTTGTTTTGTTTTTACATGGGGTAAGTTATGGGTCCTATTTCATTCTTCTGCAGAGAAAGATCCAATTTTGATCATATCATTTGTTGTCATATCAATTGTTGAGTTATATCATTTGTTGATGGTGTAGTTTGAGCACTGATGGTGTAGTAGTTATTCATTGAGTTGCAATCTGCATTATCAGCAATTTGAGACCACCAGCAGTTCCAAGAGAGAAAGACTGGGACTTCTAATCCAGTCAACAGTCTCAGAAACTCACAGGGGATTGCTATGAATCAGTATGGATTCGATGGCAATGAGTTTGGGGTTTTGTGGTTGAAGACACTATCTCCTTCCTAATGAATATTTTCTGGATATTTGTCAAATATTGTCTGTAAATTGACTAATTTATTTCCTGGATTTCTATTCTGCTCCATTGGATAATACAATACCTATCACGGTATTGGTACCAGGCTGTTTTGACTACTGTGGCTATGTAATAGATTTTGCAGTTGGGAAGTGAGGGACTTTCTACCTTGCTTTTCCTTTTAAACAGTTCTTTGTTTTTCACTATACTCTTCATAGGAAGATAACAATTACTTCTTTCATTACTTTAAAAATCAAAGTTGGGATCTGGAAATGCATTGTGTCTATGTATAGACTTCTTTGGGTAATATTGACATTTTTACAATATTAAGTCTTCCTTCCATGAGCATGGAATATGCTTCCACTTATGTAGGAAGATACCTACTTTAAAAGAGTGTTTCAGCTAGGACTCTCTGGGTTGCAAATAATAAATCCTCTTCACCGTGAGACTCTAGTCAGGTACTTCTTCACCCAAATTCCAGATTTTTCTTTTAAATTTGGAGTCTTCAATATTGAGCAGGAATCTGTGAACCAGTTGGCCCCCAGAAACCTTGAAAATTTTCAAGAGGCAGGTTTGATACAATGAACAGGTAATAGAGTTTATCATGCGCTTTTTTGAGCCAGAAATCAAAAGAATCTGACTTTAGGCCATGCTCCTGATATCCTTCTGAGTCCTTCTTTAATAGCCTAACATCAAAATGTGTCTGGTCTTCTGTATATGTTTATGTATTTCTTTTCTTCCTTCCTTCCTACTTTTTAAATGTGCTACTCTAGAACTCGTTGCTCATTTCTCCTGTTTAGATTCCTGCTTTGTCCAAAAAATACTCAACTTTTTTTGGATCAAAGATTGGCTTATAGACTGACATCAAGTGGATTCTGTCTCATAGTAATCCGATAGGATTGAGGAGAATTTCCCCTTTGTTTATCTGAGACTTGTCAAATCCTTACAGAAACAGACAGCCTTATCTTTCCTCTGCAGATTGACCAATGGGTACAAACTGCTTACCTTGTGATTAACAAATCAGTGCACAGCCCACTACACCACCCCGGCTTGTTAAGAGAAATGAAATGAAAATATCATTTTGAGTGAAAATGAAATATCAATGAAAATATCATTTATAGAGAGAACCATCTAATCAGTCTATTACATAGGACAAAGAAAATCATCTGGCTGAGGGAGACCATTGGCACACAGCTATGCTGGTGTCCAGGAATTCACAGGAACTTGAACAGTTAAATGAGTCATGGAGGACAAAGGAAACTGTCACAAGATCATTACTGGTGGCAGATCAATTTGTTACAGTTGCAAGTAGGCCTTCAAAAGTGAGAAATACATCATGATTGATGTATACATACTGTTGCAGATTAGAAACAATTACAAGATTGGCTAAGGACCTTTCAACCAAGGAAGTCAGGTTGGACTCATGAACATGGGACACTAGTTCCCCAACTGCCATCAAAGGCACACCCACACAAGGACTTCAGGGTAAGAGTATCCTCCTTGGACTGGCTAGGGGAGTCAGAGTAATCCATTTTCAAACATACTTTGCCAGGACAAACCTTTTTATATTGCTGGTCAATGATCAGAAAGAATTCAATAGAGAATGAATCTATGAGGTGATTCAGAAACAGATTTGGGACTCCCACTGTAAACCACAGCCTTCCATAAACCTAGTGCTCATAGTATATGCTCCAATCCAGGAACCAACCACTATAGTCCAATTCACTGTGTTCAAGTGACAGGATAATGTGTTAAAGACAATGGCAATTCAAACTATTGTCTATGAATAAACAGCATCCGCATCACCTATAAGCTTATTTTTTTCATATTTTATGATATTGATCAGCTTCATGAAGGACATCTAAATATTCATGAAGTGCAACAGGATATTATTTCCTTCAATATAAAAATTACGTATACATTCAGAATTGACTCAGTGGCATTGAGTTTGGAGTTTTATGGTTTATATAACTAGGGTAGTGACCTCGTGTCATAAGATTGAAAAAAAAAACCCTAAGTAATAATATTCTTGGTTCAGATTTTTATAGGTACGTTCAAAATTTGTTTCTAACAATGATAAAGAAACACTGTATACAAATGTTTAATGTCCCTAACCAAACCAAAAAAAACAGACAGCCTCATCTTTCTTCTGAGGAGCAGGAAGTGTGTTTGAAGAGCCTACCTTGCAGTTAACAGCCAGATGCTTACCCAACAGCACCTGGACACTCATTAATTTAAAAAATGAAATTCGACTGGCGAAACTGTTTTCCCAGAATAATGCTGACTGTCCAAACTGAGATAATAATAATAAGTTAAAATATAACTAGATTCTACAAGTGTTGTAATATATGTATATATATAACTTACATACACACACACATATATATATATATATATAATTTAAACATATGGAGTTTACTAGGCCTTTAACAAGCTTCCCTGGGAACTCAATTCTGAAATAAAAGTTGGTGCACTAAAACAAAGATGTTTCAGGGCAGCTCCAAAAATCTCTTATAAATTCAGCCATCTGGAAGGATGATGCTGGGTCAGAAGGATTATTGTGTTCTGTGCATCGATCAGGAGAACAATTAAGCTTTCAACTCCTGAAAAGAGACACAGTCTCAGGAATCCACAGAGATTGTTCCACTCTGTCCTATCAGGTGGCTATGAATCAGAATTGATTCCATGACAGTGAATTTGTTGTTTTGTGTGTCTCCATTATATATGATAAGCAGTCTACATTTCCATAATTGTCTCTGTAATTCCTTCCAGATTAGTTGCCATAACTCTTCCGGTTTCTGGTCCTCTCACCCTGGACCTTCTATATCCATATCCTCCAGGCTAATGGATAGACCTACCTCTGCCTCCTTTACCTCTGCATCAAGAGCAGTTGCAACAATGGGAGTTCTAGGGACCCCCTCTGATTCACATGAATCTGGTGCCCAGCCAGGAGCTCTCCATCCATGGTTCATATGGCATTTGATACACGTTCTGGATGGGTGACGGCAATCAAGCTGAAATCCCAGATATTGATAAATCCCCCAGTCATTGTCTACCACTATCTCAGCCACTGCCCGGAGACTTCTTCTAATGCCTGCTCATCAGTGTTGACACTGCACCCTCCCATGTAAAGCTCCTGTTTACCAGAGCCCAGGACAGTGATTTAGGGTCCAGAAAATCGAAGCAGAACAGCCTGAGTGACAACTAGTGCTCAGGAACACAGAGGATCCATCTAGGAGGGTCTATTTAGAAATGCATGTTCTTAGGCCTCCTAAATCAGTACTGGCGTCTACAAAATGCCTTGGGTCAGCGGTTCTCAATCTGTGGGTCGAACGACCCTTTCACAGGGGTCTCCCATTTCATAAGAGTAGCAAAATTACAGTTAAGAGGTGGCAACAAAAATAACTTTATGGCTGGGATCATCACCATGAGGAGCTGTATTAAAGGGTCTCCATCCACATAAGAAGATTGAGAACCACAACCCTTGATGATCTACTGGCATTGAGTTTCAAAGCATTGGTGTAGAATACGCTTCTTGAGCACTGCTTCTTGAGGAGGCAGCTACGAATGGCAGTCAGACGCATTCCCTTGTCAAGTACACTATTTACATTGGCAACACATTGTCTATCCAGCTGTGAAGGCTAGGGATTGTGTCAATCAGACACACCTGGATAAGGGTAGGGGCAGGCCCAACCTATCAATTTGGGTCACAGCCTGATGACAAGTCCTAAGCCTTTTTGTATGAGAGTGAGAGACACTCAGAACTAACTAACTCTCTTTTTTCTCTTCTCTTCTCCCTTCCTTCTTCCCTCCCTCTCTCCTTCTTCACCTGCCTGCTTGCTGGGGCTCTGACTACCTCCAGGGGTGGTCTGATGTGAGCCACCCGACTCTGAGAGCTGTCATCATCCTGCCATGCCACCAACCTTGGATCCACCTGACCCTGCACCCTCCAGCCTGTGATCTTCCTGTTTCCTGCTTCATCCTTCTACATCATCGGCCTGTAGCCATCTGAAGAGTCTGAAGAAACTTTCTGAAGAGGGTTCAGGCTAACATTGAATGTGTGAACTTGAATTGGACTGAGTTGGGATGCCTTCTAGATAGAAGCTCTAGATATATAGCTAGATATATAGATATAAAGCTCTTTCTTCTACCCACATGAGTCTCTCTGATTTTGTTTTTCTGCACATCCCAGTCTAACATACCTTCCTGTTAGGAGCACATGCATATTTTTATAGGAGACCAGGAAAAACGCGAATTCTGCAGAAGGAAAATGAAAAACCTCTCGATAACAGTTCTGGGTTGAATGTTGAACACCAAAAAATCTGTTGCAGTTCTATCTTTCCATAAGGAGCTCGGGGGGTGCTGACCACCAGGTCTGAGATTCAAACCCACCAGGAGGTCAATGGGAGAAAGATGAGGCTGTCTGCTCCCTGGAATAGTGACAGTCTCCGAAACCCTGTATGGTCACAATGAATTGGAATCAACTCCATAGTAATGGTTTGGGGGATCTGTCCTTTGGTTTTGAGTCTTTACACACACACACACACACACACACACACACACACATTCATTTCTGCTCCCCAGCCCCACCAACTTATGAGGTGAAAATAAAATCTTTGGAGAGTATTATCCCTGAAGTTAGCATCAGGTTATCCCAGAGAACAGTGAGTCGTGATCCAACCTGAATGGTCCTCTTATTTAAGAAAATGAAGAGAAACAGAGACAGTGAGAGGCTGGCCAAGGAGAAGATGCATCCACAAGCCAAGGGATGGCTGAGGTTACAGAAACAAGCTGGGCGGACAAGAAAGGAACTTCTTCCAGATGCAGCGTTTCCACAAACAAGTGATGGCACCCCCTGGGGGCAAAACCTGCCTGCACTTTATCCTGGGCTGTGGGCTTTGGCTCCAAAGTTTTTCATGACTTGGGTACAGTTGAGCAATTTTCTTTCTGAAAAGGGGGCAGAAGATTAACTTGGGAACATTTTTCTAGAGGCATTAAAGAGAGCATGACCTGACCGATACAGGAGTTCAGACTTCTAGCCTCCAAACCTGTGAGACAATACAGTTCTGTTTTGGTAAGGCAGCCAGGTTGTGCGAGTTTGTTGGCGCGGCCCTTGGAAGTTCCTGAAGTGACATTGCAGGCATTGTGATGGGTAGCTCAGGAAGGGAGATTTGTTTGTGGTAGGAGGGATTTTGTATGGGGAGCATTTTGCTTTGTTTGACACCCGTGATCTTCCTCAGCCCATACAGTTTTATTTCAGATTGTTGCTTCTGAGTGCTACTGGATTGATTGTGACTTATAGTGACTCCAGGTGACATCGCATAATGGTCCCAGAGGCTTTTCCTACCTGAAGCCTTGAAGGAAACAGATCACCCAGGTTTTGTTCCTGGGCAGCTTTTGGATGGATTTGAACTGCCACCCTTTTGATTAGCAGCCAAGCGCCTAACCACGGGGTACCTTATTCTATCTATTCTTTTGTTTCAGATGAACACAGGCCCATTACGGCAAACATGTCTATCTTGTGTTATAATCCTGTCCTGACCTTGAATCACCAGTTTAACTCCTTATAGAACCAGCCAGCTAAGTTCTCCTGCCCAACTGCCATACTTTATGAATATGGAAACTATGGCCAGAAGGTATTAGATCTGGAGTCTTGACTTTTCTATGAGGGTTCCTGTGTTAGTCTGGGTAGACTAGAGAAACAAATCATAGACATGCATATGGATATAAGGGAAAGGTTTTTATCCAAGAGGAATGGAACATTGAGAAAGCAGCTCAGCCCAGTCCAGTTAAAAGTCATAAGTCTGATATTAGCACCTATGTCCGATACCAGTCTATAAAGTCTCCTTCCAACTCACGAAGTCACTGGCCAGTGGGTGCAGAGTCCCAGCTCTGGCAGGGGTCCCCTCATGGCTCCTTGTTTCTATGGCTCAAGGTCCATCAGCAGCATTCATTGGTAATAGAAACAACAGGGATCTTTCTGTGGCTTTTCAAGCTTCAGAGGTCTGGTTCCATCAGGGTAAGGCCGTGTGGCTTCTCCTCTGGTTCCTTCAGTTCCTCGGATGCTGCCATCTTGTCTTGTCAGTTGAGTGACTCCCAACAACTGGGGAGATGGTCTGTCCTGTCCATGAGGGAAATATTGCGAGATTTCCCAGAATTCTCAGAGAAAGTCATGCCCACAGAGGACTCATTGACTATCTCCAGATTGACAGGCTAGACTCCACCCCTCGACTTCCAATCATGAAATTGACATCAAGTCCATGACCTCCACTAAGAAAGGCTGCCACCAGGCAAATATTGCCGCCTGTGGAGCTATCGGGGGAATGGAACTTAGAGGGGGGAGGGGGTACAATGAGGATCTCTCCAAGAGAACACAAGTTGGCAACAAAACTGGGGACAGGGATTTGCCAAATTTTGCATCAAGATCTGGAACGAAGAGTGTATACTGGCCTCATGCCCTCAGACTATAGCGAGCCATCCAGAACTCTCTGAAAGGACTGTTAAGGAAACAAGGACATAATTTTGAAAACAACTGCCCCCAGCTGCTCCTGGGGTTCGGAGTCTGACTGCAGCTGTGGAGAATTGTTGCTGAATTCCATTCTCCATATTGCCCTAAAAGCATTTCAAAGGGGTTCTGAGAAAGTCGTGTGCACTTTGGTCGATGGAAAACTATTTGTGAGGAGCCATCCATCACCATCTCTCAACAGCCTCCACCAGAAAGAGGCGGGGCCCACAGAGGGCGGAAGGCCAGACCCAAGTCAGGAGCCAGCACACATTCCCAGTTGCCTCTGTCTTTCTGGGTGCCTTTTTTTGTCCTCACCAGGATGTTTAGATAAAGTGACCAGATTTTTAAGCAGGACACCATTGACTTGGGGGGGAGGGTAAGTCTTGATTAGAAATTTGGTCTATATGGAGCAACAAAAATTTTCATAGAGTGCAAAAATAGCATTGTAATATATTTATTTTAATTTTAAAACACCGCGGGCCATTGTTAAATTGTTTAAAAGTGGGACATCTGGTCACTTTATGTTTAGAGGAGGAGAAAGGAAGGACAGAGACACCACACACACTGTTATTTGCTGTACACCTGCTTTTCAAGAACTGTAAGTTTCTGAGAAGATGAAATAGAAAGTGCTTCCCATGAACATTCCTCCATAAGTACTAATTATAGCAATATAGCATTCACTATAATACCCTCTCACTGTGAGGGCCTCCAAACCAAAGACAATTGTGACGGGTCATGGTTCCTCATTATTCAGTCTTATAAGTAGAAATGCTACCACAATCCTTCTTAAGATTTATAGAATGCACTTCTTGGGGGGAGGGACAGGGAGCGGAGAGGAGAGTGGAAAGAAGGGAGATGCTAAGGTTTAGGAGGTGAAGCCATCGTTTATTATTCCATTAGTAAAGACTTAAAAACATAGATCAGACCAACCTGTGGTGTTTAGAAAGACTTGCTACAGTGAAAAGTAAGGAAATGATTGTCATAAAGATTAGAGTAGTAGCTGATTCACAAGGTAGTCATAGAGGGTAGTGGTGGAGGCAAAAGAGAGGGTTGCTTTGTTATACTTTGTATAAGTTACAAATGTTATATTTCTTGACCTACAGTGGGGTGAGGGGAGGGGGTGTCTGTAGGAGTACTCATGCTGTGGTCAATTATTGAACAATGTGTTTCTGCTGCCCTGTGCCCTTTGGCTTGTGTTTACTTCAGAATTTTCTTTTTTAAATAATAAGAACATGCACAAAGAGAGATGGGTTATGCAATAGGTCCTTTATTATCTGAACCTTATTTGATGGCTTTCAAGCTGCTGACGAAATTCAGGAGCCGGTATTACAGATACTTAACCCCTTCCTCTTCTCTTTCCTGACTGGACCCCTTTTTACAATAATCTTAATTTAGTCTTATCAAGTGTTGTTCAAATAATTTTAAAGCAATGAAACTGCTTAAAGAGGCACTAACAAGAAAGGGTGGTTGTTTTGTTTTCTTAAGTCCCGTCTAGTTAACGCTGACTGAGAGTGACTCGGAGGGACAGATGAGGACTGCTCTATCAGGTTTTGTAAGCTGTCATCTTTAAGGGAGAAGAGCTTTCTCTAGTAGAGCCTACTACGTGGGTTCCAACAATTAGGTTAGTTGTGTGCTTAGTTGTGTGTTAGTTGTGTGTTCTTTTCTTATAGGAAAAGAACACTAAAGCAAACCTACAGGTGGCCCTTTTGTTGCTATTAGAAATAATTGAGTCAGTTCCTGCTCATAAAGACCCTTTATGCAAGAGATGGAAACACTGTCCAGTCCTATGGCATCTTCACATGGTTATTACGTTTCCACCCCGTGGTGCAGCCAACTGTGGTAATCCATCTTAGTCACCATCTTCTTCTCCACCGCTGCCCTTCCACTTTACCAAGTACGATGTCCTTTTCCAAGGATCTTTCAAAAAACAAAGGGACTTTGTCTCACCATCTTTGCTTTTAAGGAGCATCCTGGTTATACTTCTTCCAAGACGGATGTGCTTGTGCTTCTGGCAGCCCATAGCACTTTCAATATTCCTTGCCAGCATCATAATGCAAATGCATTGGTTTATCTTTGGTCTCCCTTATTCGATGTTCAACTTTCATAGGCATAAGAGGTGACTGAAAATACTAGGGTTGGGGCAGGCACACCTTCATCCTCAAAGTAAAATCCTTGCTTTAAGTAGCTCATGTGTAGAAGACTTACCGAATGCAGCGCTTCTCAACCTGTGGGTCGCAACCCCTTTGGAGGTTGAATGACCCTTTCACAGGGGTCGCCCGATCCACAACAGGAGCAAAATGACAGCCATGAAGCAGCAAGGAAAATGGTTTTGTGGTTGAGGGCTATCCCAACCTAAGGATCAGCATTAAGTGGTCATCGCATTAGGAAGGCTGAGAACCACTGACCCCAGGAAACTCATATATCTGCTGCTTCCATGAGCATTGACGGTGGACAGCTTTCATCCTCTCTCTGTTTATCATGATGTTGACTATTGTTTCAATGGTGGGAATTTTGGTTTTCTTTACACTTAGGTGGAGTCCATATAAAAGGCTGCAATCTTGGCTTCTTCGGCAAGTACTTCAAGTCCTTCTCATTTTCAACATCAAGGTTGTGTCATCTACATATCACCAGGCGAAAATAAGCCTTCCTCCAATCCTGGTGCCAAACTCTTGTTCGTATAATCCAGTTACTCTGATTATTTTCTCTTCACCATATTAAGTAGGATAAGATGCTACAACCCTGAAACAGACCTCTTTGGATTTTTAAACCATATAGTAGTCCCTTGTTCTAGTCTCATAATTGTTTCTTGATCCATGTACCAATTCTACATGAGTACAATTAAGTGTTCTAGAATTCTCATTCTTCTCAAGGCTAGTCATCGTTTGCTGTGGTCCACATCATCAAATGCCTTTTTATCGTTAAAAGGTAACACAAGTAAACCTCTTTCTGGTATTCTCTGCTTTCAGCAAAGATCCATCTGACATCAGCAATGATACCTATCTGCATAGAAGGAAATCCAGTCAATAAAATGATTATTTAAATCTATGTACCAACCACTAAAGTTAACGATGCAGAAATCAAAGACTATTACTAACATTTTCAGCCTGAAGTTGATCAAACATGCCATTAAGGCACATCGTTAAGTACTGGCAGTGGAAATGCAAAAGTTGAACACAGAATGAATGAGTGGAGTGGGGACCTAAAGTCCATCTGTAGGCAACTGGACACCCCACAGTCAGAGTGTAATGTAGTAACAATGAAACATACAACTTTCCTCTAGTTCGTTAATGCTACACACACACACACACACACATAATCATGATCCCAATTCTACCTTACAAATCCAGCTAGACCCAAGGATGTACACTGGTACAGATAGGAACAAGAAACCCAGGGAATCCAGGATGGATGATCCCTTCAGGTCTAGTGAGAGTGGTGATACGGGGAGAGAGGAGGGAAGGTGGGGTAGAAGGGGAAACTGATTACAAGGATCTACATATAACCACCTCCCTGGGGGATGGGCAACAGAAAAGTGGGGAAAGAGAGATGTTGGATAGTATAAGACATGAAAAATAATATTAATTAAAAAATTGTCAACAGTTCAAAGGGTGAGAGGAAGGAGGAGCTGATACCAAGGACTCAAGTGGAAAGCAAATGTTTTGAGAATGGTGAGGTCAATAGATATACAAATGTGCTTGACACAATGGATGGATGAGTGGTGATAAAAGTTGTATGAGCCCTAATTTTTTTAAGTTGAACAAAAAGAGGAAGGAATATTTGTTGTAAAATATGGCCTGGGTGATAGAAACAAAACTGGAGGTCAGATGAGAGAACTTTGCGAGATCAACTACTTCATCATAAAGATCTTTTTTCAGCAACATGAAAAGTGACTATGCATACGGACTTCTCCAGGTGGAACACACAGAAATCAAATTGACTCTCTGTGTAGGAAGAAAGATGGAGACAGTGCATGTCAACAGCTAAAATAGGTGGTGGTACACTGGTGTAATTGAGTTTCAGACCTGGGCCCACCAATCCTGGTCTCTCTTCGGGCTCTCTGTTGGACCAAAGAGGTACTTCCATCGAACCTCTTGGACTCTTAATCATTCCTGTCAAGTGGACTCTGATTCAGGTGAACGCATGTGAGCAAGGGGTAACACTGTTCTCCACAGAGTTTTTAGCAGATAATTTTCAGAAGTAGATACCAAGTGGCCTTTGGGTGGATGTAAACGTCTAATCTTTCCTTCGGCATCCAGGCAATGAAACATGTACACACTCCTTAGGCTGTTTGCCACAGTTTAGAACATCAAACTGGAGAACAGTTATCTATTACCCACTCCTCACCTGGAGGCCAGGTGGTGAGAGGCAGGAGGGTAAAGTTTTAATGTGAGAACTTAGATAGAAATGCCATGTTCCCTGGTGGGGAAACTGGAAAATAGAGAGGACTCTAGGAGCAGCAGAGAATTGAGCGCCCACTGTAGGTGATAGGCACATGCTGAACAGAGAACCAGTTCATGAGATCAAGTTAATTTTCTCAATGACAGTAACAATGTGTCTAGACAGTTAAGAGGATTCAGGGCTTTGAACCAGTTCGGTCATAGCTAACAAAACAAAATTGGAACAGATTGGGGTTTTTTGAAGGGATGGAGTGAAGCCAAATGATAGCCAGAAGGGAAAATTACAGGTCAAAAACCTGGAATAGGAGACTTAGAAAAGGTGCAGTGAGTTGGTCTAGAATCCTAATATGGGAGGCCAACAATATGGATTATTGCTTTATTTTTGCCATCTGGACTGTGAAGATCAACACCTATTCAAAGCCACATAATAGGTCACCATGTTTGATAAGAATCCCCTTGTTTCTAACTCTGCCATTCAAGAGACTTGGTTGCTGTGGAAAGTACAGGCTGTCATTGTTTTCAGAGAGAGACTATGATTCTAGTAAAGCATCCACCCATACTTTTCTCCTTCAAGGTATCCTTATGGTTCACCCATATTTTATAAATTCAGATCTCTTATGGTTACACTTCCTAGGCCCTGACAGAACTGGAAAGAACTGGTCGGAAGTCCTGAAATAACCACAGTTCCCAAAGGGTGGGAGTGGCAAGCACCAACCACAAAGAACCTATAAGGAACCATCTTGGGGTCACCCAGACCTTTTGCAGCTTGGAATGATCGCAAGTAAACAGACTCTTGCCTCACCCCGGTGAAACTGAAGAAACAAAATTGCTGTGATTCTTCCATTGAGTACGTCACAAGGACATACTCTGCTATTGCCAGATTCCCTCTCCCACTTTCCGATTAAAATAAAATCAGAAAAAACACATTAAGAAATTTTCTGTTTACCTCTACCTAGAAGGGGGAGGGAAGAATATTTCACACCGGCCTTTAAATCTCCAGATTGAAAAGCCTGACTTCGGGCTGGGCTGTGATAGGGTGTTTTGCTTTGTTCTTCTAAGTAAATAAGGCTGAGAAGAAAAGCTTGAGCATATCTTCCCAGCTCTCTGCATCACAACCACACTCCTTTGCTTCTCAAACAATCGTGTTTCTATTGAGTCTGTACTGACTCCCACCCTTCTTCACCCCACCCCAATCTCCGGGAACACTAGTCAGCTGTGAGTGCAGAGTGCACTCTACCAGCCCCAGGGTGACCTCTCATGTCAAATAGAGGGAGGGCCCATGTAACAATCTGGAGAACAGCACATGCTCAATTAATGTGAAGTAGCAGTCATTATGGTTAGCTTCTGGGAAGTCAGCCCTGACTCACGGTGACTCCTTGCACAACAGGCACCAATGCTACCCAGATGTCCTGGGCTGTGCCGTCCCAATAATTGGTCATGATCAAACCATTGTGATTCAGGGGGTCTCTTCTTTGGCTGGTATGCAGTACGTAACCAGGCATCTCTTCCTCATGCTTCTGAGTCTGTATGCTTCATTGAAACGTGTTGAACACTGGAGCCATGCAAGCCTCCACTGACAGAGAACTGGGGTTGCTCATGAGATCCACTCATTGGAATGAAACACAAGGATTCTGCTTGTGATTAGAGATCTACCATGGAATCGTGTACATGTTTTTTTTTTCCCTGAGTGGCATTGACCTTTGACCTACTCAGTTTCTTGGGGACCTTGCAATTTGCTCTTATTAATGTTGAGCATGTAGGTGGGCATTACTGAGGTTCCCCAGCAGGTAAGAGAATTAAATCTGTGATGAGTCACTTTGTATTGGAGGGTCTGCGCAGTGTTGAGAGAGAGAGAGAGAGAGAGATTGTGAACTTGCCCAGAGAGGACAGGGTGCTCTGTTTAACCCTAGAACCACTCTCAACACCATCATATCATCAGAAGACTCTCAGCCAGCACACTGAGTGCTGAATATGGGTTCTCTTGAGCTCGCTCTGGACCAGCTGTGTTCCTAGAATTTCTAGAAAAGTCTCTTATCCTCACCAGAACCTAGTTTCCCATTCCTGATCATTCTTTGCCATTCCTTTTCAGAGGTCTGGATATTGTTGCCCTCTTCCCCTCCTCCCACAAGTCCAAGGACTAGTGCTGACACTCAAACTCCCTGTCTGCCTCCAACCAACAACTCCTATGCAGGCAATGGTGCTGGGGACATCCAGAGATCCTCAAACCTGCTGTTAGTCCAAGGACTCTTTTACTCTCTTAGGAATAGTTGAAGTCCTGCAAGGAACTCATTGATGTGAACTATGGCTATCATCATTATCATATCATTGTTCTTGGGTACCACCAAGTCCATTGGACCCATGGCAATTATATGTGATGGAGTAGACCCTCTCCTGGGGTTTTTCTAGACTTTAATCTTTAAAGGAGCCAATCACCAAGTCATTTTTTCACAAATCCACCGAGTGAGTTCAAACCGCCACGTTTTCAGTACTTCAACATTGTGTTCATGTTGTAAACATTCATTAGTTTGCTTTTTAAATGGGAACAGTAAATTGTTTAGTGGCAACAGTAAGATTTTTATTGTTAAGAAACTACAGTTACTAAAACAAAATGCATTCATGAGAAGAATAATAGACTTTTAGATTTTTTAAAAGTCTCTTTGTCCGGCTTACTAAAACATAGCTGGATGCTCAAAGCTGTTTCTACACTAACTATTGAGATTTATTTCTTTGATTGGGGTACCTGAAGAAAAATGAAACCCCGACCTCACAGAAATGTGCCTGGGAAAAGGATATGTATTTTCATTTGCCTTTCAAATACTTATGAATAGCATTTTCTGCCACCACACCAAAGTTCAATAGTAATAATTTAATACTATACCAACTTAACAAGTACTATCAATAAATGTTTCACATGTTTCACCTTAAAGTCCACTTGTCCAACTTATCATTTAAATGAATTCTTTATCCATACATAACTTGTCATTCACATTTTGGTTGTGACCTCAGGAATCCTCCAGGATCCAGGGTTATGTTATGAGACTCTCTGGCTCTGCCAACCTCATAAAGCTGTTGTTGCTGTTTTGGGTATCATTGAGTTAGTTCCAACTCATAACCACACAATGTACAACAGAATGGAGTATTGCCCAGCTCTTTGGCATTCTCACACATGCTCTTATGTATAAGTACATTGTTGCAACCCTCGTGTCAATCAATACTGTTGATGGTCTTCTTCTTCAGTGACCTTCTACCAATCATGGTGTCCTTTTCCAGCTACTGGTCTCTTCTCAAAGTGTCACTTTTACGCTAACACTCTGAATGGGCACCTGTGTGGGAGATTTACCATATTTTCTGGACCACAAGACACATCCAGTTTATAGAGCCGGAAAACAAGAAAAATGTATTCTGAACCAAGTAGTACTAGTATACTAAAGTATTTATTAAAATAAAGCAAAATACGGTAATATTTAACAGTGCAAACTCAACAATGGTGTTAAGAACCATCATCACTTTCATTAACAAATGAGGAAAGACGCAAAGGCCCTATCATTTTCTAGTTTTCTGAAAACTCTAAAATCTCATCATCACCAGTGTCGGAATCTATGAAACTCTGTTGCTCACAATCACTTGTTTGATTCATAGTCTGGTGGCATTTTCTGTGCAATTCTAGTGTTGGTGCACATAGCAAGGCCGCTTCTCCTCATGAATCTGCAGCACGATGATGGTGAGTCAGTGAACTCCTTAATGCCTTTTTCTACAGTAATGCATTTGGCTTCATAGATGATCATTTTTATAGAAACTGAGAAACTCATATTCTGGTAATGTGATCCATTCTTTCATGTTCACTCTAAGTGTGGCCATTTTTCAGCATGCCCACGAAAAGTATGCTTAATTTTATCAAGTTTTTGCAGCTGATCCTCCTGTTTTCTTCCATGTACCAGGCCAATGTGCCTTTCGAAGTCGCTACATTTTCATTCAATCCACACCATGCAAACAGCAGCAGATAGCAAGCTGGGGCATGGAATCATAAATGTTCTGGAGCACCACACCTTCAGACCATAAGACACACCTTCTTTTCACCCCCACTTTGGGGAAGGGGAGGGAAGGTGCATCTTATGGTCCAAAAAATATGGTGCCTAATGAAATACATTGTTTTAGTTCTTGACTCTTCCTTTCATGCACATTGATTATGGATCCAAGTAAAAGGAAATCCTAAACAATATTAATCCTTTCTACATTCATCATGATCTTGTCTACTAATCCAGTTGTGATGATTTTTGTTTTTTACATTGTATTGCAATCTACACTGAAGACTGCAGACTTAAATTTTAAAAAGGAAGAGATTCAAGTCCTCCCTGCTTTCAGTAAACATTGAGTGATTCACATATCATATCTTGTTAATAAGCCTTCCTCTAATCCTAAAGAACTCTTTTTTTAACTTCAAGTTCTCAGATTATTCGCTCAGCATACAGATCAAATCAGTATGGTGGGAGAATACAAACTTGAATCATGCCACCCTGGCTTTAAACCATGTCATATCACCTTGATCTGTTCACATGACTGCCTGTTGGTCAACATACAGATTCTGCATGAGTACAGTGAAGTGTTCTGGTTTTGCCATTCTTCACAATGTGATTCATAGTGTGTGATGGTCAACACAGTCAATGAAAAATACAACTAACCATTTTTTCTGACATTCTCTGCTTCTAGCCACATCAGATATGAGCTATGATATTCTCTGTTTCATGTCCTTTCCTGAATCCAGTACATTTCTGGCAATTGCCTATCAGTGTACTGCTGCAGTAGTAACAGGGAAAACATAATTGCAAACATTTTCAACTTTTCCAGGTGTATTAGTCTAGCTTGACTGGAGAAACAAATCCAGAGGTACTCATATGTGTATAAGAGAGAGTTTTATATCCAAGAGTAATTGTATATTAAGAAAACACACTGGTCTAATCCAGATCAAGACCATGAGTTCAATATTAACCCATAAATCCAATATTAACACATATGCCCAATACTAGTCCATAAATTCTTCTACAGACTCATGCAGTACATGCAATGATGCCAAAAGCAAGAAGATCACAGAATGCTGGGTGAAAGTCTTGTGGAACCATCTCAATGCTGGCATAGTTCTTCATGTGACTGCTCCAGCTTCAGGGCTCTGGCTGACATCAGACCAGATAGCTTCATGTGACTTGTCAACAGGTACTGAAGCAGAGAGAGTATGTATCCCACCTCCAGAGAGGGAGACAGAGATTCCCAGAATCCTCAGGAGAAGGCAATGCCCACACAGAGGCATCATTGGCTATGGCTGAACTCTACCCCTTCACTCAAGGTGACAGGAGATTATGTAATTGCCATACCATGTGACCACCCTATCTAAGGTATGTGTGACTTTTTAAGAATATCCTTTAAAAGTTACTTCCTTTCACTAATGCTGAAACTTTGAGGATAAGAGGAAGGACCCTTTGTGGGGAGGGAGGGGACCTGTTCCACAGTGAGGTGACTCAATAAATATGTGATAGGACATTGATGGTTTGAATATTGCTTGGGTTGGAAGTAGACTGGAAGTTGAATATTCCATGCCTAAATGGAACAGTGAAGCTTTGTCTCTTGCTCCACTGATAAACTGTTTTATTTGACTATATCTCTGCTATATATATTCTTAAATTAGAAACTTGAGGAAATGAAAAATGAATTCTCACCCTCACTCTCCCTATTCCATTCATCCCCTGAGAAAGTAGTTGTAATTTTGTTCTATCTTGGTCAAGCCTCTACAGAAAACACACACATTGAACCCAAGACTTTGGTAGTATCTATTTCTTCTCCTTCCAGATATTTAAATGGGTCTGAGAAATAAGCATGAGTACGGAAAACCTGGATCCAGCCAAATTCTGTGTGAACTATTGGTGCCTGCCCCCACCAACCTCTGTAAAATACTTCAAGATAAGTAATGGGGTTCTGGTAAACTTTTTACAAGAAACAGTCCAGGGAGAGAAAAACAGCCCTAGTTTTAGAATTTGCCCATTTCCCAGGTGCAACATTTTCCACCATAGTTTACTTCAAGCTACTAAAAGAACTGAACAGAAACAAAAACAAAAAAAGGAACCGGGCAGCTCAAAGGGAGCAGATATGTTTCATTGGTTTTCCTGAGCTGGCACAAGTTATCTCCCACACCCCGCACAAAAACAGGCATAGACTCATCTCTCAAACAGAGCAGTGTCAAAGTGTTTACATCCATTCTGTTTCACACAATCCACAATTAAGCTTGCTTGCCATTTCAGCTTTTCAGACTGTCCATCCCACTCACCATAATCCCAAAGGCAAATTTCTTAGTGAATCCTGCCTAAAATACCTATAGGTGAGAATGGATAGATACATGATAGATAGATATTCATTTTTTTATATAAAACATATGGCCCCTTTTACTTTATCCTTAATTGTGCATCTTGGAAATTGACTCATAAAACATTTTTTTCTTCCAATTTGTTTCATGACATATTCTCTACCTGAATAGAGGGGGGACTTCACCCCTATCACTCTACTTCTGCCATATCCTACTACTCTCCTTAATGATAAGCAGGTGTTAATGCTGACATTACATTCAAAGGATCATTCTATCATGTTCCAAGATTTAGCGTATGTAATTCTTGCCACCAGTCTGTGGTATGTGTTAGTAGGACAGGTGACTTTCCAAGGGCTGCAGAGTGGGAAGCAGCTATCCATGGGTACCAGACCCATGTTCCTTTCCATGCTGCTGCAGTTTCATCCAAGTTTGGTCTTGCACTTGGTAAGAGATTAACATCGGTCTTATCACAGGACAAGAGAACCGTCCAGAGAACGTGTATGCTATTCACTGCCAAATGCCCTCGTAAATGCTCCTTCGTGGACCCTCGATTTTCCCGACCATGGGCCCCTGTGCTGGGCATTGCACATGAGAATGTCAGTCAAAAAGTAGAGCTACAAAAACACAGAAAAGATGTTTCTTACACAAAACATGAAGCTGTTGTTCCTTGACACATCCTCCATGCAGATGTCTACACATCTGGAAGCAGTGGGTCTGTCTGTCTAATCCTTCTCTAAAGAACTCTTCTCCCTTTGACTTACGTGATGTCAGAACAGCAGTTGGGGCATCTTCAAGGCACTCGAAAGGGAATCTGGCACCTTCAAAATATTCTCAGAGTTTGTATTATGAAAAAAACTTTGAAAGGGCAAAGCCACAGCCCCCAGGTAAATTTTCCCAATGAAATTCTCTTAGGACAATGCCGGTTACCCTGAAGAATCAGCAAGTGTATTATTGTTATAGAAAATATATCCTCAACACATTCCTGACCTTTTCTCACCAATGTAGCTTTCTGTTTTCTTGAAATCTCTTCATAAGCAGGAGGGGGGGGGTGTTCAACAAACCCGGGGAAATAGGAAGAGTAAATGATCTAAAATTGGTGGTGAGGAGAGCATAGGCTGAATGTAACAGTGGGACAAGAGGGAAGTAAAAGAAAATAGAGGATAGAACCAGGAGACAAAGGACATTTATAAAAGCCTAAATGCAGACATGTACACATTTAAACATATTTATATATAATTATAGAGAAATATATCTATGTACATATAATTAATTGTTAAGTATTAAGGCAGCACATAGACATTGGGCCTCCACTCATGTACTCTCTCAACGCAAGAACACTTTGCTCTAATAACCTGACATTCTGTGATGCTTACCTTCCTGACACAAGCACTGAAGAAAAGATGGGTGCATAAGCAAATGTGATGAAGAAAGCTGATGATGCATTTCTATCAAAAGACACAGCAATTTAGAAAAGCAACTATCTAGTTGAGAAGCACCAACATAATACAAGAAAGCACACCAACCTGTGTGATCATGAGGTGTCGATGGGATCAGATATCAGGCATCAAAGACCCAGAACAAAAATTGAAATCAATATGAATGAGAGGGGTTGCAGAGAAGAGACCCAAAGCCCCTCTGTGCACAATTGGACATCCCCTTACAGAAGGATAACAAGACAAGCCAGTCAGGGTGCAGTATAATGCTGATTAAACATACAACTCTCCTCTAGTTCTTTAATGCTCCCTTGCCCCCCACTTTCATGTCCCCAATTCTACCTTACAAATCTGGTTAGACCAGAGCATGTGCACATGTACAAATCAGAGCTGGAAACAGAGACTCCAGGACAGATAAATCCCTCTGGACCAATATTAAGAGTAGCAATACCAGGAGGGTAAGGAGAAGGTGGGGAGAGGAAGAGGGAACCAATCACAATGACCTACCTATAAGCCCTGTGGTGGGGGTGGTAACAGAAAAGTGGATGAAGGGAAATAGCAGTTGGTTTAAGACATGAAAAAATATATAAAATATCAAGGGTTCATGAGGGAGGGAGGAGGGAGGGGAGAGATGAGCTGATACCAAGGTACTCAAGTAGAAAGAAAATGTTTTTAAAATGATGATGGCAACATATCACATGTGCTTGACACAATGGATGTGTGGATGAATTGTGATAAGAGCTATATGAGCCCCCAAAAACTGATTTTTTAATATTTTCATAATAAGCTGTGTCATGGCCCTGTATCCTCAATGAAAATTTATCAAGATTATTCTTTTTACTGCCCCCCAAAACAGTCTCTGTAACCTTCTCAGCTCACTTGTTTGCCTTGAAATTGCCTGAACCGTCAGATCCCCGGAGAAGCCAATTTTAAAATTGGACCTTTTAAATTGTAAGACACTCTGATGAGGTGCCCCCAAAACTCACTGTCATGAAGTGAACTCTGACACACACCGACCCTGCGGGACAGGGCAGAACTGCCCCTGTGGGTTTCTGAGACTGTCACTCTTTCCAGGAGCAGACCACCTCACTTTCCTTCCACGGAGGTTGGGGGCTTTGCACTGGGGGCCTTGTTTGTAGTTAGCAACACACCATGCAGCCCGAGGCTCCACCAGGACTCCTTACCAAACAGAGAGCAAACTTGTCTGCGGCCAGGCATTAATCTCAGAGACATGTTCACACCTCGTTTTCCTGGAGTCAACCCAAGCACCTTTGATCAGCATCCTTAGGAACCATGCTTTTTGACTTTCTCTCCTACATTATCCCATGGAACACTGCAGTGTTTGGAAGTTCCTGCCATCACTATTTCAACCACGCCGGAGAAGAAATGGAGGAGGTATCGATCGAGTGGCTTCGAGAGGCCGATGTCAACCCAGGTCTCTCTGACTGTACTGTGCGTGCATCTCACCTCTGCGAGAACAGCCACGCTCTAGGAGCTTTCGTCCCCGACTGGACACACGATTCGGACAACTCTGAGCACACAGAGACTGCATTGAGAGACGTGCTTTACCGGGAACTGCTGTGGCTTCTGTTCGAGTTGTTGTCCCTTAGGTGTCACTGAATTGATGCCAACTCGCAGGGTCTCTATAGACAACAGAACAAAGTACTGCCAAGCCCTGCACCAGCCTCCCAATCATGAGGTGACTCCGTCTCTTGGATGAGTCGGTCTCTTTGTCACCAGCCCTCTACTTTACCATGGTGTCGTGGAGCCTCCAACTGCAAGGTCAGCTGCCAGAGACAAAGGATGCTTTCTGCTCTGGTCAAGGGTTACCGCCTCAGAAATCCTGATCTGCAGGATGTACTTTCATTGGTACAAACTGTGGCAGTCACCTAATCTGGTGTCAGGTTGAGGATGAAGAGTATAGGGGTGGGGTTGAGCCTGTCAACCTGAAGACAGCCAATAAGACCTCTATGTGGGCATGACTTTCTCCTGAGAATTCTGGGAAATCTGACAGTATTTCCTCATTAGAGGTGGGAGACTCACTGCTCACTCCCTGGGAGACACTGTTTGATTGGATAACCAGGAGTCAGAATCAACTTCATGAAAGCAAGTATGGCTACTTATTCCACTTTTATCCCACAAAAGTTCTCCAAAGATAGGCATCTCCTGATAACATGTGCCAGTCACAAGAGAAGAAGCCTCAGCATCCTGGCTCCTATGGAACATTCTGGCTGAACTTTAGAAAGAGGTTTGTTTTTTGTGCTGCTAACATTCCACTAAGAATGCAAGAGTGACCATCCTTCATTTTCTTGATTCGTTAAACCAACTTTCTCAGGCACGTGATTCGATTGAAAAGACCCAATTTGTGTCAGGCATAACTTAATCCTCAAACATCTTTGGATTTTTTTTAACACTTTAAAGAGTTCTTTTTGCAACAGATTGCATCTATGATGCATGGTTAGATTTTTTTTTTTGACTGCTGTTTCCATGGGCATAGATTGTGGATTCAAGTAAAATGAGATTCTTGATCATTTCTGTCTTTTCTCCATGTATCATCACGTTGTCAATCTGGCCAGTTTTGAGGTATAAGCCATGAGGTCTTTAATCTTCATCCAAAAGTGCTTCAGGTCCACTTCATGTTCAGCAAGTGGGGTTTTGTCACGGGCTTATTTCAGGTGGTTAGTGAGATGTCCTCCAATTCCAATACTGTCTTCTTCTGTGTGTGGTCTAGCTTCTGAAACTATCCACTCAGTATAACAATGGATGAATGATGGTGGAAGAATATAAGCCGGAGTCACACTTTTCCCTCATTATACAGTCCCTACTATTCCAAAAATGAATTAGAAGGGGCCTGAAATACTAATATGAAAGAACAGTTTCACAACACCCAGCATCCCATGCAGTTTAATTTCAAAGCCTGCTGAGTCACTCCACATCATCTCAACTGTTGACACAGGCATTTACAAGCGATAACCCTCCCCCTGTGGTGAGTGTGTGTGTGTGTGTGTGTGTGTGTGTGCCCCTCAGCCAGTCCTAACACGTCACATCTTCAAATCAGGGAAGAAGCAGATATCTCAGAAAAACACTTTAAAATGAAGCTGAAGCACACACATTTACTGCAAATCCAATAGGCTACTTTCCCCATCCAGCCTAATTTATCTTGAAATACCACAGGTGGCCTGGGTTAGGAACGGCACAGCCCTGCCACCTGCCTCTAGGCCACGGTCTCACACTGCCCTCTGCAGTCCAGCGGCATCTTCACAGAAATCTGCAGCCATCTCGCAGACTGTGCACCTCGAATTTCTGCAGGTAGACTCCCTACCTACCTTATGGCTGGAGACTCAAACTAAAAATAAAATTTTATTGAACTTCCCACTGGACTAGGACCCCTGAGGTGTGTCCCTATAGCTCTGGAAGGTTTTAAAAACATGCTGGGGGACCCCCACATACAGCGTGACCTCCCTAGCACAGGATTAAATTAGAAAGGCAATTTTCCCAGGCAGCACTGGTCCAGCAGAATCACCCCAGTCTCCCCCCATGCTACCAGACCGCATGCTAGCCTCTGGAAATTAAAAGGTCAGGTCTAAATACATTGGATACAGAGAACATAACCAAATGGTAGAAAGAGCTGCAGACTCATTCTATTAGCTGTGAAGAAACTCCTGAACAGAGGCATAGACTAACACGAGACCAAGAACCTGTCTTAAGGGCAGAACAATCATTCTAATGAAGAGTGGGGGGAGGAAAATACCTTCTTTCCCCCTCTTCCACCTCCCCCCACCGCTTGTTGTTAAGGACAATGGAGTCCGTTTCAGCACATAGTCACTCTGTGTGGAACACAACGAAGCACAGCTGATCCTGCACCAGCATCGCAATCATTGTGACAGTTGGAGACCACTCATTGCAGCCGTCTCATTGAAGGTCTTGCTCTTTTTCAAGACTCCACCTTGAGAAGAAGTCTTGCCGGCCTCGCTTCTCCGGAACCTTCTGGCTGTACCCTGTGTCTGTTCCTCTGGCAGCCAGGCCATGATATATTTTCCATATCATCAGCACCACACTTCAAAGACATCCACGTGCCTTCCCCCCCCCCCCCGAAGACACATGTGTCATGGATAGAACTTGCCTGCAGTCATCCAAGAACTGCAGCGATGTGTCTGAGCAGCTCTGTGTCTGAGCGTTTGCATTGGAAAGAAACCCTTGTTTGTATGAACTGGGACCCTAGGTATACCGTATAAAGCAATACCGTATACATACATGAACCCTACCAGAACCTACATACAAGAGGGGTTTCCTCCACACTGTTGATCTCCACAGACAAACCACCCCTTCCACCACATCAGGCTCCTGGGCCGCTCTGTGACGGTGCTTTCAACCCTCAACTCCATGTGGGGGGAATGACAAAGTTGGACACAAAATAGATCAGCCTCTGAGGAGGGTAGATCTACATCTGAAATTAAAAAAAAAAAAAACAGAGTAAAAACAGTGCCTGTGTTTGGAAACTTTAGGAGTAGCAGTTGGCAACCAAAAGAAGCTTCCACTTTCTGCTCCCCTCAAGAGTTTCAGTCTCAAAACCCCAAGGGACACTCGTACTCTGCCCACAAAGGTGACTTTGAGTTGCCATTAACTCAATGGCAGAGGGTTTGGTTGGGGTTTAGGGCAACTCACTGATCAATCAGAACTCCGTCTAATTGGCAAATACAAAGAGATCTTGAGAGACCAGTTTTAAATCATTTGAGAAGTTTGCCTACTGTTCATGACTCTTCTGTCTCTTGTCTAATCGCTGTCATCTATGTACACACATACATTGAACTGCCAGGGCCTCTCTGGATTAGCAGCCTCTCCAAAACTCTGCAGGGTGAGGCATTTGAGACCGGAAATCAGATCATCCTTCCAGAGTTCCTTAGATTCTTTCCATCTGACCACATGGTCCAACAGGTTGAGGGAGGGCCCAATCTGCTATGTATTCCAATTGGCAAAGCCTGGGCTCTTGGTTTCCCATTATGAAAGGCTTCCTCTGATCCCAAGGAATGTCTTCTTTTCTCCAGGAATGGACTTCTTTTCACTCCCTGGTTTAAACATAAAGAGAGGCGAGAAAGGAGTAGGAAAATGTAAGACTGTGAATAGGCCATGGTGCTTGATCCAATCATCCTTTGGATAGTACCAGGTTGAAGCATACCATTTTAATCCCTATCATCTCTAGATTCTGGCGGCATCACATCTGCCGCATCTATGTCACTTCACAGTACAGGCTACACAGCTCTATCCACCTTTCCCTCCAGGCCCACCTGTGCATATGGTCATCTAAGACCTGGAGTTGAAGTCACGGTGTGAGATCATCCAGACAGGCCCAAATTTGGATTGGTTGTGATAAGGTAGCTTTTACAGTGTCCATAATTTAAAGAGGTGGGGGTGGGGAGCTTGTTTCTCAAAGAACCCATTGCTTCCAAATCATAAATAGAATTATGCCACGTTTCAAACCGGCAGCCCCATCCATCAGCTGGAGTGAAGAGCTTAAACTTCTGCTGATGTTCAAGTCCGTTCTCCAATTATTAAGCTACAGGGGATCTCTGTTTCCAACTCTACTTGTTGGAGAGGACATTAGCAACTGAGTTAATGCACACAAAGAAGGGGGAGAAGGTGGAGAGAGGGAGAGTGGGGAGGGGATTGACACATACTGTAAGCATTCTGGGGTGTCTGAATTCACAGCCAGAAATGCAACCAGACTAGAAACCAGATGAGCACCAAGAGCTGAGGAATCATGAGGAGCCCAGGACACCATTCTTCTTGGCCTCCCAACACCGAGTATCTGAGTCTGCTGTGCTTCCTCTGTCCCTCCCTTCTCTCCTTCGCCACTCCCTCTCCTCCATCCTCTCTTCCTCCTTTCTCTCTCTTCCTACTGCTCTTTCTCTGTATAACTCCATCTCTCATTTGATCACCTCACTCTGGCTCTCTTTAACCCTGGCAGAACATGACTCAGCCCACACCTGGCCCCATCCGACACAAAAGACTATCACATAGCCCAGCATTGCAATAACTTTTATAGGCAGAGCAAGTTTCGCTAATGGATTGGGCCGACTTCTAAAAAGGTATCTACCAGTTTCCCATGCAGACCTTTGGAAAGTAAAGGAATGTAAATCTAAAGTTAGTCTAACACTAAGTATAGTATCTTCGACCTGTCTGGGCAGTGGTTGTACTCAGTTCCTGTTGAGTCAGCTCTGGCTCATTTTGACCCTATGTACAACAGAAGGAAATGCTGCCCGTCTTTCCTCCTGGTATGCTCAAATCCACTCTGGTCACCATGGCGTATTGTGAGTTCCTTCCAACATGGGGGCTCGTCTTCCAGCACTGCATCAGGTAATGTGAGGGGGGAGGACATTCCCAAAAGTTCGTGGGGAAATGGAATGAGAAGATGATGAAAACTTCCCATGAACTCTTTGAAGCCCTGTCATCTCCTGTGAGTCACAGGGTTTTCATTGGCCAATTTTCAGAAGCTCAACCTTTCTTCCTAGCCCATCTTGGTCTGGATGTTCTGCAGAAGCTTTCCCACTATGTGTGGCCCTGGTAGTTTTTGAAAGACTGATGGCATCACATGTGATGAGATAGATGTGTATGGGGTCGGCGGAGTAGAGGAAGCCTCCAGGGATGGAAGAACTGTCCTAGATAAGATAAGAAGGACATGAAACTAAAGAGCAGTCATGGTGTAAAGGGGTTAGAGATGGAGGCCAGAAAATAAATGACTTTATTGGAAAATCCTCTGAAAACCCTTAGTACAGTCTGTGTCTAAAGGCCATAAGTATTTATAGATGAAAGATTCATTACAATTAGTGTTTTAAAGTTATACTTTGAATAGAAACATAATATTATTTCTCATAGAACAAAATAATATGCAACTGAAATACAAGCAATAGGGGAACAAATATATCAATTATGTCATGGTCACTTGTATGTCACACTCACTTAAAATGATCCTCAGAAAGACAGGGCATATGCAAATGTGGTGAAGAAAGCTATAGCGTCTGGAGTCTTAGAGACTTTAAGGCAAACAAGTAGCCATGTAGTTCAGAAACAACAAAGCCACATGGAAGAAGCACACCAGCCTCTGTGATCACAAGGTGCCAAAAGGATCTGGTATCAAAGAACTAAAAATCATGTCATTGTGAATGAGGGGGACTGAAGACTGGGGACACAAAGGTCGTCCATAGGCAACTGAATATCCCTTTGCAGAAGGGTCACAGGGATGAGATGAACTAGTCAGAGTGCAGTGTAGCAACGATGAAACATACAACTTTCCTCCAGTTCTTAAATGCTTCCTCCCCACTTTCCACCCCCCACTATCATGATTCCAATTCTACCTATAAGTTCAGCTAGATAGAGGATGTAGACTGGATATGAATAGGTACTGGGAAAGCAGGGAATCCAGCACAGATGGTCCCTTCAGAGCCAGTAGTGAGAGTGGTGATGTCATGAGGATGGAGGGAAGATGGGGAGGAAAGGGGGGACCAATTATAAGGAACTACATATAACCTCCTCCCTGGGGGGACAGACACCAGAAAAGTGGATGAAGAGGGACATCAGTCAATATATGATATGACAAAATAACAATAATTTACAAATTATCAAGGGTTTGTGAGGGAGGCAGAATGGGAAGGGAGGGGACAAAGTGACGAATTGATAGCAAGGGCTCAAGTGGAAAGCAAATGTTTTGAGAATGATGATGGCAACAAATGTAAAAATGTGCTTGACACCATGGATGGATGGATTGTGATAAGAGTTGTATGAGCGCCCAGTAATGAGTAAGAAAAAAAGAAAGTCTATAAAGATATAACTCCTTCCTGTGGAGACAGACAACAGAAAGTGGGTGAAGGGAGACATCAGTCAGTGTAAGACATGAAAAAATAAGAATTTATAAATTACCAAGGGTTCATAAGTAAGTGAGGGAGGAGGGAAAAGGAACTGATACCATGGACTTAAGCAGAAAGAAAATATTTTGAAAATAATGATGGCAACAAATGAAGAAATGTGCTTGACACAATGGATGCACGTATGTATTGTGATAAGAGTTGTATGAGCCCTCAATAAAGTGATTTTAAAAGACAATTTTTTTAGAAAAAGAAAGATTAGGTAGGAACTTGGGAAAGGTACACATGAAATAACACTAACCAAAAAATGTATCATATATACATATATATATCAAGTATAAGTCAACCCAAATATTAGCCAAGGCATCTAATTTTACAAGAAAAACTGCATTAAAATGTGCTGAAAAACTCAACTTATAGATGAGTTCATATGGCAGTTGTAAAACTTTATGAATATTATGAGGAATCTCACATTAAAATATGACTCTGGAGCAAAACGTATCAGAATTCCTTATAGAAAGAAATAAGTGTGGGGGAGAGTATTTGCTTTAGAAACTATGATGTACTTATAAAAGTTGTTTTTATTGTTTTACTTTTTTAAATTTGCATGCAAGGAGTCCTGCTGATTCCTCAATATCAACCCTTGGGTGTCATCTAGAATGTCTTTTGCTCAAAGGGAAAACCTTCAGTAACAGGCTACCATACGTGAGTCCTGGGAAAACAAACGAAAGACCAAAGAGCCCAGAAAGTACATCTCTCTTGGCTGTTAACCAAGGACTTAAACAACCGTTGTGCCCTTCGACTGTGCAGCCTGAGCAACGTGCAGTCCTGGAAGCTGAAACCCAACAGAAAAAGGAAGAGGGAGAAGAAGAAGAAGGCCACATCCCTCCAGCGTCAGATGGTTTTCTGCTGCAGTTTTTATTGACGTGGTTTCTCTACACATCAGGAGAGGGGAGCTTATCAGTTTGGGGGTGACAAACTTCTCGGCCTATTCTTAAAATGCCTATTCAAAAAGCTTCGCCTCTTTTGCCCCAGCATTCCAGGGAAAGCTCAATCCAGGAGGAGTTTTATCAGTGCAATTAAGAGAAAGTCCCCATACCCCCCATCTTCCGTCTTAAAAACACAGGCCCTGGATCCATGGTGAGATGAACTAGCCATTGTTTCTGCCTCCCCCATTGCTCTCCCCATCCCTATCTCATTTATGGGGTTTCATTAAGGCCCCTCGGGTGCCTCTCACTTATTTATTTAGGAAACACTGTTATTGTCTCAATGTAAACAGAACTCAAGATCGGTTGACAGTTGGAATGGCCCAAGAGAAAGCTTATCAATGGCGCCTCCTCGGAAAGGGGCCCTCCCACTCAGCCCCCCATCCTGCATCACACTGCCGGCACTGTTCGCAAAATAAACACATGTTTGTTTTACAACACGGCCGAGGGGGGCCTCCCATTCAACGCCGGCCAGATATGAAAACAAACTTTCACATATAAGGGCTTTTGATACACATGACTTCCTTGGATGACAAGCGGCTGGACTGGGCAGTGCTTAAAGCTTATTAATATGGCACAAAAGACTTTTGTTTATCATCTCGCCAGACTGCCTGGGAATCACCAGACTCCAGCCGCCACCCGGCTGGTGTCCTGGCGTGGCGGCAGCGGGTACCGTGTGGAGATGGAGAAAGAGCTGCTGGTGAGGAGCCAAAAGCCAACTGCATGGACCCAGGTGAATGAGCAAGCCGGCCTCCCAGCCCCAGGCTGAGCATTTAGGAGGGAAGGGGCACGAGCTCCCCCTACAGATGAGAAAAATGGATGCCTTGAACCTTCTTGCTCAGAAAGGGATCACGTTCTTCTAGGGCACACCGAACTCAGGTGGCCCATCCCCGTCATCCAGGAGACGGGTCCTATTCTGTTTAAAAAAAAAAAAATTCTTCTAAGTCTCGATCTCTAGCAGCTTTGAGTTGGCGCCTATGCTGTCCAGTACATTCGGCGCTAGCCATATGTGGCTATGTGGTGCTGGAAATGTGGCCTGGGCAGGGATGCACAGGGCTTTCTGAGGCGTAGTGTCAAGCACGTGATCGCATTTTAAAACATGGATCACATGCTGAAAAGATAATATATCTGGGTTGTGTCGGATTCAATGAGACATATGATCAAAATCCGTTTCCCCCCTTGTCGCTGTTATGGCTTTAATGTTTTAATGTGGCTACTAGAATGTCTTAAATTGCCTAGGTAGCTCACATCTTCTCTCGAGCAATGCTGTTCCAGAAAAATGACTTATCCTTTCATAACATAAGGCTCAATCAGACTTGCAAAAAATTATAATAATGAACTGTTGACACCAGAGTGCTAGTAGTTTGTGCCGGGTGAGTTGATCTTTTCAAGTACCTTTATTCGATTCATCATCTGAGTCTTTTGAATTGTAAGGGATTTTTTTTAAATACCATTTTGGGCTGTCTCTTGTTCAGTTTGTTATTGTATTTAAAGCCTTCCAATGTGGCTGCAAACTCTTCCATGCAGACTAAGGTCATGCTTGTTGAAGACTACTTTAAAATGGAATACCACATTTTCCCCTGGCAGATTTCTCCCTTTCTCCGCTCGAGCCTTTGTGGACTTAACTACGAGTCATTCCATGGGCAAGAAATCCCTTCTACCAGAACAGTCTTGCAAAATCATTTTCAAGCCATTAGGCAGAAGATATTTGCTTAATCCTTCCCATCACTGGCAACCTCACCCACCTAATCTGTCCCTTTCGAAAGCAATGTCTGGTCTTATGTCAGAAGTATGTGCCCTAAATATGGTCGGACCACCGAATCCACCATCACATTGAGACACACTGCTCCAAACTCACTGACAGTGGACAGTCTGACCGCCTAATTTCTGAGTCAACTTTAAATGGTACCTGTGTTTTGGATAAATGTACTCAGGTAAATACAATCACAGCTGGCCCAGCATCACAAAGCCCCCAGTCAAGGGGGTCCAGTCAAGGGAAGACTGCAGAGAAAATTCTACTCTCCATGTCTACTGCCTCCTCTCTACTAGACTGGCTCTAGACATCACAGAAAGATCACCCATCTCTGTGAAAATAAAACAATGTTGGAATTACAGAAATCTTTCCAACTTCTTCCCCGAAAATGTATCCTTAAAAGGGGATGCAGTCCACAAATGGGCCGTCGAGAGGGTGCTCCCCTAAAACAAGAAGCAGTGACTGGAGGAAGATCCCATGTGTCCCCTGAACCACTTCCCTGACTGCGTGTCATTCAGCCAAAGGCAGGTAAGACTAGCAAAATGACCTGCACTTCACCACCTCTGAGAATGCAGATGTGGTTGCTAGGTGGGGGAGAAAACCACAAACCAGCAAGGGTTTCAGTTACAAGTTAGAACAAACATGGGTTCCTGTTAACTCGCTATACACACAGAAATTTGGAATCGTACCTAAGACCCTCATTGGCCTCCCCACAGCCAGAACTAGAATGGGCCGTGATGGCCCTGGAGGAAAGAGAGGCTGCAGTCCTCCTGCAGGACTGGTGAGTTTGGGCTACGGTATTTGGAGGGCACTGGAATTGGGACGGGATATTCACTGAAGATATTTACTGGGATGATTTTCCATCTGACCTTATTATTCTGGCATGGCTGCCAGAACCTTATAATCCCAGCATTGTATTCACAATTAATTCCTCCGCTCATTAGCCGACGCCGCGTCCAATTTCACTCCTGTAGGGGCTTGTGAATCCACATGGACCAACAGACAGCATCTCCAGGAGCTAACTGCAAAGAAACAAGAACACTACTCATTTGGAAGGAGGCGTCCGTCTCAATTAGGAATGGCATTTGACTGCTAGGGCAGGATCTGGAAACAACGGGGACTGGATCTCTTTCTTACTCCTCTTGTCAAAGAAGTCCAGAACAAGACAGTTCTGGGTTGCCTGGCAGCTCCATGGGGTCAGATTCCTTCTATCTTCACGCTCCACCAACTTCAGCATTGTTACCTTCACCTGCAAGCGGAACTCATGGTCAAAAATAACTGTTGAAGTGGGTTGGGCTCTCATATTCATAACTCTATCCAAGAAGGGAGCAGGACAAGAAGCTGGTAGCGCTGCCTCCTGGTGGCCCAGGAATATAAAGAAACCTTAGATATATGAACAGATTTTGAGCTCAAACTTGGTTGTGAGCCCTAATTGAAGAGCAATTGATTCTTATGATTTGGCCCAACTCAACAATTGCCCTCATAAAGACATCACTGAAGATACGGGTGCAATAGCAAAGGGTAGTGGATAAAGCAGGTGCTACCCAGCTATGAGAAAGAATCCTGTCTGAGGTCTCATCTTAAACTAGCAGTCTAGTCTAAGAGATATGTCCGCTAAGTCCATGTGAAATAAGCACAGATGCTTAAGTGATCCAAGGATTTTAAAAAAATCAAATCCAAGACTAGCGGCAAAATTGTACTGGACCTTAAATTCTGAGTTCCCCATTTGTAGAAGGCTATGGATGGCAGTGAAAGCCCAAAATCTATTTGCAGACTGTTCAGATGGATAAAGTTCCCCCTAAACTCCCTCAGACTAGATATAGATGAGTAATTTTGTCCTCAGACAAACTTCACTGGAAAAAATGGATTGTGATAGATATGCTTAGCTTACAATTTAACACTGTGTTTTCCCTTTTCACCCATTTTTAATTTGCTTAGCTGGTCTGTAAATTACTTTCTGCTTTTTTTAGACTGAATTTTATCTGTTTTATTTTGTTGTGACTGACGGGTTAGTATTGTTTGCCTTATGGTATAATCTTATTTATAGGAAAACCAGGATGGATAAGTCTATAGAGACCATAACTGGATTAATAGATCCCTAAGGTTATGGCTGGGGAGGATGAGGGGCAATGAGGAGTTAATAACAAGGGACACAAGAAAAAAGAAAGTGATCTCAAATTGATTGAGGTGATGACTGAAGATACTTACTGGTATCTGATATTTACTGGTACTGATACTACACCTTTCAATATATTGTCTCATAGACCAAGCCTTTGTCAGTAAAAATGGTTATAAAAATAAGGGAGCAAAAATAATGGGAAGCACAAAAAGGGACGCATGTCAGTGGTTGTTTTATTCCTCGGGGAGTTTTTCCAGCAGTCTCATCTCAGAATTTCTTTGTGCTCTCATTTGCTAACTTCTAGCTACAAGGGAGGGTCAAGCACAGTGTCACTCAAACAAAGCCCCATGTCTGTGACAAAAGAACAAGAGAAGGATAAAGTGAGTGCTAGGCAGGTAACTACTCTCAGGGAGGCCTTGGGCTATGTCAGAAGCAAGCAAAAACACTTCTGAAAGAGAGTTCCTGGGAGCATGGAATGCTGGAATGTTTCTTTCAGCCTTAGTAACCAGACTAATGATAAACACTATCACCACGGCACCACGGTATGCTCTGATGTTCTGTTGATTTCTGCCTTCTGCTGTTGGCTGTTCCTCCGGATTATGTGCAAACTGCACCATCTTTTCGTGAAAAAATTCTCATAAGGAAGGTATCATAGTTGGCTTTTTGGTACCAACATGACCAAGACCTTGAGACTAGCTTCTCTCTTTCTCCCTGAAGGCTGGCCACATTCTCTCCTTGGCTTCACCTCCAGGCTGGCAAACCACGTGGCTGAAACCTTGTGATGTGTCCACTGCCCTTGGATCCACTTGACTCTGCACCCACCGGCTGGTGATCTTCCTGCATTCTGCATGGCTGCATGTGGCGTTTAGAGTCTGAAGAGGGATTATGGACTAAGGTCAGTCTTATGAACTTGAATTGGATCAGGCTGAGATGTGCTCCTACTATGCGATTACTTCTTGATAGAAAACTCTCTTGCGCATGTGAGTGTCTAGTCAAGGGGTCAGAAGACTCTTGAAACCGAAGAGGCAATCCTGTCCCTCCTAACAACTTTAAAATCACTCAAGAGCCTTAAATATCGTTTTCTAAACAAATGAAATCACCGTGACTGGAAAATAATAACCTTCAAATGTTTTCAATGTTTCTTCAGAGCCGCATATCCACACTGAAAGAGCCGCGTAAGGCTCACAAGCTGCGGTTTGCTGACCACTGATCGATTGAATCCAGCCTAACACAGGACCTTGTTTCTGGGCCACATCACTGGCTATCATGGCAAAGCCTAGCATCAAGACCTCCTACTGTGGGCTCCACAGAAGGAAAGCTACAGCTCTATTTCATGACTGATGATTCTCTTGAAACAAATGTGACTCAGGAGAAAAACCTTCACATCTATTGCTATCTCCAACTACAAGAAGGGACTTGGGTAACTCCAGCATCTAACCAGATTGTTTAAAATAGAGACAAGGACTTGCATAAGGATTCCTGGGGGGGGGTGGGGAGGTGAGGGGGGGCGGGGTAAGGGTGAGCCAGTATCAAAGAGTAGAAGAAGGAAGAAAATGTTTAGAAATTGATTGTAGCAGTGATCATACAACACTGCCTAATATGACTGAACTACTGAATGGTATGATGTCTGGATTATATCCGAATAAAATTATTGTGTGTGGGGGGGGGGGGGGGAAACAACACCTTGATTTTTTTTTTTTTTTTTTTTTTGCCTTTCTTTTTTTTTTGGCATCGCTGCTCTCCGGTGGTGGGAGTAAGAGGCCCAGCCCCACTGCTGGAATTTAACCTCCATCCCAATGGGCCGCAGTCCAGCGTACAACCACTACGTCACCGGGCTCAGCCCAACACCTTGATTCTTTATAAGTACCTTGGAAAGTTAGACAAAAGTCATTAAGTCTACAGAGTCCTAGGAAGTAAAAGAGTGTTTAAGGGTTAACTCTTATTTGAAAATAACTAAGATAATGACTATGACAATGATAATAGGGACACTGATAATTCTTTACTTTGTAGGCACAGTCAACCTATTATAATATAATAACAATATATTATAATTATTGATCCCTTCAATTCCCACTAAATTTTAAAGCTTAATACATTATCTCATCTGTGCCTCAAAATTGAGACGTGGGCAGATAATGTTATTATTAATGTTTTTAAATTGATAGGATAAAAGTTCAGGAATACTAACTTACTCAAACTATCATACTAAATGAGCATGAAAGCCAATACAAAAGCATAAACCTGGTCTCTAGGCCAGGGCCCTATCAGTTACACATCTCTCACAGAATATTCATATACTTTAGACTGCTCCCTCATTGAATCTTGATGGTATTTCATGAAGAGTTTAAGGTCCCTAAAGTCCAGAACTATGTTTTACTCATCTTTCAATTCATCAATGTCTACTGGGAGAAACGTGTACGCAATAGGGGAGACAATTAAGGTTCAATAAAGATAATGGCTTGTTAACTAACATCTAAGGGGCTCAAATCTACTGTTCATATGAAAAGGATCTGAAAATGGACATACCAAGAGTCCTAAACATCAAGAACACAATGCCACTGACTCAACCTTTGGTTTCTGAGTCTAGACTGTGAGGGGGAGGCGGGGGGGGGGGGAAGAGGAGCAGTCAAAATTTAACCTCATTGGGTTGGAATCATCTGTAGTCTAAGGAAATGGAACAGGAAAATCTTTGTGGGTTTATTATAAGAACTCCACTTGAAAGCTTCTTATTCGAAAAATGAGGTAAATGCCAGAGTGTAGGTATTACAGATCAGATTTCATTTGGCCCTTTTTGAAGAACTAAAAATTTCATTTAAACTCTGTTCTTCCTTCTTAAATTACACTGCATAAAATCTCATGTTCACAATATAAGCACAATCACTGGCAAATGAGACAACTATAAGCCAGTGAGAAATTGAATCAAGGCAGATTCTAGAGGTCTTCCTCTCAGGTTCCTACTTCACTTCAAATCCTTTGTTTCCTGAATTTCTATCATCATTAAAAACTCACAAAAGTACTAATTCATTAAAGGAAGAAATTAAAATAAGATTTTCTAAATCTAGCCTTGTACTCCAATTCCTGCCCCCAGATCAAGTCATTCTACAGGTTAAACACAATCTATTTCTTTGTAAATGGGGAATGATCAAAACTCATGAGTCCCCAGTGCTAACGTAGATGTGTCTTTAAATTTTTACAACCTTGGGGCTGAACCCCGGTGGCGTAGTGGTTGTGTGCAGGACTGTGGCCCACTGGGTTTGTGGTTCAAATCCAACAGCAGCTCTCCAGGAGCAAGACTGGGCCTCCTACTCCCACCAGAGGGCAGTGATGCCCCCTCCAAAAAAATCTGTAAATTTTTACAACCCTATTTCCTAATCCTGACTGTCATTTGTCATTCCACTATTTAGAAGGTGAGAAAAATTTGGCTCTGTGCTCTACTTCAATAGCCAACCCAATCCATCAATAGCATCAAACACAGGCCAACCTTCAAGTTATTATTTTGGCTGAGCATCCTTTTGTGAAAGAAAGTAAAAAAAAAAAAATTTTTTTTAGAAGACTGGCGTGTCCTGCTAATTAATTCTACCACCATTTGTTCTACCATCCTGCATACCACCTAGGAGCTAAATCAGTAGATTCCGTGTTATTCTTCACATGTGAGGACTGAGCATCCAAAGTGGAGATGGTGATGATGATGATACAATCAATGACAACTGGGGTTTCCTGAATATTATCTCCTCTGCCTTGAGGGTTGGAAGTACACTTTCTTACTTAGTTGTAACAACCTTCTCCAGTAAATGTATTGCGCTCTTCTGGTAATCAGTTGCCATCAGCTAATAACCTTACTGGGGCAGCCACCTAGTCTGGTGACAATTTGAGGAATAAGAGTGGAAGGGCAATCTGGAGAGAGTCAATAAGACCTCTGTGTGGGCATGACCTTCTCCTGAGAATTCTGGGAAATGTGTTACCTCTTAGAGGAAGGAGACACTATCTTTCAGCTCACTTCCTGGGAGATGTTGCAGCTGACAAGACGCATGGCAGCATGCTGATAGACCCTGAGTCCTAGAAACTGGAGGAGCCACCGGGGGATGCCAGTCAACACTGAGATCCTTCTAGTACCCCTGAATACACAAGACTCTGCACCCACTGGCCTATGATTGTCCTGGTGTCATTGCATGAGTTTCATGAGTCTGAAGAGGATTTTATAGTTTGGTATCAGACATATGGGCCAATATTTGCTTACGATCTTGGACTGGGCTGGGCTGTTTTCTCAGTGTTCAATTGCTCTTGTATTTTAAACTCTTTCTTGTACACGTCAGTGTTTATGAATTTGTTTTTCTAGTCTACCCAGGATAACACCCTCACTCGTGGCGATCTTATACCGAACAGGATGAAATATTGCCCAGTCCTACGCCATCCTCAGGACCATGGGTATGTTTGAAGACATTGTTGTAGCCATTGAATCTTTTCCTGTTTCCTTCATTGTCACTGATCTGCTATTTCACCAAACACGATGACCTTCTCTTGCAACTGATCTTTCCTGATGACAGGTCCATAGTAAGTGAGTTGACATCTCTCCATTCTCACTTCAAAGTACCTTCCTGATAGTATTCCTTTTAAGACTGATTGGTTCGTTCTTTGAGCAGGCCGCCACAGAGTTGGTGCTCTTTGTCACTACAAACAGATCAATCACATCAATTCTTCTTCAATCTTCCTTGTTCCTTATTTAATTTTTACACACATATAAGGTGATTGGAATACCATGGGTTAGCTCAGACAGATGACCCTTAGCCACCAAAGGAACATCTTGGCTTTTCAATACTTTAAGAGGTCTTTTGAAGTAGATTTCCCCAATATAATAAATATATTTGATTTCTCAACTCCTGCCTATATGGTCATTGACTATTGAGCCAAATAGAATGAAATTGCTGGCAACTTCAGTATTTAATTCCATGAGTTACCTCATTTTTCAGATAAGAAAGTTAATGTTTAAAGAAATTAACTAATTTGCCTATTTCTCTCTAGCTAAAAAAACCAGGGGTCATGCCTAGATGTACGCGACTCCAAATCTCATGTGCACTGGGCTGTGCCCTGCTTCTTGGAGAAAGGAAACAACCATGAAACTGAGGGGCTTGTTCAGAATTGGGGTGCTGAGCTGGTGTAAGGAATGTAGGAGATCTTCCACCTGCCCAAAAGGGATCATATCCAAAGCTATACGAAAAGAAGAGACGAAAACAGGGAAGCACCAGCTGAGCAATTATCCATAGGCCATTAAGGATACCTGCACCCTGAAAAATTGATAAACTGGGTACAAAACTGGCTATAAAAAATGTTATGACCAAGTTTAAGAAATTCGTGATTTGAAGGGCTTCTATAAATTAGGGGTTATTAAAATAGTAGCATTAACTGAAAGTATCCATTCTCTTGTAGACTTCACAGGCTAAGTAGCAGTTAGTAATTTGTGGGGTGGAGGGACAGCTAGTCTATTTTGAATGCTTATTCACAAGGCTACATTCATGCCATCCGCCAAACACCATCTGCTGGGCTATTTTCTTCATGGAACTAGACCATTTTGTTCCACAGCAAATAAAAGTGCGACCCGAAGTCTATCAGCATGCTGTGTTTGGGAGAGCACCAACTCGCTTCAAAACCAGCTTTCATCTTTCTCCAAGTCCAAGGCAAAGAAGGCTCCCCTAAGAACAGTAACCCGGTCAACACATTCATTCATTCACTCACAAACTCACTTTGAAAGAAAGCTGGCCCAAGTGGGCCAGCCAAATGTGGAAAGTTCATTTTACAACGTGAACTGTTTTCACCCTGGGCCAAGAGACAAGTACAGTTACCATATGCCATGTGCCAGATTTAGGAGTGTCTTGGGACTCCCGAAACTTGAGGGTATTTCAGCAAAGAGTCCCCACCTCTTCTCACTCACCCCCACCCACCTGAGCTTCCCAAAAAAATTCTTTTAAGTTTGCTGCCTTCCTTCCCCAACTGCTCCTGGTGCCTGTCCTTGAATTCTTGGCTCCTGGCTCCAGAATCAAGGGAAGTCGAGTTTAACCTTTCAAAATGGGAGTGGCCAGTAAGAACACCAGCCACTCCCTTCTGATGTCCACATGCTCTGGTGTCCATCAAAAGGTTCCAGTCCCCTCAGAGTTGCCTTAGAAGAAAGGCCTGAAGCTCGACTTACCCTAAAACAAACAGACGTGAGAGACCCAAGGCGTCCAACCGAGTCTGATCCACCAGGGTCCCCTGATGTTGAATCGACTTGGCTGCACCCAGGTGGTGGTGTGGGAGAGTCGATGTTCTCTGACTCACATGGGCTCACAAAAGCCAATGGTTTAATGGTCTGGCATCCCATCAGCTATTAGACATCGGAAACAGCGTGTGATAGGAGTATTGACCACGAATCTCAGTGAATGCTGCAGCTCAGGGGTTCTCTTCTTGACCTGGGAGCTGGTGGTTCTAGATGGGCCTGCACACCACAGCCCACTCATGTCTTGGTCACAAGCCTTCGAGGAGTTGATGTGTTTACAAGTGCGCCTGGCCCGATGTCTTGGTGTCAGCCTGGGACATCTCCTCTGGCTTCCTGATTCCCTCACTACTCCCATTGCTTTGCTCCGATGCCCAGACATCATGCCAGAAACCCAAAGAGGGGACGCCTTCTGTGCACACTCTTCTCCACTCCCCGCTCTGTTTTGCTAGTGGCTTCTCCTTCCACAGTCATAGATCCGATCAGCCCTGTCCCAGGTACTGCAGATGCAAACACGATGGAACAAAAGCCAACCCGGGTTTTGAGATGTCCTCAGACTTTCGGGTGGGCGAGATGCAGCGCTTTTGACCACGAGTGTGAAATTCGGAGAAGACAAAGCCACGCTCAACCCTCGCCAGTCCTTGGCCACCTGAGAGTCCCATGGTCTTTGAACCGAGAAGCCTTTGAAGTAACATCAGCTGCCAAGTGCAAGCACCTTTTCTGTGATGACATAATAAATACGACTACCATGGGACACTCAATTCGTTTTCCCGAGGTCCCTTTGCTAAGGCCCTCACCTTCCTAGCGATTGGCAACACAAGGCCCCAGTGGCTACGAAGGTTGCATGGATGCCGCCTGCAAGCCAGAAATGTGTAACATCAAACCTGGCCCCTCGCCAAATTTCTACAGGGTATTAGTAACAAACTGGTGAAGCTCATTAAAAAAAGAGAGAGAAACCTATAACCATTAAAAGTCCATTAAGCAGCCTGTCATTTTGTAGAGCTAAATAGCCCACAGTAATCAAAAGCATATGAACCCCAGCTGGGATATCCAGTGAATTGTTTCGATTTAGGGGAGAATTCATCAAGAAAGATTGTTCTTGGGATTGGGTTGATTTTTCTCCTTCAGTTCCTGGCCCCATGTTCCATTATAATTAAAGTGATTGATGCACCTCCCAGACAGAGGTGAGCAGTGACCACCAGAGCCCAAACATCTGTTCCTTCCAAGCAAACAGCTAATACGGAACTTCAGCCGGAAGGCACGTAACTCAGGTTACCCCTCCACTGTCAATTAGATACGGCGCCATCAACTCATGGCTCTCTGGCTGAGTTCATGAGTGTGTGGCCTACGAAATTTCTCCTTCCCACCACAGAAGACCTTTGGTCCATGCCCAGATCGTGGTCAAGAAGCGGAGAGGGAAGACTGGGGCCAAGAAGAGCCGAGTCCCTAAAATGCAAATGAGAAAATCCATGCATTGATTAGTGATGCCTTCCTGTCCACCGGTGAACACTTGCTAATTTCAGAGATGCAGGTTCAATCCTTCCAATTTCCCACTTGTATCCACCCCGTCTCACTGCTCATTAACGCCTCTGTAGGTAGATGGCCACATGCTGGGGGAAGAGGGAAAACTCAAGCAGGCTGTTTATGGCCACACGTTTGCAGCTCTGGCTCTGACCTAAGGGTAGTGAGAACAGAGAAGAAAATGAGCCATCCAGCAGCAGTTCAAGGGGTCCTGGAGGAGTCCCGGCTCCATGCTCACCTATCCTGCAGTGACGCTAGATCCTAGGGAAAGACTGGCATTCTTGAAAACACGAAGATGTCCAGATTTCATGTAAAGATTCCTAACAGCAGTCTCCTCGAGTTTATCTCGACCATCATGAACTTTTCAAAGATGGACCCAAAGGAAGCCCAGTGTTTGGTTTGTAAGAGGAAAACACGAAACAAAATGCCAAGCCAGCACCTCTCAACCAACTCCTCTCCCGCCAGCCAGAGCCTCCCAACCCCTCTGGCAGTCTTGCTGAACCACCTGCCTATGTGGACCCTTAAGGAACCTTGAACTGTTCAATCTCTGCTTCGGTCCCCTTGTCATCATGGACAGCATGCTTCCCGAGGGCAAGGTCAGCCCATGACTGCTTTCCCTTTGCAGCTTCTACAGCATCTCCAGGAGAGAATCCTTGCAACTGGAGACCTTTCCCTGAAAAGTGACAGAGTCATCTTTCAGGTTTGCCCGGCTCAGCATCGCAATCTCTCAGTCACAGCCTAGGCTACCTTCACCAAGCAGCTAATGAGCCGCCGGTACCACCACCCCCCATGCAGCCCACACAAGGACATTTGCTTTGGGAATAAAAACAGATCAATATCCCTGGATATGTTGAATCTGTTTAAACCAACGCTGCAGACTGCCCACCCTCTAGCCTCTCTTCCACTTCTCACCCAAGTCCTGTCCCCATTTCAAGACCTACCGCTCCTCCAATGCCACTTAGGAAAACTTTGCAGAACATCCAGGAACTCTTCCCCTGCATCTTAACTTTTTTTTCAAAAGAAAAGTACACAACATATTTTTAGTGTTGTTAAAACATATGTGACACAGCGTTTGCCAGTTCAACGTGTTTTGCACCTGTAGTTCAGTAAAATCAAGCAGATCACACAGGCTGCAGGACCATCATCACTGCCTTGCCAAATTCTCCACCCTCGTGAACAAAAAATGTGTGCTTTCTACATAATAAACCAAGGCCTTCAGCTCTCCCCGTTCCTGTTCTTCCTCGATAACTACTATTAGCTCTGATCTCAATACATTTACCTCCTTCATTTCAGTGAGATCATGTGATATTTGTCCTCTCGTGATCTCTCAGCATAAAGCTTTAGTGACTGCTCAGCAGTTGGTAGCTCCCTGAATTTTCTTGAATGATTTTAGCTAGTGGAAGCGTTTCTTTCTCTAGGTAGATAACAGAGGCTCCCTGTCTACCAAATGAGTTTTCAAAGGGCATCTATTGTGGCTTGTCTTTCTCTGAGGCTGAGTAGAGACACACAGAGTCCCTGACACATGGGTCCATGGTGCAATGGGATCGAATGGAATGGAATGTGAGGGAAAGTGGACGAGCTGACTCCAAATGAGAAGTGATGTAAACTCTGGCCCAGGCCCATAAAATCATACCCTTCCCCCATCGCTCTCTCCCGGTGAGCCCATGAAACTTGGCCCCTGGGGCGATGTGGCCTCTTGCTGGACAGGAGGCGTCTCTGACCTTGGGGTTCTTTCTTCCTTGGATGTCCAATTGTGAAAGAAAGATAAACATGTAAAAGGCCATAAATCCCCTTGCAAAAATACAAGCCCCCTTTTAATGCCCAACAGCTAATGGTTTAAGTTAAATTCCAGACCCTCCCCCCCCAAAAAAAAATTGTAAGCTACCTCTTTACAGTCTTGATCCCCACTCCTTCCAGCGTCTGGAAAGTTGCTAGACTCCCATTTGGCTGATGAGCTTCTTTATAAGGTCGTCAGGCTCATGACATTGAAACAAACACAGGCCTACAAATCATCCTGAGAACTGTCCTGAAAACTGGTTCCTCCTGGACGGATTGGGCCCTACAATTCTGTTTCCTGCAATCACTCATCTTGTTCAGGTTGTTTCCTTGAGTGGATTATTTGGCACTCGAGGGTGTCTGTTTCAAGAGGGATCAAGACTCTACCTTCTCCTGGGCCAGAACCGTGGTGACCAGCACCCTTCTCCTAGCCACAGTTCTCACCTTGCTGCAGTTTACTCTTGGCAGATGATCAGAACAGTAAGCAGAACACGGCCACAGGTGACCTCAAGTGACTGGCCCCTGCTCTCAGCTCCCCCTCCTCATGAGCTGAGTGACTGTAGTTCTCTGGGTCTCTCTCTGTAAGTTGAAAAACATGACCTGACATTTGCTCTCAACCTTAAATCCTCGCTACTCGCTTCTTTGTACCCGCTAATTGCTCCTGGTCCCCTACCTGGTAAAAGGAGCCCCTGGGTGGTGGAAACTTTTAAGGACTCAACTAATAGCTGGGAGGTTGGCAGTTCAAACCCAGGCAGAGGCCCTGAGCATACAGGGCTGGCAGAATGTCATCGAAAGTCCGCAGCCTGGAAAACCTCGGAATGGACGAGGTCACCATGAGTTTAAACCCACTTCATGGCAACCGACAACAATAATGTCTGTGTCAAAGGACAGAGTGACCCCCTCCTTTGTAAAACCCACCATCACCCTGTGTCCTGGTGATTTTTCTACTGTCTGCCCATCATTTCTCCTGGTCCCATCTTCCACCTTGTTCTCTTTGTCTCTTTCTTATTTCTTACCCTCTCATATCAGCAAGTTTACATTTCTTTGGGTCTAAAAACCAAATCAGCAAACCCGTTTGACCTTATGACCTGTGTGCTGTCACTCTCTTGAGCTTGTTACCACTGACCTTCTCCCAGAAATAAGCTCGACTGGTGTTTCCAGAGAGTTCTTAAACATCTACTCATTCTTCAACTCTTGACAACCTCCCAGTCATCTGCTTCTGACCCATCTCCCCAATCAAGCCATAGCAGTGATTGCATTGTGTCTTCTGGATTTTCATCCCAAGGGCATGTTTGCCCAACACAGAGCCAACTCCCACCTAGTCTTTATTCCTGGCTTCTGCTGCAGGGCCAGGATGCGAATCTATGGCTAGTCTCTAGCAAATGGTTTTTCAATACCCTTAGTATTCCCTTGGAGCACGGTGTCTTGAGTCTGGCTATCTGGAAGGCTATGAGTTTTCCAAATCATTAAGACAAGAAAGCATTTCCTTTTGTTTAACCATTTTTTTTCTCAGCCATCTCTTTTCCCTGGCACTTTGCTATAAATAGCAAGGAGAAATCAGGTCCCATCTCCCACACTTGGCTGGGAAAACTCAGTAAAATATCCAAGGTCATTGTTTACAAGATGGTCAGGTGACCTATGAAGGTGTATATTCCTGAGAGAAATAGGAAAGGAGAAGGAGCTTGCCAAGCAAAATCTCACGGGAACTCTAGTGCCTAAATGATACTGCAGTCCTCCTGACTTGGAGAAAGAGACCAGGGCTTTCATACTTTATTACTGGCAATCATGAGCAAAGGGGACAGGATGGGAAGTTGGGGACGAGCATTCCAGGTACTTCCTCCTCTTTGAGCTTGTCAGTCAAGTAGGCCTCTGGAGTCCATAGCACATTAAGGCTGGACAGAAGATCTCCAGAAATAATGAGAGGCCCCAGGGAAGCCCCTAGTGGTACAGCAGGAGCTTCCAGGAGGATATGCTTGCTCTGCTGCTGTTGACAGCATTGAACACCCTCCTTGAAGGTCTCCAGCTTTGGTGTTGTAAAGGTGCATTTCTCTGATCTCCTTCCCCCATGAAAGGAGACCCTTCCAGGAGTGACAGAGCGCATTTCTGACTTCCCTTCAGATTCTCAGCCTGCCTGGCACCTGGTCTCACCGCATTAAATAAGGCCTCGATGTTCATCGACGGGATTGGCTGAATTCTCATGGCTTCCAATATGTCACTGGGAAGAGAGTAGACAAGAAGAAAGACTTCTAAGCAGCGAGGTGCTAGATCTAGTACCCTGGGGCATGTCAGTTCAAATTTAGCAAACTTTTCTAGTCATGATTCGTATGATTATTACTGGCCATGAAGCAACATCAAGGTCTTCATAAAATGCTTGTTCACTTTCAACGTTAATAGCTTTGCTTCTTTTCTATACGTCAAACCATATGTAAATGACCGCTAAAAGAATGTGGTTGGATGAAGGGCCCCACCTGCTATTTTATACAGTGGGTTTTTATTGCAATCCTGAGGTCAAACCAAAGGTAACGGGTGGTTTCGAACTGCTGACCTTGCAGTTAGCAGTCCACCTCATAACCCACTGTGCCATCAGGGGTCCCCTGAATATAGCCATGCACAAGAAGATATCCTGTATCTAATGAACACGAGTAAGCCTCACAGCAGCTGAGTAAATAACTTCCAAATGCCCCCTGAACATCATTTTAGAAATTATCCCCTACATCCCTACAGTCTTTATGTATTTTTGCTTAATTCTAACATGTATATACTACACAGAACTTAATGAAGATCTCAAGTCTGTGAATTGCTTCCATGTCCAAGAAGGCCCTCCCCTCCCCAAACAGCAACTCCATGACCTAGCAAGCAGCCTCTGTTGCTGTCCCTACCCACCCACTGCCCCAGGGTCACTTCCAACTCCAAGTGGTCCTCACTTGGGTTTCCTGGGCTGTCAACCTTTACAGGAGCCCGTACCCTCATCTTTCTTCCAGGCAGACCTGGTGGGTTTGAGCTGCTGGCCTCACAGTAAGTAGCCCAATGGCTAGCCCACAGCACCACCTGGACTGCTTTGTTCCTGGGTGATAGGCCAAACCCAAGGCTTTGGCATCCTGAACCAAGGAAACAAGGCAGTACAGGAAATGGCTTTGACAACTGAGCTGCTCCTTCTCTGATGCCTGTCAGGCATCCCAGAAGAGTGGGCCCAAAATATTGGCAGCTGGAGAGAAAGGTCCCTAGTCCCAAATCTCATCAGTCATTGCCCACTTCCTTCTGATGAAATGTAGCATCAAGAAAGGCACATTGCAAGGAAGGGCTGACTCTGGCTTCTTCCCACACACTCTCCAATGGTGCAAAGGAAGAGCTGAGCCCATGAGGACCGAGCAGTGCACAGTGTGGCCTGGGGGGTAATACCACTCACGACACAGCGTGGGTTGAGGATGATAAGGGACACATGGAGAGTGAAGGAAAACTCATAGAGCCCCCAGCATTGCCAACGCACTCCAACTTCTGGATCTACAAGGGAATTAAAATGTTTAAAAGGAAAATGTCCTGCAGTTGGAGTCTGTAGTAACAGAAGCCAGTGTGCCCCCTGGGCCTGCCAGAGTCAATGAGAAAGTTCTCAACCAGTACTTGGGCTTTTTGTTTGCTGACCCCTTCTGCCCACAGGGAGACCTTGTGGTGGGAACTGACTGATAGTCAGATCAAAGGCCTGGACATACTCTCCACCCTAGGACTCCTAGTCTATGCCCTCAAAAACAAGCTGAGAGAGAAAGCTCAACTCTGTCCTTTGTCATAACTAAGGTGCCCTGACGATGCTGTGGCTTAGGCATCAGGCTGCCGAGTGCACGGTCAGAGGTTCAAATACTTTAGCAACCAGGTCAGTGTCCTAATAACCTTTTAAGGATAGATAGATAGATAGATAGATAGATAGATAGATAGATAGATAGATAGAAACACACACATATGTAGTAGGTTATTATTTCATATAGTTAAAATACAAATAAGAACAATAAAAGAAGGATACAAAACTAGATGTGCTATAAGAAAATTCATAGAATATTCATGAAAAAAAACATTAAATTATACCTGACCAAAAAACAGCAAAACTATTATTTCCCTACCTATTACGTCTCCATTGGCATCCTCACTTGTAACAGTCTGCCTTCATCTTAGCATCATTGGCTGTGTGCTTTATCCTGAACCTTCTGTTCACTGCAGAAGATGGACCCCATTCCTTCAGAGGAAGGCCAGTTAGACAATAGCCACTGCCTTTGATCTATAAGGAACAATGAATGGGGCGATGCCTCCTCTCCAAACATATTTTATTCATCTTTGAAAAATCAGCTCTGCTTCCACTGAACCACAGCAACTGCACTGACACTGTTCTTAGCTCTTTGAACACTTGCGGGAACCACATAATCTACTCATAATTTCACATGGGAACCTGGGGCATGACACAAGCTGAAACGAAGGACAGAGTGTTGCCCTCTCCTTGTTAGGCACATTTTCTCTTTGTTATCTGTTGGTTTATTGAAATAACAAACGCAAGGCAATAAAAATGAAGCAATTCATCAAAAGTATAAGGAGTTTTGTAAATTTAATAACTAAGCTACAATCACTAAAGAAAATACAAGCATGCTTCCATCTAACTTTTCACACCTACGGGCGGACTGAGCATTACTTACTATGGAAGACTGGAAGATGCCATTGCACGGATGAACACTGAAAACGAGCAAAGGATCTAAATTTGTGGTTTCCACATTCAGCCGCTGCCCAAGCACCCACCTTAGACATAACCCAAATGACCAGAGTCACTTTAACAATCTGTTTTCCAAACCCAGCAAAAAAGCAGACATGGGTTCTGCTGCAATCCGTGCCAGCAGGCTGAATCTCACCACTGCTTCAAGCCCAGCGCTTGTTCCAAGGGGAAAAGATATGGCAGTTGGCTCCCATCACGATGCCCAATCTTGGACACCTGACAGAGGGTGCCATGAATCAGAATCAACATCATGCTAGTGGATTTGGTTCCTTAGGTTTGGACCAGCTCGGGTGATACAAACAGCTAACACGCTTGACTGTTCACCTAAAATTCATCAGTTGAAACCCACCCACACGTGCCTCGGAAGAAAGGTCTGGAGATCTGTTTCCATAAAGATCCCAGCCCAGAAAACCCTCTGGAGTCCGGTTCTCCTCTGACACCCATAGGAGCCCCACGAGTTGGGATCAACGTGGCAGTGACTGCTTGGTACTGACGGGTAATCTGACCAAAGCAGGGAGGCCCCCACGGGGGTAACTGTGAAAGATGGATTTCTCAGGAAGACTCCGTGCCACATCGTGGTGGACTCACAGCGGGTGTGTCACAGGCTGTTCAAATAGCAATGTCCATTCCTGGCAGAGATAACATCAGTTTTTTTTCTGGTCCCTATGAAAGACAAAATGCTACCTCAAACCCTATGCTATGGCCAAGCCTATCTGCATTCCTCGTACCGACCAAGTGACTGCATGTCAAGGGTGACCTCTCCAGGACTTTCTGCAGAATTTCTTCCTGGATATTCAAACTATCCCAAGGTACACTCATTCTTCAAGAAAAACAAAAAAGAAAATTGGGCTGTGGGGGCACCCACAACACCCCATTCCCCTAGGGACCATGTAAGATACAGGCCTGGGAGATGGAACCAGCAACTGATGAATCAGAGCTGCGAATCACAAGAAGAATGAAAAGCCCACCCAACATCTGCAAAAGCCCCTCCCAAAAACAGGAGCAGGATGCCAAAGGACTGTTAACAGGGGAAACCAGAAGTTAGCACCTGTTAATGACGCGTTTGTTGGCTCACAAGCTGTTAACACTCAGACAGACCCATCGTTAATGGCGGTCATTACTTATTTCAATACAAAACTTATTGAGGCCCCCATTTGAAGATTTAACAGTGGTGCAGTCTTTACCCTGCACACCTGGCGCCCCCCAAGGAGGTCAGGGGCAAGCTTCTAGCTGTTCTATCTAGATTTTTAAAAAATCTTAATCATCATCATTGTGGCTAGACAGCCTTATCCATTGCTGATTTCCTTCAGCAATCAGAATGTTGGACGAGGGCTGAGGCACAGCTGGAGGCCTAATAAGGCCACTTGAGTCTTCATTACTTTGCAGGGCCATTACGGCTAAGTGGGTCTGCTCTGCGATCTTTACCAGCCCACTGCAGGACTTGTTATTATTACGGGGCTTTCAATTAAACCTGGAACTTGTATAAAAAAAAAAAAAGCCTCTCCAGTCTTACAGAGATTATCAAAAGGAGAGAAAGATGAGGATTCATAGGGGCATCAATGCCAGTAAATGGGGCCTGGTGGTGGGTGGTGGGGAATGGCTCTGAGTAAAATGACCCATCTCATGTGAGGAGGAAGGCCAGTCCACTTGCAATCCAGGCTCTCAGAGGAAAGTGTTTTTTCACCACCACACCTATGGACCTTCAGAAGTGGTTTATGCAAAGGAGCCAAGGCATGCAGGCGGGGGGGGGGGGGGGGGGAACATCTCAAGAGGCTCTGCTGACTCTGGCTAACAAATCACATTTGAGTTTTGTTCTGCTGTGTTGTGGGGAAAGTTTGCCAGAAGAGCACCACCTGCCTCTCAGAGGGTGCCGGGAAACTACATGAACATGAAGGTTTTCCTCCCACGCTGGCATTGTGATGGGACTAGGCCCCGCAGATGTCATACTGACAGAACGAAGCGCAGAGTTGCACGTGAGCTTCACATAAACAATAAATATGCTTGGGAGTGTTTTCTTGTTGCATAAGTAGATCCCGTGCCATGCAATAATTGGGACATTTAAGAAATCAAATTTCTTGTTCACTCTCCCTTCTGATGTCTCTGACCACCTTCTATAGGACACTTGATTATTAGAGAACACCAAAAACTCTGGATTGCGTGGATCCCTTAGCCAATCCCTTAGTCACTCCATCACACAGTTGCTGGGTATCTCCCATGAACAAGGGATATGCTTGATTCCTGCCCATGGGGGTGAAAATCCAGTGGAGAACTAGCCCTGCAGAGGGCACAGAACTGTGTGGAAGGTCTTCTGTGCACCAGAGACCTCTCTGCTGCTTGTCGTCCATCTCTCATTTACCTCTCTCATCAACCTTTCTGTGTAGACACCCTTACATCATTTTACAGAGAAGGTCACAGAGGCTCGAGAAGCTTGACTTGCTCAAGATGACAGTACTAGCAAGTGTCAGGAAGACGGGTCCCTTCCAGCCTAGGCTCTTTGCACTGGAAATTCATATTCAGTAAGTGCCACAACATTGGAACCACCATTCAACGCAAGAGATAGACACCCTGAGGTGAAGTCTTGCCATGACCCTCCCTAGCTCTGTAACCTCAGGTAAAGGATACACCTTCTGCCTGCTCCAAAGTCATCACTACCCTTCCACTGCCCTCACTCCTACCAACAGGTAATCCATCCCACAAAAAAAAAAAACATCAAAATTGGATGTAAAAGGTGTGTGTGGGGGGGGGGGGAGGACTAGAATTAGTTCCCATTATTAAATTACTACAGAGGTTAAAGCGATGGGAAATCAACAGAGACATCATCTTCCCAAACCTGGGTTGCAGGCATCACAGTGCCTTCCATCTTGAGCTAATTCACCATGTCACTTTGGAAAGCAGTTGCTATTAATGGCTGCTGTCAGGTGAGCCTCTGCCTCACGAACACCCAACGTACAATGGAATGAAACATTGCCCATCCAGCCCCATCTCCATCATCGGTTGCAGATCAAACTATCATGATCCATAGGGTATTTATTGACTGGTGCTTCTTGTTCTTTTTTTGTTTGTTTGTTTGTTTGTTTTTTAGGGGGGGCATCCCTGCCCTCTGTTGGTGGGAGTAGGAGACCCAGCCTTGCTCCTGGAGGGCCGCTGCTGGAGTTGAACCTCCAACCCAGTGGGCCGCAATCCCGTGCACAATCCCTATGCCACCGGGGTTCAGCCCTGACTGGTGCTTCTTATGCAGATGACCAGACCCTGCTTCCTAGTCTTTCTTAATCTGGAGACTTCAGTGAGACCTGAGTAGGAGAGTCTCTATGGAATCCTTTGCTGCAGAAGCTAGTCTGACAGGAAGACCATTCTCTGCCTGATCACCCTGTCGCCCCCTGTATCTTAGAATGAACAAAGAGTGAGAGATTGTAGGAACAAGACACAGGAGCCCTTAGCATTTTATAGGAGAGAACATATTAAGTTTAGGGCTTATGCGATTTGGCTAAGAGATTTCTAAGGTCAAAATTGTCCCTGTGTCTGATTTCTAACCTAGCATATACTTGCCTCATCTGTAAAATGGCACTCCACGTGGTTCCTCTGAGGATTACATTTTATAACACACTTAAAATGTGATCACGATGCTTGGCATATAGTCAGACCTCAATAAATATTAGGTGCTACTGTCATCATGAATCCCTTAATGGCAGGGAGTACACCATGCTACCCTTTAAACAGAGCCCTGGTAGAGTAGGGACGGGGCTGCTAACTTCAGGATCAGCCTTCAAAATCCCTAAGTGCTTCATGGGAGAAAGATGAAGCTTTCTATTCCCATAATGGTTTCCCAGTCTCAGAAATCACAGTGGCAGTTCTACCCTGTCCTATAGAGAAGCCCGGAGTCAACTTGAGGGTAGCGAGCATAGGTTGTTTTTGCTTTGTCTTGTTTGGAGGGATTATTATTATTTACTGTCCTTGATATGTTCAGTGTTGAACCAGTTTGATGCTGCTTTATAAGTGGGCATCAGGTATGTGGTGGATGAATGAATGGGTTACCAGATGAACACATGGATAGTAACTAGGTGGTTACATGTGGGTAAAGGGTGACTGAATGGATACAATTGATTCAGGCAAAAGGGACTGGGAAAATCTTCATAGAGAACAAGAGAATCAAGCTCAGCTAGAGAAGATAACCATACAACCATTTCAAGACATCCTACATGTGTAATACTTACAGTCTTTTTCTCATTTCCATGCATGGATACAGTGGTGCCAGCCTTTGGGGAAGGACACCAGTCATAAAGTCATTGAGCAACACAATGTTAGGCACCCGACAGATGTAGTAATTTATTTAAAACACACACACACACACACACACACACACAGGCTGTCCCCTCATGGGGGGAAGAGACCTTTCATGTGATTTGAAACATGTCTGAACCCATACAAATCCTTGGTACAACTGTCATACTAAGTAAGTGGCAGGGGAGGCAAACAAAGAGCTGGAATCTTTATTCTGTCCTCGAAATGCCGAGACTCAGAACTCAGTGTGATTGCTGCCGTGGGTTCATTGAAAGCAGAATAATCAGGGCAGTAAAATTTGGAACGTTCCCTTCCATTTGCTCTAGTCTGTGCACGCTCCGAGAAGAGAGGGAGCGTGAGCACAGCTCGGAATGGGAACGAAGGCTGCGCCTGGGAGAAGGCTGGGCCGTCAATCAAAAGCTAGCAGGCAAAGGACATGACGAAGGGCCATGCAGAATTAAAATAACCAGAAACTAAGAGGAAAAACCAAGAGTTCAGAAAAAGGGGAAGAGGATTCCATTAATAATCATTTCAGAAGGCAATCGAGGGTGGACAACCTAGCCAGGAAAAGAAAGTGCGGGAGAAAAGACAAAGTGAACAGCTCCACATGCCACTCTTAAACTCCCCAGCCCCAACTCCTGCCCTTGCCCAGAGAAAGTGTGATAGGTAAGTTTGTTGTGCCAACATGGCCAAAGAAGATAGGTAGGTCTGTTGTGACAACATAGCCAATGAACGCAGGAGATCAATTGAGGGGCAAAGATAGAAATGGCTTGTCAAGACCCGCCCTTGCCCTCTTGCTCTTGGATCTTCAGACCACCAGATGCCTTATTGATCCTATGCCTTGATCTCCAAGCAACACTACCCGTGGAACACCTAATCTTGGCCTGTGTAGCTGTGAGTTGAGGTTCCTTCAAGCCCTGGTATATACATGTTTTGAGCTGAGGACTGTTGGACAGTCATCTGGCTGACTGTTGATGACCTGCTTTGTTGTTTGCTGCTTGTGGCGGGATAGCCTGAATTTCTCTACAGAGGACTACTCAGCAGCCCTCAAGACTCCAAGGACTGCCAGTCTTCTAGCTGTCTCATGCAAGTGAGTTGCACCGAGCCACTTGTATTGCTTTATAGATTAGTTAACTGTTAATTTCTTATCTTCTTTATCCTTCTATCTATATAAAAAATATAAAGAGAATTACTAGTGTGTGGTTTTGTTTCTCTAGAGAACCCTGTCTAACACAGAAAGGGTCCCTGATATACAAGCACTTGACTGACAAGCCTCAGTGAAATGAGTGGTGCCCAGGGAGCCTAGAAGATCAACTGGTCACCTGGGTCAGAGACAGCGTGCATAAAAACTTAGACATTGCTAGACTATGAACTGAAAAGGACAGAAAAGTAATGGCCCAGGTGCAATAAACTTTGTTTATTTTCCCAAAGTTGTAAGGGAAAAGTTCTAAACACATAGTCAAACCCAGGTGCCTGGGTGAGAAAGGACATACTGATAAAAACAGACTAATAAGCAGAGACGCATTAAGGGTTCACTGGACATCACTCTCCTTATGGTGGTCAGTACTTGCTTTGTCCTGCACTTGTAGGCCATGAGTTGCTAGGACCAAGAGGCATGCTAGGAATGTTTCCTTGCTGGAGGACAGGCTGCTGACCACAGCCTCCAGAATCAACTACCTTCCTGGCAAGATGCCGACCTTCCTTTCAAGGCACTGACACAGCATCTATCCCAGTGTGGCAGTTAAATAATCTGGTGTCAAATTTGAGGAGTAAGAATGTAGGGGTGGAGTCTAATCTGTCAATAGCATATAGCTAATGAGGCCTCTGTGTGGACATGGTTTTCGCCTGAGGATTCTGGGAACTCCTGTAATTCCTCCCCGAAGGCAGGAGATACACATGTTCTCTGTTCTTTCCCTTTGAGACATCCCTGTGGAGAAGACAGATGGAGAGGCTGATGGAGTCAGACCTTTGGAGCTGGAGAAGCCATGTGGAGACCCTTGCCAGTGCTGAGATGCTTACAATGTCACTAGGTCCACAAGACTTCCCAGCCACTGGCCTGTGATCTTCCTGTATTCAGTGTCATTGCATGTATTTCAAGAGTCTGGGGAAGACTTTATAGCTTCGTATCAGACTTATGATGAGCTATTATCAGTCTTATGAACTTGATCTGGACCAGACTGGGAAGTTTTCTCCATATTCAACTGCTCTTGTACATACAGCTTTTTCTAATTCCCATATGAATGTCTATGAATTTGTTCCTCTAATCTACCCATACGAACACATCTTGACTGGTAATATTGACTCTTTAGTTCAAGATAACTTATCTGAGATTTGAAAGGGTGACTCTCCTTTGAGACCTTAGTGGTCCTGCATGAGGTCTCTCCATTCAGTCTGGGTGGAGAGGGAAGGAAGAGGCTGTCTTTATCCGCAGTCCCTTTATACATGTATAACTATTGCCTGCAGTGAATAAAACCCAAATAAAACAAAAACAATCCAATATCTCTGTATATTTGATGGGATCTGCTTAAAGCACATCGCCAATATTAAGGAGCCACCATTTAGGGGGTGACTTACATGGCAAAGTACATTAAGTGATTTTGAGGGCTCAGGCCCTATAACCTAAAGAAGTAACTCCCCAACCTGCTGCCTGACATTGGCAATTCCATCATTATGGGATTTTTTTTCTTTCAACCATAGCTTCTTGTTCTAACTAAAATGAAAATCAACCCCCCAGTTAAAAAAAAAACTGTTATCCAGTTGATTCTAACTCATAGACTTTATGGAGTTTTCTGCTGACCCCTTAGGGTTTGGGGTGGCTAGTCTTCTTTTGGAAATAGATCAAAAAACCTTTCTTTCCAGTGCTTCCAGGTGGACTTCAACTTCCAACCTTTTGATTAACAGTCAGGCATTTAATCAGTTGCATCACCCAGGGATGTTCCCTAACAAAGAGACATGAAATATCAGCTAGTGCTCCCCACTGTATACATACATATAATACACTTCCTGAAGACATTTTGTCAAAAAAAATATGTAAACAGACTCTAAGCTCCAGCATACCTAGGGGGTGGGATGGATGGGTCAAAGAGTGGACTTAAGACACCCAAGTCTGCCAGGCCCTTTACCACCCTGCTGGGCCACTCTTTGACGATGAGATTCTCATTTCCAATAGGGGCCAGCAACAGCCGACCCCAACTGGACTTGGTACCCACCCCGAATGTGTGCCTACTTGTCCTGACCAAAAAGGAAAGGCTTTTGGTTAATAGATGATAGGAATATATAGATATACAGATATAGATATCCCAATTGTGATCAAAAGGTAGACAATGATGTTGGTCAGTGCCATTGAGTCGATTTGAACACCTAGCAACCCTGTAATCAACAGAGCCAAACATCCCATTGTCCCATATCATCTTCACAAATGTCGTCATCCCTGAACCCATTGTCACAGGCAATGTGTCAATCCATCTTGTCGAGTGTCTTTGTGTTAGTCTGCGTAGACTAGAGAAACAAATCCAGGGAGACTCATATGTGTATAAGAAAGAGTTTTATGTAAAAGAGTCATTTGTACATTAAGAAAACATCCCAGCCCAGTCAAGATCAAGTCCATAAGTCCAATATTAGCCCAAATGTCCGATACCAGTCTAAAAATTCCTCTTCAGACTCACACAACACATGCAGTGATGCAAAATTCAAGAAGATCACAGTCCAGTGGGTGGAAAGTCTTGTGGAAGCAACTCCGTGCTGGTATATGTCTCCAAATGGTTCCTCCAGCTCAAGGATTCTGACTCCATCAGTGTGTCTCCAGGTCTCTTGTCAACAGGAATGTCTAGCAGAGAGACAGTGTGTGTGTGTGTGTGTGTGTGTGTGTGTGTGTATCTGGCCTCCAGTGAGCTATTTGTCTCCTTTGTGTCTTCAAATGAGGTCATCAAGCTGTGACCTGATTGACACCCCTTCACTCCAGTTGACAGGATATTCTGTGACTGACACAGACTTCTTCCTTTACTCTGGCCATGTACTTTGTCAAGCACGATGTCCTTTTCAAGAAACCAGTCTCTCCTGACAACATGTCCCTAATACAAGAGAAAAACTTTCTCCATCCTCTCTTCTAAGGAGCATTCTGACTGAACATCTTCCAAGATAGATTTGTTTGTTCTTTTGGCAGTCCACGGTATTCTTCTATAATATAAAAATTTCCATCTAATCTTCTAAAACATTATTCTGTCCCAAGAATGACACACTACTGATAATTATTAGAGTTGGGCACTGAGTACTGGGTACCTAGGGGTCTGCAATTTTGTGTATGTTTTAAAGGTTCTGTCCAAAAAGAGTAAAATAATAATTATTTATAAAAAATTCCATTTGGGCTTCCAACCCGCTCAAGCTGGTTCAGTCATAGTCAACACAAGAAAAAAGAAAAAAATGGACCAAACTCAAATGTGTGAAACATGGGTTTACTGGAACAATAAGCAGAATGGGAAAAATTATGGGTCAACACCAGTGGTGGCACTCAACCAGTTCACAGCGGTTCAGCATGGCGCTTGTAATCACGGTTCTCTCTTAGTTGATTAGCTGGGTGGCAGTCCATGTTGAAATCACAAATTTACCTTCTTTATTCCTTTTTGATGTTCATCCACACTACCCCACAATTTGTAAGCACCCATAGTAATGCTCCCTCTGTCCATAAGTATAAAAAGTTAGACAGAACTGTGCTTGTCATATTGATTTTTTTCATTTCATAAAACTCTTTACCCCTTTGATGAAATACTACACCCTCATTTCCTTGCATTTGTTATTTCAGTAAACAAAGGACGTCAAACGTAAAAGAGCCCAACGACCAGTGAAACAATGGTTCAGGATCCATCCCTCGGCCAAGGATGCACAGATAGAAGTGATGAATATTGCACATGAGGGCGCCAAGCAGGAATAAATATGGAAATCTCTTAAATCACAGTGTTGTTGCTTGTCAGGTATCATTTGATATTTTTTCATTAATACTTAAAAGTCTTTCTTATAATCTAGTTTGTGTACCTCTTTTGTGATTCTCCTTTAAGTTTTAACTGCATGAAATCATACACTACCTTTTGGTGTATCACTTTTTTGTGCACAGAACAGTTATTAGGGTAGTGAACCAGTTGTTAAATTATTTGACTCCTATGATTGACTGGTCAAAGCCCTGGAACAGGGTCTAGAAAGAGGAACATAGAGTCCTTTCAGCAGCCTGCTGCAGGCATGTGGATCGTCAGCCGGACTACGGAGAGTGGCACACATGCCAAGTGCTGCCAGCAACCACCATCTTTTTTGCCAGCAGCCTGGTCCTTTTGTTTCCAGATCTACTAGCCAAGAGATCTGGTTGCTAAGCAATCGATTCTAAAAGGGAGCTGAGGTTTCTAGTGGAGGGTCCACCCACCATGTTTCCACCTCTAGCCATCACTCTGAGTGTTCACCTTTTACAAAATCTGAATCTGTTCTGGCTTTGCTTCATGGGCCATGACAGGACCAGAAAGAAGCGATTTGAAGCCCTGTGCTCAACTGGTTTCAATGAATGAAAATGAGTGAATGAAAAATAAGCAATCCAACCCTGCACGTGTGTTAGGTCCCCTCGTCCCCTCCTCGTCACTGTCGCCATTCCCATTGTATCCATTCTTCATCCATCCTGTGTGTACCCAGAAGGTGCGTCGTGAGGTTTTCATGGCTGGGATCTTTCTAAGATCACCACTCCTCTCTTCTGAGGCACTTCTGGATGGGTTCAAACTACCAGCATTTGTGCTCGTAGTCCAATGTCTAACCCTTGAACCACCCAGGACCTGTTGTTCCACCTGGACTCTATGCGAAATGTGTGGTTGGTTAGCAATGTGTAGCAGCTGGGTGTGGCGGGGAAACAAGTCAACTGCTATTGGACTGAATTCTCTTTTCATCTCAAGGTCTTGATGGCAATGGTACTGCCTACGTGTTCATCCATACTCAGCCAGGATAATCCCCCTTTCCCCAAACTGCTCCCAGCTTGTCATCTTTACCCCTCAGATCTTTGTTTCTACCCATCAAGCACCACTCTTCCCCCCAACCCTCCCTCCAGCCCTTGCCACCCACTCCTCTCTTAGCGTGGGTGTCAGAAATTTTTCTTCTACCTTAGAGGGTCCCTGATTTTCAGCTTCCAAAGGATACACTTTCTCTTTCTGTTCTCCTCATCGGCTGACATGCTTATCCTGGGTAATTAATGAACGCATTCAGCTGGCTCAATCTTTGTCACATGGTCGCTGGCATTAATTAACCCTGTGGAGTCTATCCCAGTGTTAGAAGCAAGAGACAAAGGGCTGCAATATTGACATCCGGTATATAGAAAAAGAGGAAGTGGGGGAAGGGGCGGATAATGTGGAGTTAATATCACCACCAACAGCCACCCCCCCACCCCCAAACTATACTTATTCAAACCACATCACAAAGGGCTCCTTCCTGAATTCTGTGAGGTCACACAAAGGAAACCAAATCACTAAATCCACATTCAGCACCGTCAAGAAAACCATTTCTGGGGAACTCATATTTCTTTACTTCGTTTGGGATCTTCCACAAAGAATGACGGATTTGGACAAAATGTGTAAGTCCATGAGAAGTCTAATCACAAGAACCCAGCATGCATTCGGACGGCTGGCTAGCCCACAGAGAGCACATGCTAGCCACAAAAGCCTGGTCCAAAGAGGCAGGGCTATGTCCTGCCCCACTTATAAACTCCTGTGCTCACCCCAGAGGGCCAGGGAGCAAGAGGAGCTGCAAGGTACATGAAGGAGGCCAATTCTATACACTATCGGGCTCCAAGATGGACTTCCCAGCAGCTGGCAGAAAAGACTTGCCAGAAATATCCAATTAAAAATAAAACCAAAGTACCAAACTCACCCCTGTGAGTCAAGGTCGACTCACAATGACAGGGTAGGACTGCTCCTGTGGTTTCCCAAGACCATAACTAGGACAGGAGAAGAAAGCCTCATATTCTCCCACGGAGACGCTGGTAGTTTTGAACAGCTGACATCAGGGATCGTAGCCCAGCTCATAACCACTATCCCACCCGGGCTCCTCAGATGTTTTGCGACAAGGATTAAAATTCTAAATATCTTCTATAGGAAGGAGCTAAAAGAATCACTCCTCTTCAATGTTTGCTCTCTGTGAATTCTTTTTCACACTCGTTCATTCAATAGTTTGTCTGGGGCCTTGATCTAGGTTGTGTAGTTTTTAGAACTGTCATGAACCTTTCTTTTAAACCATTGTATTGGGAGCTCATACAACTCATCACAGTCCATCCATCCATCCATTGTGTCAAGCACATTCGAACATGTGTTGCCACCATCATTCTCAAAACATTTGCTTTCTACTTGAGTCCTTGGTATCAGCTCCTCTTCTTCCCCCTTTTTCCCGCCCCCCTCCCTCATGAACCCCTGATAATTTATAAACTATCATTATTTTATCATGTCTTACCCACCCCAGAATCTCCTTTCACACACTTTTCTGTTGTCCATCCCCCGGGGGAGAGATTATAGGTAGAACCTTGTGATTGGTTCCCCTTTCTACTCCACCTTCCCTCCACCCTCTTGGTGTCACCACTCTCACCAGTGCTCCTGAAGGGTTCATCTGTCCTGGATCCCCTGTGTTTCCAGCTCTTATCTGTACCAGTGTGCATCCTCTAGTCTAGTGGGATTTATAAGGTAGAATTGCAATCATGATAGTGGTGGGGAGAGAGGAGGAGCATGAAAGAACTAGAGGAAAGCAATCTGGTCATGAAACTCTTTCCAGGAATCCTGGAGTTGTCGTAAGGTAAGTGTTGGACTGCTCATCTCTAGGTTAGTTCTACAAACCCACCCACTGCTCCAAAGGAGAAAGATGAGGCTGTCGGCGTCCCTAGAGATTTAGTCTCAGCAATCCTCCATATTGGATTTGATAGCAATGGACGTGATTGGAGGGAGGGGTGGTATTATAACTGTGTACCTATAATCTTGTTGGGACACATTTGTCTGTTATGAATGAAATGGCTATCAGCCTTCTTATATCAGTCTGATGGAGTCAGAACGGGTTCATCATATGGGTTCATCAACGGGTAGAGTAGAGGAATAAATCCATAGACACGCATATGGATATAAGGGTGTGGTTTATATATAAGAGGAATAGGACATTAAGAAAGTATCCCAACCCAGTCCAGTTCAAAGTCATAAGCCCCATTTAGCCCATATGCCCGATACCACTTTATAAGGGCTCCTTCCGACTCACAAAGTCACAGGTCAGTGGGTACAGAGTCCTGGTGCTGGTGGGGGGTGGTCTCCCTATGGCTCCTCGCTTCTAGGGTTCAGGGTCCATCAACAGCATCCAGTGGTGGTAGGAGCAACTCAGAGTTGGCAGGGGTCTCCATGTGGTTTCGCCAGCTTCAGAGGTCTGGTTTCATCAGGGCAAGGCCATGTGGCTTCTCCTCTGGCTCCTTCAGCTGCTCAGATGCTGCCATTTTGTCTTGTCCATAGTTCATCACCTCTGAGACTAACTCCCCAAAACTGGGGAGATAGATTCTCATCTCCAAAAGGGAAATATCGCGAGATTTTCCAGATGTATCAGGAGGAAGCCATGCCCACACGGAGGCCTCATTGGCTACTCCATGGCTATCTCCAGATTAACAGGCTAGACTCTACCCCTACATCTCAATCATGAAATTAACTTAAGCATATGACCGCCACAGGGCTCTAATCACATGTTCATTTGTATGCTTAGCTTGTAAGAATCATCTATATCAGTGGTTCTCAACCTTCCTAATGCCATGACCCTTTAAAACAGTTTCTTATGTTGTGGTGAACCCTCAACCATAACATTATTTTTGTTGCTACTTCACAACTGCAATTTTGCTACTATTATGAATCATAATGTAAATAGCTGATATCCAAGACATATTTTCATTGTTACAAATTGAACATAATTAAATCATAGTGATTAATCACAAAAACAATATTTAATTATATATTGTGAAATATTTATTTCTAATTACAAATCAGTGAAATTCTGTCTTATAGCATGGGTAGCAGTCTTCATGCCAAGTACTTATATGTGGGTATATCTGTGGACCTGCCTGGAGACAGATCGAGGAGCAGTGTCTCAGTTCCTAAGACCATCAGAAAAAGTGTTTTCTGATGATCTTAAGCGATCCCTGTGGAAGGGTCATTTGGCACCCAAAAGGGTCGCAAGCCACAGGGTGAGAACCACTGATTTATGATGTCCTCTCCTAGCCTTAAAAGCTATGCTGGTGTAATGTGTTATGCATCAGGCTGCTAACTGCAACATCAGAAGTTTGAAACCATCAGTCATACCTCGGGGAAAAAGAGAACTTTCTATACTCATAGAGTTATAGGCTCAGAAACCCACAGGATCAGTTAGACCCTGTCTTATAGGATCACTATGAGTCAAAGTCAAATTGATGGTACTGAGTTTGAGAGTCTGAGCTTTAAAAAAAAGAGTCTATACTTTGATTTCCCAAAAGATTCATCCCTCTTCTTCCCAGCTTGCTTCCTTTGACTCTCCACCTTCCTTCTCTACACAGTGTGCTTCGTGAATTTCACTTGTTCTTACACATGGAGCTATCCTTGAACTTGTTTAATCACAACCTGACTTTGCTTTAAAGCTTCACTCCTGACCCCCCCATATTTTAGCTTCATCAAGTAGTAGCTCCATCAAGTAGCTCCATCAATGAGTAGCCTTGTATGTTGATCCCATGGCTCTAACAAAATACAAGCACCTCCTGTATCAAAATCAGTAGGGACCTTATTCAATGTCCATTTTGATCCAGCACATCTAGGTTGAAATGCATATTCTTAGCACAAGGGGCCAAATACAAAGGAACCAGTGAGAAACATCAAGAAGCAAATTAATTTTTCTCTCCCTCCACGTCCAATATTTCTGACTCCCTGGGATGGTACCCTTAGTGGCCCAATCTCTAAGTCAAATTTAAGTCCTACCACTGATATAGATACAGCACCTTGGAGGTGTTGTGCATTAGGCTTTGGGCTGCTAACCATATGCTTGGTGGTTCAAAGCCTCTCCATGGCAAAGATCGAAAACACAATACAGTCTTGGAAAACCAATACAGAGTGGCTGTGAGTCAGAATTGACTGGAAGACAGTGGTTAGGGGTTTGGCTTAGAAGAGAATGGAGTTCCCCAACAAAACATTGACAACTTTTCATTAATATGTGGCTTCAATACTGGGAATTCCTACCACACTGAGAACTAGCAGATTACCATTGTATGTGAGGGTAAGTCAGAAAGCATTTCAAAACAAAATCATCAAAACCTTTACGAAACAAATCATTCAAAATATGAACCTTTTGTTTCTTGACATGTCTATTTCTGAAAGCAGTGTTTCCATCTCTTGACTCTTCCCCTGAGAAATTCTACATGCATCTATTGAGATCAGTTAAAAGAGTGGTGTTTACATCTTCTGGGGTCTCAACAAGGTCTCCTTTTCGATGTTGATTGCATTGAGGGGAACAAAAAGAAGTCTGAAGGGCAAGAGCAGAGATGGAAGGTGGATGTGGTGAAGATCTCCAATGAGATGCTCACAGAACAGACTTTGCTCCTTAGGTGCAATGTTACGAAGGGAAAAAAAATTCCTCCCTAGTTCACTGGAATTTTTGTCACCAATGCAATTGTGGATTTTCTTACAACTTCTTCCTAATAAGGCCCCACGATTGTCCTGTATCTTTCAAGAAAACCTATCAAGATGATGCTTTTGAGATCCCATGAAAGAGTTGTCCTAACTTTCTGTTTCAACTCTTCAACCATGAACATAGCCAGCCCTATGGATCTCCTCAGTAGCCACTGCACTGACTGAATCTTTTATTTTTTGCATACAACTGGAACAAGACTAAGCCAAGTGCATTACCGAGAGAACTTGTCTACAGCCATCCACTGATTAAAAAGACCTGCTTGGATGGATTCTGTTTGGGACAGACTGTGCATGTAGGAACTAGCATTCTAGGCACACGTATTTGTTACTTTCCCTATTTCCTATCTCTCAAGCCACAAGAACTTACCACATAATGGGTCAAGGTTTAACCCATTCTCTTCAAGTTCTGCTCCAAAAGGGAAACCTTCTCTTTTAGGAAGAAATGGGTGAAAAGGAAAAGGGCAGTTTGAATAGTATTAAAGTATCTATAGGTTTCTATGGGACATAAGGAAGACCACAGAAGAATTCGTACATTCAAATTATGGTATTGGTGACAAATATTGAAAGTATCATGCACTGCTAGAAGAACAAGTCTATCTTGAAAGAAGACAGATTTCCATACAAAAAGAAATCTGTTTAAATAAATAGTACTTAAGGACTACATAAGTGTCTATAGTATTTAAAGAAGACCACAAAAAGAATCTATGCATTCAAATTAGGTGGAGGGGGGTGATGAAGAGAATTGAAAGTACCAAGGACTGCTAGAACAAATAAGTCCATCTTGAAAGAAATACAACCAGCATGCTCCTTAAAAGTGATACGATGATGGCAAGACTTTGTCTCACATACTTTGGACACATTATTAAGAGTTCAGTCCCTGTGAAAGAACACTGTGCTTGGGAAAGTCAAAGGTAAGGCACACAGAAAACTCAACAAAATGGATTGGCGCACTGACTGCAACCACGGGTTCAAACATAACAATCGTGAAGACAGTGCAGGACCAGTCACTGTTGCATTCTGAAGTTCACAGAGTTGCTCTCAATAGGAACAGACTCAAGGGCACCTAACAAGGACACAGTGTTTAATTGTCCCACTTTGAATGTGGTGAAGAAAGCTGACAGTGCCAGGCCAGGCACGAGATACAGTCTCTGCGGTCTTAAAGGCTTGAAGTTAAACAGGTGGTCATCTAGCAGGGGAGCAACAAAGCCCACATGGGAGAAGCACACCAGCCGGTGTGATCACACGGTGTGGACAGGATCAGGTATCAGGCATCAGAAGAGGAAAAACAATCATTGTTTTAACAAGCAAGGACTGGAATGGGGACCCAAAGCTCATCTGCAAAAAATTGGACATCCCCTCGCAGAAGGGTTACAAGGAAGGGATGAGTCAGCCAGGGTGCAGAATAGCACCAAACAAACACAACATTGCCCCTTCTTTAATGTTTCCTCCCCACAACTGTCATGACCCCAGCTCTATCTTACAAATCTGGCTGGACCAGAGCATGTACACTAGTACAGACAAGAGCTCTCGACACATGGAATCCATGACAGATAAACCCCTCAGTAACAGTAAAGGGAGGAGCAATACCATGAGAGTGGGGGAAGGTTGGGAAAGAACGGGGAGAAAGGGTGAACTGATCATGCTGATCAATGTATAACCCCCCACCCCCAGGGAATGAATAGAAACATGGCTGAAGGAAGACAGCAGACAGTGTAAAATATGAAAATAACAATTTATAACTTGTCAAGGGTTCTTGAGGGGAGAGAGGGGGAAATGAGGAAAAAGAGGAGCTCATACCAAGGGCTCAAGTACAAAGAAAATGTTTTGAAAATGATGGTGGCAACTTATGTACAAGTATGCTTAGTGCAATTGAATTATGGATTCTCATAAGACCTGTAAGTAAAATTATTTACTAAATCATTAGTAAAATGGCTTATTTTTTTAAATGCAGCTTTGGATCAAATTCCTATTATTCATGTTCTGCAGCTGCTGCCTACTCACTGTGTGGCTTTGGCCAATTTACTCCCCTCTTTGAAGCTCAGTCTCCTGGTCTGTGAAGGAAAGGTGATGAGATGAAGAGGCACCGCCCTGTGTCCAACACACATGTGTCTGAGACGTTCTGTATTGTTGGTGGGGTTGCTGTTCGTGTGTTCTCTAAATGGGAAGACCAGGCCAATGACAATTCGTTCAGTGTCCCAGGGAGGTTGCCCCTGCACCTGCAGCAATTGCGAAGTTCTCATTTCTTCTCCTTTGTTCTCGCAATAGCTCAGAAGGGATGGAGAGGTTGTGAAGAATGTCCATGAGCTGGTCAATTTGAGGGATTTGGTTTCACAAATCTGTCTGCTGACTGTCAGCTCATTTCATTGGTCAATGGCTATCCCAGAGGAGGAGTTCAGGTTATTACCACCCTAAACTGAGGCTGAATGAGATGCTGAGGCATAGGAGCGGTGCTGGGCTCTCCAAGCAGTCTTTGTGGCAGTCATGTAATCGTGTCAATTTCAGGATTGGGAGTATAGGGGTAGAGTCTAGTCTGTCAATCTGGAGAAAGCCAATGAGACCTCTGTGTGAGCAGGCTTTCTCCTGAGAATTCTGGGAAATCACATATTATTTCCCATTTGGAGGTGAGAGACTTACAACAACTCAGTCTCTTGGAAATGGTCTACCGACAAGACAATAGGGCAGCATGCTGCTAGACCCTGAGTCCTGGAAACTGGAAGAGCCAGAGGAGAAGCCACATGGGTTTATTCTGATGGAACCAGACTTCTGAAGCCTGAAAAGCCACATAAAGATTCCTGCCGGTGCGGAGATGCTTAAGAAACTACAGAGAGGTCTCTGCCAGTGCTGAGATGCTTCAACCACCACTGCATACACAAGACTCTGCACCCACTGGTCTGGGATTTTCCTGGTGTCATTGCATGTGCTTCGTGAGTCTGAAGAGGACTGATAGGTTGGTATCAGACATATGGACCAATATTGGACTTATGGATTTGAACTGGACTAAGTTGAGATTCTTTCTCAATGTCCCAGGCCTCTTGTATATAAACCTCTCCCTTATATACATATACATGTCTATGAATGTGTTTCTCTAGTCTACCCAGCCTAACACAGCCTTCCATCCCTTGAACGTGCCATTTTCATTAGTCCTCAGAGCTCGGTTGCTGTTCACTGGAATGGTTTCACTCTCCATCCATGGAAGAAGCAGCAAGCGCCTACAGTGTTCAAGACAGTGCCAGGAATCCCAACACATTCTTTAGTCTCAACAACTGTAAGTAGCAAATACCACAAGTTGTTTGCGGTGTCGATTTCAACTCAGAGTGAGCATATGTGGCAGCGCAGAACTGGCCCAATGGGGTTTGGGGTGCTATAATCTCCATGGGTACAGATGGCCATGTACCCCCAAGGTAGGTTCAAGTCATCTACCTTTTTGTTAGAAACCTAATGCTTAGCAGGTGCCCCACAAGGGTCACCATCCAGGGTTACGAGAAAAAAAAAAGATTGCCATTGAGTTGTCTCCAATTTTTATCAGCCCTCTTACAGGTTTCCAAGACTGCAAATCTTCAAAAAAAAAATAGTCTCATAGGCACATTATCCAACTATCGCACAATAGGTCAATCATCTGAAGAAGAATTGTACAATCACTATTACAATCAATCATAGACAACATTCTCCTCTCGTTATAAGCTCCCCCAAAACCCCATGCCACACCACCCAGGAACCGTGAATCCAGTTACCATCTGAACAGACTCACCCAACTGGTATTTCATCTATCAAGAAACATACAAAAACACAAAACAAAGAGTTAAAAAAACCAACAACAACAACAATAACAAAATAAAATTGGGGAAAACATCAAAAAGAAAACAGAAAATATTAAAAACTAAAATAACTTTAAAAAGGGTCAAGGGGAGATCAAATGATTAGGTGTTAGATTGTAATAGGACATCATCCACTTTCCAATGTACTCTGATTTCAAGGCTATTCAAATCCCTGGTCTGTGTTCAGAGGGGAGTCACCAGAGGCCTAATCCATGTGTATTTCCCCTTCACTTTTAAAAAAGTGATATAACCCTTAAGTGGGTGGGAGAGGGGATCAAATGAGATGTTTTATTTCAACCTGGATATATCTACAATGTTTGTGTCTACAATACTCTCTGTCTGATATCAAGGCTATTCACACACCCAGCTGTGGTCAAAGGGAATTTGCTGGAGATTTAATCTATGTGTGGATCTTGCAAATGAATGTTGGCCTTCCATTGTCATCCAGTTTTCTGGAAACGAGGTGTTCACAACTTAAGCTCTGATGCCATGCCCTCCTTTGGATTTGGATTATTTGCAATCCTTGGATCACACAGTGAGCTTCTGCCTTACTGGACGGTCCACTTAGATGGCTGTTTGCTTGAAGACTAGCCTTTAAGATCCCAGATGCTCTTGTTTCAGATAACTGGGCACCATGTTGTTTTTTCAGCACATTTTTCTGTAGCATTGTGTTAGTCTGGGTAAACTAGAAAAACAAATACATAGACTCACATATGAATTTAAGGGAATGGTTTATATACGAAAGGAATGGGACATTGAGAAGACATCCCAGCCCAGTGCAGTTCAAAGTCATAAGTCCAATATTAACCCATATGTCTGATACCAATCTATAATGTCTCCTTCCGACTCACGAAGTCACAGGCCAGTGGGTGCAGAGTCCTGGTGTTGGCAGGGTTCCCCTCATGGCTCCTCATTTTCAGGGCTCAGGGTCCATCAACAGCATCCAGTGGTGGCAGAAGCAACTCAGCGCTGGCAGGGGTCTCCACATGGCTTCTCCAGCTTCAGAGGTCTGGTTCCATCAGGGCAAGGCCATGTGGCTTCTCCTCCAGGTCCTGCAGCTCCTCGGACACTGCCATCTTGCTTTGTCCGTAACTCATCATCCCTGAGACGAACTCCCAACAACTGGGGAGATAGCTTCTCATCTCCATGAGGGAAATATGGCAATATTTCCCAGAAGTCTCAGGAGAAAGCCATGCCCACACGGAGGCCTCATTGGCTACTCAAAGGCTATCTCCAGATTAACAGGCTAGACTCCACCCCTACATCTCAATCATGAAGTTAACAGAAGCACATGACCACCACAAGCATCCATAACATCAGTTATCTGTTCAGTGAGGTGAGTATCAAGCAGACCCATTAAGATGATACATCTTGGCCTGAGTACAACACCTCGTTTTTCTCCCATGGAGCAGCTGCTGGGTTTGAACTGCCAATCTTGTGAGTAGCAGCCCAATGAGTAATCCACAGCACCACCAGGGCTCCTTACCAGGGTTAGTGTGCTAATGAGGTGATTCAAGCACTTAAGAAGGGAAAGTCACTTCTGAGTTCCTGGACTCAGCAACAATAATAACCTCTCCTCATATTAGCTCTCTGTCCTCTGATAGCGTCAAGACCCTGCACAAAATGGGTGCCATAAACCTAGACAGGCTAGTTCAGACATGAATTTTTCACATGCTCCTGAGTTGCCATTACTGCTTTTTAAATATATATTCTATAAGTAGAAATGCAGAGATGTGGACTCATCACAAACAAATATGGGTTAGGAGGGAAATGAAAAAAAAAAAAAAACACAGAGCCGCCCGCCATTGAGATCATTCAGCCTCAATTATTAACCAAAATATTGGCAGCTCAAACCTACTCAGGGCCGCCTTAAAAGATAGAGCTGCCAGTGTTTGTCCAAAAGGTCACAGCCACTCAAGACACATCTGTGGGTTAACATATAAAAACCAAACTCATGGTCATCAAGACCATTTCAACTCTTTGTGACCCCCTAGAACAGAGTAGAACTGCCAGTGTGAGCATCAGAGGCTGGAAACCTTTATGAAAATAGAGAGCCTCATCTTCCTCCCTCAGAGTAGATGGTGAATTCAAACTGCTGACCTTATGGTTAGCAACCGAACTTACAACCAACCACACTACTAGGGCTCTTTGGGGATGGATGGCATGTAGCGCAGTAAGAATGTCAGAGGTGTGCAGGGAGGAAGGTCACATGGATAGGGAGTATGTCTGCTAACTTTTCCACCAACTACCCCCACCAACCCACATCCCAGAGCCCTCCTAGGAATCCAAGGAGAGACTGTTGTATTTGCAGAATTGCTCTCAGGCTTACAAATCCCATGCGTCAAGCAGACAGAAATGCAGAAAACGAACTAAAGAAGTGGCATCTATTATTGTCACCACGGAGCAAATATAGTCCAACTCCCTACCCTTCTTGGGGATAGGAACTCCCGGCTTTGCCTATAGGCCTCTGGATTCAGAAGACATTCACTATAGTCATCAAAACTCCAAATGTCCCAAACTGTCTTGCCTTCTTCAAAGGAAAAAGATAAAAGTCAGTCGCAGGCATTAAGACACTAGAAGAAACTGAGTACATGAGAATTCCCCCAGGGTGCGCCATCAATTCCAGCTCTTTCTTTCAGAACCTTGTCTGACATAATATTGCCCCTACACTCAACCTTGCATTAGGCTCACCCACCTCTGGCCTGGGCCTTTCATTATGGCCGCGTTGCAAGTGATTCAACGCAGGACAGAAATATCCATTGTTGTACATTGGGTCCTACGGAGAGCAACACCTAGTGGACAGAACTATGGCCCATAGCACTCTCGAGGCTGGGGCCTTTCAGAAGTCATCTCCAAGACACCTTTGAGTGAATCGTACCTGCCAACCTTTCAGCTAGCAGTCTAGCACTTACCCATTTATGGTGTCCAGGAACTCCTAGTAGTGATCTTTAAACAAACAAACAAACAAAAAAGCATTGTTCTCCACTGAGCCAGCTCTGACACACAGCAACTGCATGGGACAGAAGAGAAACACAGGGCTTCCGAGGCTGTAAATCTTAAAGGAAGCAGACTGACACATCTCTTTCCTGATGTGGCTGGTAGGTTGGGAGCAGCGATCTCTCAGTTATCCGCTGAGTACTTAACCTGTGTGCCATGCAGGCTCCTTGAAATGCCTTGAAAAGAATAGCATCTCCCACTGATAATTGTCACAATCCACTGAAGCTTCGGGAGGGCGGGACAGTCAACATCCTCCAGGTGTGAACCTCGAGTTAACCTCAGGTGAAGATCTCTCCTCGCCATTACCACCTCAATCCAAACCGACTTTGCAGAAGTCAAAGGATGAAGAACCACACGTCGTGTGTATGCCGCCCGAGGCATGGAGGCGCACACGCATGAAAGGAAGCGCATTCTTCTCCTCGGTGCATTTAACCAGTTCGCCTGGTACTGCTGGAGGGCCAGCTATGCTCTGGGTCCCATGAGCCTCTTTCTGGACCGAGAACTTGGGCAACGTTCTGGGAGGCCCACGGAAAGCAAAGCCAATGCTGTGTGGCCAAGGTTTAGGTGAAGCATAAAGGAGAGGAAATGGCACTTTCCTCGGATTCTGCAAAAGCGATTGACTTTCGGTCCATGGAACCATGAATGGTCTGAAAGTGTGGCGAGACTAACCCCCAGAGTCACCGGGGTCCCAGGTGCAGCCCACGGGCCTGTGCTGAGCTGACACCAAAATCAGATCCAAAGAGCATTTGAGCGAGCAGCACTCCACCCCAATTGTTGACTGATGGCGAATGGAAGCCACGTCAGAGCTCTCTCCAGTGTCGGCACTATAAAAATGTCAGGCTGACCCATGAAAGATGGAGATGGAAGCTCAGGCAGCCATTAGGAAGCAGGCCTTCCTTGGAGGCATAACTCCTTCCTATGGTCTTACGAAAATGGTTTTATTGCAGCAGATTACTTTTTCCCCCCTCTGCAAAAATTACTGCTTATCAGCGTCACAGAAATCAAGCTACGAACTCTCCACCTTTTCTCTCCTCGACTACAATCCCCTCCCTCTGGCCAGGAACTTAATAAAACGGAACATTTCATTATTCCGGTTTGCATACCTCTTTTGAAGCCCCGAGCTGTGATCCGCAGCGAGTGCTCTGAAGTGGCCGGTGTGCGGGTCATTTGATGGCCTCTTGGGTTTGCTCAGACACATCTGAATGCTCAAGGAGCCACTCCAACGCCAGGTCGCTTGCTGGACCAGATCTGGAGGGCTGCAGAGGGAAGGAAATCGTTCAAAAGCAGCATTTTCCTATTCCTTCAAAGTAGAGTTTGGACACGGCTTTTTCATGAGCTATTAATCGCCTGTCAGATTCCCTAAAGGAGGAAAACAAAACCAGGTGTATTGAGAATTCATACGTTTGCAGGTAGCCCTGCCTAGTCGGGCTGCTTTGTTTCTCAAAGCCCCTCCCTGGTTTTCAACAGGGGCCTGAGACTGGCGTGGGTTAATGAATCCCACTGGACCGCTGATTGTCACTCCCACAGGTGGGCTGTGAAATTGGGGCTCGGTGGTCCCACTCCAGACCAATCGCACCACAATCAGCACTTTTGCCACATCTCGTCAATGTATTGTGATTCATAAAGCACAATAAAGTGTGATCTGCTCTAGCCCATGACAGAAAGCAGCTACATAGGTTATGCATTGGGATCGAACCAACAAGTCAACAGCTGGAGGCCACCAGCTGCTCTGTGGGAGGAAGAGGAAGCTTTCTGTTCCAGGCAAGAGTTTCAGCCATGGAAATTTTCTGGAGGAGTTTTCGTCTACCCTGAAGAGCCGGTCTAAATCAGACCTGACTTGACATCAGGCAGTATCTTTGGTTGTGCTTAGCCTTATAACACAAAGGTCATGTTTATTGAATAACTCCAACTGCCCAGTGTATTCTGTTGGTGGTCAGTTAGACTTCTCTGTATAAGGCACCATGTGACACATTGCTACAGGCACAACATCAAATACGAGATAGGCCCAGTCGTTGGAGAGGGTCCACATGTATCAGGATTCCATGGCAGTAAGAGCTGGAATTGGCTCGTTGGTGGTGAGTGTGAGAGGCTTCTTGTGATTGAAGGGGCCCGCTGAGCGCCTGCATTGCAAAGCAGTTAAAGCACTTGGCTGCGGACCAAAAGGCTGGCGGTTTGAGTCCACCCAGACGTGCCTTGGAAGAAAGGTTTGGCGATATGTTCCTTCAAATCAGTCATTTAAAGCCCCATGGAACACAGCCCTACTCTGACACATATGGGGTTGCCATAAATTAAAGTCAATTGCCCATACCCAAAGGGACCCGAACAGGCTCAAGTATTGGCTGGTCTTCTACTAGGGCAAGTATCAGCTGGTCTTCTACTAGGGCAACCACCTCAGCTCCCGGAGGTGCTGAAAATCCAAGCCAACCCCATTGCCATCCAGTCAGTTCCGCCCTCATGGAGATGCTGTAGGACAAGGTAGAACTGCAGCTCAGTGTTCCCAAGACTGTAGATTTGATGGCAGCAGACAGGCTCCTCTTTCTTCCTTAGAGTGATTGGTGGTTTGTAGTGAGCAGTCCTGTAGTTAACAGACCAGCATCTAACCCATTGCACCACGAGGGCCCCTCGATGCTGAGGTCTCTCGCAACGCTGTCCGCTTCAACCCAACTGCCTGAGCAAGTCTCACTCAGGCTGCTCCACCAGGACCATCGACCCTTCCAGAAATCCACACCTTCTGCAAGAGTCTCAGAAATACTCGCACTGAGCAGATATTGGTAGCGAGCAATTGAAAAATGAGACCTTTTAACATAGCACCTGATCACATGGAATGCTTTGCGGAAGAGATGTTACCACTGCCCATTTATCCATGTGTGCCCCGACATTTCTCAGGCTGCTTATACTTGGGGGACTTCTGCGACTGGTGATGACCAATACGCTGCCAGCGGGCCTGAGGTATGTCACGTCAGGTTTGGGGCATTGAAGAGCTGGTCTTCAACTTTAGTGGCTTACAGGGAAGACAGGTGTCCCAGATGGTACAGCAAAAGGATGCAAGTTCATCTTGATCCCTTGGAAAGGAGCTTCCTGGAGACCCACGCCAGAGGCCCAGTGAACTAGTGAAATTTGCACAGATTAAAAATAGGTGCATATGGGTTGTGCCATGGAGGTTTGGGAATTGTTTGCCAGCATTAGAAAAGCAAACACTACCATTGGGTTGATTACAACCCATAATAACTTTATGGAATAGGGCGGGCTTCTGAGATTGTAACCTTTACAGAAGCAGAAAACCTTGTCTTTCTCTCATTGCACAGCCCAAACTGTCTTGACTTACACATCTTTGAACCATGCCTTCTTTTAGGGCTGAGTGTCACATTGGTACCCAAATGTACTCTTAGCTAAAATGTGACGAGCTACAACTAAATGAAGACTTGGCCCCATGGGTTTGGGGTTTTGTTTCAGAAAAATACATTCATTGGCTTTTCCATAAAGTAATGATGATATTGGGCCCTGTTTTATGATGTGTTGCATTTTGATCTTCAATCTAATCACACCCCACCTCACTACTGATAGCTTAATCGGATCAGGGTTGGGCAGGTCACCACAGCATTGTTGGTTCAACTCCATCAGCCGCTCCACAGGAAGCAGGCATTGGAGAAGCGGCTCTTTAGTTTGCCTGTTTGCTGGCTTGTTTTGAAAAACCAATAACCAGATGATGAAAATTATAATAAGACTGTAAAAGTGATGGTGGAAAAAAGGGCAGAAATATTTAAGTTGTCAAAAAGATGAGTGAAGGCAAATATTATGTAAATAAAAATAGGCGGGAAGTGGCAGGGAGAAGGAACCGAGAAAGGAAAACAAGAAAAAAAGAGTCAGGGCAAACAAAAACACAGAGTGGGCTAACGTCTAGCAGGCTGGATGCATCCCCAAAGTAAGTTGACCTGTGGTGCATGTTTTCTGTCCCTGTGACTGCCCCCTCCCATCACCCACTCCTCAAAAACCTAGCATCTGGCTAATGACAACCCACTAGCCTATGATTCACGGACAAGAGTATCGGAATGACTTGTAGTCTTGTAATTCCCACAGTCCATGCTTGTGATTTCTCTGATTCACTAAAAATTGTGTCGGCACCAAAACTAATACTCACCAGGCTGTCATCGTCCTTTGCAGACAGGAGCAGAGCAATGAAAAATGTGAATATCCCAGTGCATCAGTTTCCAACGATCTTCACAATGGTTTGCCTTCTTTTTGAGCATTAATATTGTAAACAAGTATGTTTTTTCAGGGTGTTTTTACTACCTTTTTTTTTTTCTCACACACTTGTTCTTTTCCTGGGTTTCACTGTACGGCAGAATCACATTGCTCAAGCCCAGTGTTGATGCGCTGTCCAGTGTGCCTAAGAGAAAAACAAAGATGTGCTATGCTTCACAGAGAAAGGGGACATAGTTTCACCAGACACGACTTACAGTGCTGATGGTTCCATGTTCATAAATCAACAATATATGTGAAAATAATGCATTTAGAGAGAAACAGATGTAGAACAAGGTTATGCATTGAGCAGTTGACAAGAATGTTGTGACCAGAGGGTCTTAGGGACCCTAGCCTGGTATTTCATCTGGAAGCCATGTCTCGGGGTTTGGTCACGCTAGAGTTTCATTCCATAGTTGGCTCACCAAAAACCAGTCTAGTGGAGGCTGGGGCATTTTGGATTGACTCATAAGTTTCACACTAGAAGAAGAAGCCTCCCAAGAAGTGTGGTAAGAAAGAAAACCTAACAACCTGCTAAACTGAATTCAGCAGTTTCCTGGGGTCCTTTGAAGCAACAAAGACGTACATGATGCCAGAAGAAAGCAGGACAAGAGCAGGGGGTCTCAACCTTCCGCATGCCGCCACCCTTTCACACCATTCCTCTTGTTGGGGTGCCCCCCCTTCTACAATAAGATTATTTTTGTTACTACTTCATCACTGTAAGTTTGCTACTGTTGTGAATCAGGAGACCCCGGCGAAAGGGTCATTCAACTCCCAAAGGGGTCGGGACCCACAGGGTTTGAACTGCTGGACCAGAGCCACGGAGAACGCACTCCATGGTCATTCAGACAGCTGAACATGAACCTGTTGCTGCTGCTGCTGGGTGCTATTGAGTGGATTCTGACTTGTAGAAACCAAACACCCAGAAAAACACCAGGGACACTGAGGTTCAGAAAAGTGGGTGGCGTTGATGAAAAAGGGAGAAAACAGAACAACTAGAGGGAGGTCCCAAACACCACAGATAAATTGGGCCCTTTAACAATCTCGCCCAGAGCCAGTCCCCAAAGAGAACGCCAGAAAGTCCCTTTCCCCAGCGAACCCTCCTTGGCAGCACACCCTGAGACCCCGCCTCCCTGTGAACCAGGTGGAGCTGGCAGCCCTGGGGCAGGAAGCCCAGCCTGCATCTCCCCTGCAGCCCAGCCTGCCTGTCTGGGGACTCCACCGCAAGCCAACTTCTCCAGAAGAGGGAAGCAATTAGAGAGAGGAGGGCCCCTCGTGCCTGGCCTCTGGCTGTCCAGCCAGCATGATTAGCATAATTACAATATGTTCCTCCCACACCAGGAGGAAAAAACGGGTGTGAGAGGGGGAAATGTTAACACACACCAGCCAGCTAAACGACAGTCGGGCTTTGTACTGAGCTAAACAGTACCTTTTTCAGTGCCTTCCTGGGTGACTCCCAGGAAGTCCCAAGCCCTAGCCAGTGCCAGCCTCTTCAGGGCGGAAGGCAGAAGCCAAGCAGGAACACCAAGCACCTGCTGGAAACCGGGGGCCTGCGTCTCCGTTCCCCGAAGGGCATTTGCAATTGTGAAGGCAAAAGTGACAGTTTTAGACCCCTGCTCCGGGACCCCAAGGAAGCAACATCCTCCTTTGCCTGTTTCTTCTTCACTGGCCTTTTGGTTTTTTGCTAGTCACGTTCTGAGTCACAGGCAAGACTACTCCTTGAGTATGGAGTGACTTCAAGTGATTTTCAAGACTGTGACCTCCCCGTGGTTTTGAGGCACCGACCTATCAGTAGCCCAGTCACTACACCACTGGTGCCTTTAGGAAGTCTCCACCTTTGTGGGACTCAATTTCCTCATCCCCAAAAACCACACTTTCATTGAGTCGATGCCAACTCATCATAGTGGTCCTGCAGGGCAGGACAGAACGAACCCCCCCCCCCAATAGTTTCTGAAACTGTGACTCTTTACGTAATGGAAAGCCTCACCTTTCTCCCAAGAATAAGCTGGTAGTTTCAAACTGCTGTCCTTTGGGACGGTAGTTCAAAGTGTAAGCACTACACCACTAGGGCATCTTCATGGTCCAAAGGGGAGGGGGGAGAGAGAATCCGTTTTGCGCAGATGGATTGCACAAGGCCATTGTAGGAAATAAGCTAATGACAGCGAAGGAGACCTGAAAGAGCGAGCACGCTAAATAAATACTGGGTGGCAACAGGGCTCTAGGGAGCACCGGTCTGGATTTGAAAATGGAGGCATGCTCAGCCCTCTCGGGCCCAGAGTTAATTGTTCTTAGCAGTTCCTTCCCTGCAACCCATAGTCCCCACCCCGCCACACCGTTACCACACTGGCAGGCCGTACTTGGCCTGTTCAAGGTTTTCTAACCTTCATCTGGGCCCACGGAGAAAGTGATCAGATTCCCATTTTCTATTTGTTATCATTTTTGTTTTGTTTTGTTTTTTGTGGGCATCACTGCCTCTGGTGGTCGTGGGCACTACCCAGCCGCCGCTGGATTTGAACCACCAGGCCTGCGGGCTGCAGTTCCGCACTCAACCACTTATGGCACCGGGGCTCAGCCCTCTTTGTTATCATTTTTATTATGCTTTGCTGTCCTTCGGATTGAGGTTCCTCCGCATTTTGTTTTGTGGTTATTGCTGGGAGAATGCGTGATCTGATGGATATGAAATCCAAGACAGGTAAATTCAGGGCAGAGATGGTCACTAGAATAACAGATATGGTGGGGGAGTTTGGGGGGAAGTGAGGGGCTAATAACAGTGAGTACAGAAATGAAGAGAAGGTTCTAAAGTTGATTGGATTGTGGCGTTGACTACATAATTATCTTTAACACATTCAAAGCACTGAATTGTATGGGTTGTGTAGCTTTTGTCGACAAAGCTTGTTTAAAATGGTTGAATTTATAGTAGTCCCTCTACTTCACCTCAGATAAATCGTTACTGATTGCAAACACAGTCTATCCTGCTGCTCCCCAGTGCTGATGGCATCAGCACTGGCACATCTAGGACACATTTATGGGACACTTTGGGGGTGCTGTGTGTTAGTCTGGGTAGACTAGAGAAACAAATTCATAAACACATATGTGAATGAGAAAGAGGTTTAGATACAAGAGGAAATGTGCATTGAGAAAACATCCCAACCCAGTCCAGATCAAGTCCTCAAGTTCAATATTAGCCCATATGCCCAACAGCAAGCCACAAAGTCCTCTTCAGACTCACAAAACACATGCAATGATGCCAAATGCAGGAAGATCACAGGTCAGTGGTAAAAAGTCCTTGGATGCAGTGGTGGTGTGAGCATCTCAGCACGGGCAGGAGTCTCCACATGCCTGCTCCAGCACCCAGGGATGCATCAGAGAAGGTCCCATGTTGCTTCTCTTCAGAGATGCCTCCCAGAGCCATCCTCGTCAATATAGTGTATCCAAAGGAGGAAGTGCTGTCAGTAGAAGTCTCCAGGGAAGTGAACTGTGAGAGATAGTGTCTCCACCTCCAAAAAAGAATGACCATATTGCCCAGAATTCTCAGACGACCACATCCTTACAGAGGTCTCATTGGCTATTTCCAGATTGACATGTTAAGACTCCATCCCTACACTCTTACTCCTCAAATTGACACCAGATTAGGTGACTGTCACACCCTGGCAGCACACTGGCTAGGCAGTGAGCTGCTAACTAAAAGTTCAGTGGTTCGAATCCACCCACCAGTCTACAGAAGGCAAGACCACAAAGAGTACAACCTAGGAAGCTTTCTTCTCTCACATGGGTGTCTCTGAAGATCAACTCATGGGACCCCAGCCACCAGGTGCCCCTCCATATTGTTGGGAAGCCCCGCACAACACCGCCACTTTTGTTCTGGTCTCCATGTGATTGGCTGGTTGTTGTGCTTTGGCTTTTTCTACCAGGCACAACAGAGCCCATGGTGGCCCAAAGAAATTGCTTTCAACATTGGCTGTGTATTAGAATTGCCTGAGAAGCTTTCCATAAACACCAGTCCCAGGGCACTACCCCAAGAAATTCTGATTTAATTGGCCTAAGGTGGGGCTCGGGCATCAGGTGAGTCTTAGGGGCAGCATCCAAGGTGGAGAACCACCTTACAATAGCAACACTACTTCACCTTTCAAGTGCCCTCAGATCACCCGGCACTCTTCTCCATTGGCAGGCTTTGTTTCCGTGGCTGTGTGTGGAGTGGGCCTGAGAGTCTGCAGAGCTTAGAAGCTCCCACAAGACGCTGACTCTGTGTCCCACACACCATCCTTTGAGTCGCAGGAATATAAAGAAGCAGATCTCAAATCCAAGCATGTGCCAGGATCCCTTGGAAGTCCCTCCTATAACAGATTGCTGGGACCTACGTCAAAGAGTCTCTAATTCTGTAAATCTAGGGTAAATGGTGTGCTGGTGCAAGGGTTAAACACCAGTGCTTGGAACCCACAGGAGAAAGAGGAGGCAGTCTGCTTTGGTAAAGATGATAGCCATTGGAAACCCTGTGGACAGTTCTCTGTCCAATAGTGCTGCTATGATTAAAATTAATGTGACAGCAACTGGCTAAGTTTGATACAGTATCTATCACTGCCATCGAGTTGATGCTGTCTCCTAAGAACCCCACGGGACAGGGTAGAACTACCTCCTGTTAGTTTCTGAGTCTGTACATCTTTATGGAAGTAGAAAGCCCTGTCTTGCCCTCTCTGAGGGGCTGGTGATTTTGAACTGCTGACCTCGGAAGTAGCAGTCCAACTTATAACCACTATACCACCAGAACTTTTTGGTATGGAAAGGCACCTAAAAATGTTCAGGTGATACGAACGATGATGATCCAGGGACTACATTTTAAGAACCACAAGGGGGCTGAGCCCCGGTGGCGTAGTGGTTAAGTGCGTTGAGCTGAGTGGTTGAGCGGGTGGTTCAAATCCAGCAGCAGCTCTCCAGGAGCAAGACTGGGCCTCCCACTCCCAACAGAGGGCAGTAATGCCTCCCTCCAAAAAGAACCACAAGGTGGCTGTGCAAGTCCCTGGGCTGTGGGGATAAAGGGGCCCACCTTGCAGACCCTGGGTGGGGGGCCCAACTAACACATCAAGCTGCTAACTGAAAAGTTGACAGTGCAAGTCTGCCCAGAGCACCTCGGAAGAAAGGCCTGGTCATTGACTCCTGGAAATCCAGCCATAGTAAAACCTTATGGAGCGCAGTTCTGCTCTGATATCCATGGGGCTCCGTAAGTCTAGGGCAACTGGCTTTGGGAGTCAGACTTAGCAGGCCAAAGAATCCCTCTGGGTGCAAAATCGGGAATCCCCCTGAAGGACTCAAATTCAAACCACGCTCATTGCCATCACGTTTATGCAGACTCGTGCAACCTCCGGAGGACGAAGAGAGCTGCCCCCCGGGGGGTGCCGAGATGGGGACAGGAGCAGAAAGCCTCATCTTTTCCTTTGGAGCAGCTGAGGGACTGTCTCCCGAGGAGGTCCAAACAGGGCGCTTCCCACCTGCCTGGCAAGCTATAGCTGTAGCCCCTACCTGCCTTTAAAAAAGGAGCCCCATTGGCTGCCTGTGCTGATGCTCAACACCTAGAAAAGCTTTCCCCAGGAAGGTACAGAGAGACTCGGGTTTCAGGGCTGTCTGGCAATCCAGTCCACTGTTTCTCCTAAAGTCAAGTGCCTTTCCCCTGAGAAGCCCCAGAGTCTCCACTTGCCTGCTGAGCAGACTCCACAAACCACACACACACACACACACACACACACACACACACAGGTAACTGCATCAGAAACTCAAGGGTCCCACAGCATGTTCTGGCCTTGTGAGTTTCAACCTAAAAGAAAAAGGTGGAGGCGAGGCAGGTTAGGAGAAGAGTGTCTGGAAAAACAATGACCCGAGCCAAGTGGGAGAAATGCCTTTGCCAGTCCTCCTTTAATGGGCTGCCTGTAATTGACCGCGACTACACCCCAGCCAGTTTTCATCATTTGATCTGGACAGCTCCCAGGTAACACGCTCCAACTGGGAGGGCTTGATCATTATCAAGCCAGTGGGAGGGAGACCTTTAGCGAGGGAACACTGAGGGGCCCCCCGCACCAGGCATGGGGACCACGTGAGCCACCTCCAGCTCTGAGATGTCCCCCAAGAAAAGCCTGTTGGTACCACCGCCAGAAAGCAGAGAGCACAGTGACGGCCATCGGCAATCCTGACTCCAGAGGACGTCCTGCCCAGCCTCAGGGCAAGCTCATCAGGATTAGTGGTGCTCGGTGTTCATTGGTAGCCTGGACATCCATCACAGGGCCCCCTGACAGCAGGAATGTGGTTGTGTGAATAACTCCAGGGTGATTAACCAGGGTCAACACAGGGTCTGGTTTCAGGGAAACCTGTCTGGAGACCCATGTCACATTCCAGACCCCTGGGGGCAGGGCTCAGTTGCCCTGCTCCTCCAGGTAGTGGCAGTCACCTCATGCTCTGGGTGGTGCTTCCTTCGGCTGTGGGTGCCACGCTACCATTTGTTCCCTCGGAATCCCTTCATGCAGACCCTGACATCTGTCGTCACAAAGCAAAAAGTCCCCAATGGCCTGTATGAAGAGCGCTGTCGCCTGGTACTGTGGCCAAATGAAACCAATTGGACACTGACTCAACTACTGGCTCCAGTACCTACCTCATCTTTAAGCCTTGGGTGAAGCACTTCCTTCCTAGACATCCCTGAAATGGGGACCCCTGCCCCCAAACAGCTACAAGGATGAGTACAACATGGAATGCAGTGGGCATGTGAAGTCCAGCTAGTTTTATTACCAGTGTTACTATTCCAAGTTTCGACTCTCTGTCAATACTCTTGAACAGGGCAGCCGAGATCATTGTATGGTACAAGACCTATACACTCAAATGGTAATACTTGGACTTCAACCCAGAAATCTGGAATTTAATGACCCAGGGAATAAACTTCTCAATGCAGTTCCACCAACATTTATTGAGCCCCTTCTGAGCCACTGGGTTTGGAGCAAAAGGCATCTCTGTTATCCAAACCACTTCAACTGGCCGCTCCTATAGAGAGTCCTCTGCCTTTATAACCCTAGATGTTAGAGCAGCCACTAGAGAGGGGGCCACAGAAATGGAAGAAGGATTTAGTGCCTTCTAATCTCTCAGAATCTTTTCAGCACAAGAACCGTGGGCTTGAAAGACTGGTTTCCCACAGGGTAAATTTGATTAGTGCTTATAGGACTCATTAGAATTCATCATCCAGTAAGAGTTTCTTGAGTGAGGAACCAAGAGGAGTCCAGGAGCCCAGTGCCCCAAGAACTGAGGGGCAAGACTCATGGTGTGACTGAGCTGGAGAAGAGTACATAGCTGAAATTTCAAGGTCAAAAGGCAGATGTGGGTCAAGTTCTCTGAGTTCATGTCAAAGAATGGAGTACGGGAATCAGTGGTCAGATGTTCTACTCATGGTAGAAGGATGTAACATAAAAGAGAAAAACCAAGACAAGACGCAAGAGGGTGACACTAAAGAGAAAACATCCCCTAAACTGCAAGATATTGATCACATGGACATTTGGTGTCAGTCAATGCTATTAATAAGTAGACTACCCATAGTGATGAAGGCTCGGAGAGGATAAGAAGGGTAGAAAAGACACTGTACACACAGATTGGACAGGCTTTGGAATTCAGTAGCTATCTAGGAGAGCAATCCTTGGATTTACACAATAACCCAGTGAAGTCCAATTAGGTTTTGCTCATGTATTTCTCATGGCATCTCTCTCTCTCTCTCTTAGAAAGATCAGTTGTTTAGTATCCCTAGAATTCAAAAATTAAAGTATGAATAATGTGTTTTCATGATTCATCGAAAGGTCAAGTTCATCTGGGCATCCTGCATAGCTATGTGAGAATTTCAGAATCAATATCATTCAAAAACCCTCTCTTCCAATTTGTAGAGAGACTATCTTTTTTCTCCAGACTTCATAGGTGGCAAGAGCTGACCCTCAGCACCCATGTCTACTTCCAAAGCATCAACCATTGGAAACCCTATGGAGGAGAAGAGGTCAACTCTTCAACCATAAAAGACCAGTTATCAAGTTTTTAAAATGGCCAAAGGGCATGAGCAGTTGCTTCACCCAAGAAGGTCAGGTGGCCCACAATGCATGAAAAAATAATGTGATCACTTTCTATCACAAAGTTGTGCATCAAAACAACCATGAGATGTCATCTCACCCCAGCAATAATAGCAAAGCCCAACAAGACAAAAAAGAACCAATGCTAACAAGGAAGTGGAGAGACTGGAATTCTCATCCACCGTGGGTGGGATTATAGGACAGGGCAGCCACTATGGCAAAGAACACAGGAAGTAGAAATACCACTTGATCCAGCCATCCCACTGTTAAGTGACTGCTAAGGGTTCTACAAAAATGAGCCAGTTCTCGGACCGAGTGATGTCTACCTACATATATCGCAACCATGACTCACACAGCCAAGAGACAAAAATGACCCAAGTGCCCATCGAAGGAAGAATGGATAAACAAACAATGCTCCGTACAGTGGAACACTACAACACATTCAAGAAAAGCAATGAATTCTGGGATCACTTCACAACACAGATGAACCTAGAGGACAAAAGAACAATGAAGGAATGAATCTACTATTATAAAAAGCCAAGAAAAGGGATGGGAGGAAGCCTTTGCTGGTTACCATGGGTAGGTGTAGGACGAGGAAAATCACTGACAAGATAACAAATACATACTCATTTGAATGGGGAAAAAAAGCAACACACAACAAGGGAATAAAATAAAAGTTCTATTCTGACATACACATGGGGTCTCCAAGAAGCAGCATAAAATTCAATAAAGACTGGGTATTGGCCACCCCAGACTCTACTACTAGAAAAGTTGACCTTTTTTAAAATCATTTTATTGGGGGCTCTTATGGAGTTTCATACATTACTAGTATGAAGCATATTTGTACATATGTTGCCATCCTCATTTCCAAAACATTTTCTTTCTACTTGAACCCTTGGTATCAGTTCCTCTTTTTTCCCCTCCCTTCCCCATCCTCCCACCTTAATAAAGCCTTGATCAATTATGCATTGTTGTTATTTTGGATCTTCCACTGTCTGCTGTCTCCCTTGACCCACATTTCTATTTGTTCCCTTCTGGGGGGGGGGGTGCTATATATCTGACCTTGTGATAGGTTTCCCCTTTTTCCCCCTTCTCCTGCCCTGACCATGCCCCTACCCTCATGATATCACAACTCCCACTACTGTTCCTGAGGGGGTTATCTGTCCCGAATTCAATATGTACAGAGCTCAGGAACTAGAGGAATTATATATGTTTCATGTATGCTGTACTGTACCTTGGTTGAATCATTCGCTCCTTGTAACCCTTCATTGGGGATCTCTTCAATTGTCTACAGATGGATCTTGGGTCTCCACTCCAACTCCTGGGTTTGAATTGATATAATTATTTTGGGGTTTTTTGGAATCTTTTGATACCTGATTCCATCAACAACTCATGATCATTCAGGCTGCTATGATCTTTCTATGTAGGCTTATCTGCTTTCCTGCCATATGGCTGCTTGTTTAACTTCAAGCCTTTAAGACCCAAGATGCTATATCTTTTGGTGGCTGGGCACCATTCGCTCTCTTCATCACATTTGCTTATACACCCATTTTGTCTTCAGCAATTAATGTACGGAAGGTGAGTATCAAAGAGTGCCAGGTTATTAGAACAAAGTGTCCTTATGTTAAGGGAGCTCTTGAGTAGAGGTCCAAAGTCCATCTGCTATATATATATACATATATGTGTATATATTTAACATATAAATATATGTATATTGGTCCCTATCCCTTTCATTATAAATTAATATATTTACATTTATACTTGCCTAGAGCTCTACCTCTAGCTTTTGCCTCCAATTCCTTTCCTCTATTTCCTTTCACTCTCCTCTTAACTCACTAGAATGCTCCTCTTCCATTCAGCTCTCAGTAATTCCTCTCTAATCAAAACCCACCAGACATTACATGCCCTCCCTACTATCCATTTTAGATCTCTTGTTATTCCCTTATGCCTGAGTTTGTTGCCTACACACTCCTATTTCCTGTCCCCTCCTCTTCCATGTATCCCGGGAACTGCTGGTCCCATTATTTTCTCCTCTCGATTGTTTATCCTGCCTCCCTTATATAGATAGATATTGGTCAAAAGAAAAAGAAAAAGAAACAAAACACAGAATAACAACAACAAAAAACAGTAGTTTCAGGTCTGTTGAGTCTTATGTATGTTTTTCTGAACAATCTGATGAGGTGCCAAGCCTTACCGCCCCAAGTCAAAAGTCTATTTTCAGGATTCTTTGAGGACTTGTTTACTTTGCTCTCTTTGCTGCCCTGTTTCACTCCCTTCGCATTTCACCCCACTCACTGTGTGTGAGGCAGCTGGGCACACTTTCTGCACATTATCTCCAGTGCTGTCCCCGTAGCACTATGCAGCAATAGGGGTCAGTGACAGTATGTTGTGTCTTGTGGTGGGGCCAGCCCTAGTCCACTCTGCATTGACTGTTTCCAGCAGGGATGTTGTTCCCAGAGCTTGCTGAGCCATGATGAGGTTCATTTCTCTTGTCTCTCCTCTTTTCTTCTTCTTTCTTTCTTCCTTTCTTTCTCTCTTTCTCCCCCCTCCACCCCCACCCCCAAAGTGTTCTGGGCAGATCTGCCTTTCTCCTTAGCTATATCTTCAGTGCTGTCCTCTGTATGTTCTTCTTCTGGGGAAAGGTCAACATAGCTCAGCTCGGGCCCAGCTCTGATGCCATCTCTGTTAATTTGCTGTTCCATGCAAGTATATTGCCCTCAAGGTTTGGCAGAATGTTGACTTTCTTAGCACTTCATTGGCTTGCCCTTAGGGTCATGTTAGTGGAAAGGATCTTTTCAATAAATGGAATTCTATTTATATGTCTTTACCCCACCCTAACTTTACAGCCAACCCAGGTCCCTCTGCTGCTAAAGCAAGAGGCTGAACACACAGAAAGCAACAGAGGGCACACAATGCCATAAGCCCATCTGGCTGTTCTTCCTGCTCACTCTGGTTGCCAAGAGGATGTTCATGGCTGGCAGCAAAGCTGCTGTGCCTGGACAGGAAAAGGAAGGCAGGACTTCAGCCAAGTCAGGGATTTATGGCCATTGCGGGAATGCTAGTGCCATTTGAACACATTTTCACTTGAAGTGAGCTTTGAGAAAATAGTGTTTTGCCGATCATCCCCTGCTCTCTGGAAAAGTGGGTCCGTGCCTTCGTTTCCTCAACTTGTCAGCATTGGAAAGAACTACTTTTCTCTCCTTTGCCGCCCATACGTACCTCGCCCCCAGGATTGCAGCATGTGCACTAAGAAGGGAACCTTCAACTCCACACAGGAGCACCACAGAGTCTGAGGTTGGTAACTGTTCTCCTTGTCCAGCTGTGCACTCTCTGGCATGTGTGCACACACATGCACACACACAATCATATGTATGATCACCCAGGCTTCTAGATCTCTCTACTGCATATGGAAGGCTCTTTGAACCAACAAATGGCATGCCAGATGGCTGTGTCCTTGTTCCCTGCAAGATCTCTAACCACTCACAGCTTTGCTCTCAGATTCTTAGCCTACTCCCAATATGAGTCTAGTCCTCTTCTCCTGGACCCAGCCACCAGTTGGTCCTGTTGACATCCTCCTCCCAGCGCTTCCCCTGCATCTTTTATGACACTGTGTCCCACTTCTCTTCTCTTCCTCCTTGTGCGTCTTCTCTTGACTCTTCCAGAACACACAAAGCGCATTTGTTTCGCTAGATACAAAATAGCATGAAAGAAAAATCCTCTAAAAACAGCAAAAAATAGAAGTAATCTAACTGTGAACTTAAAAATAAATTTGCAAATCTATATGAAGAAAATTTGCGAATGCTGTTAAATTTTCTTAAAAGGATAAATGAAAATATACCTAGTTCTTAAATGTGAAAACTCATTATTACAAGATTGTCAGCCCTCAGTTAATGAATAACTCAATTCCAACTGAAAAGTACCAACAAGAAATGCCAACTGAATTTTTTTAATTGATGAAAAAGAATATGATACTCCAGCTGGAAAAATACGCATATGAGGAAGTTCTAAGAAGGAGTAGTGACTGATGAGAAATTGGTTTGACCAGATATCAGAACCGGCTACCAACAGTTGCTACAAGCATGTTACAAAAGCTGAAATAGAAAGGTAATTGGAACAGAAAGGAAAATCCAGAAAGAAGCCCAAACATAAGTGGAAGCTTAGTACATGATACAAGAAACACTTTTCAAATTACAATGGGAAAAGAGGGGGTTGGAGAACAAAGAACACGAATAAGAAGTTTGGACAGAAAGGTTACAACTGGCCAGTAAACAGGTGAAAAGATCATCGACCTCCCCTCATATTAAGTTGGCAGATTAAAACATGATATACTTTCTCAATGCTACGAATTAGATTTGTACTTAGAAAGTATACAACATTTATAAAACATTTTCATCTCCTCTGTGGTTGGGGTTAAATACTAACACAATTTTGAAGGACAATGTAGCAGTGTCTATGAATTTTTAATGGGCTTAAATTTAGACCAAGCTGATAAGGATCCTGAATGGCTCAGTGTATACACACTGGGCTGATAATCACAAGGTAGCAGTTCAAACCCGACAGCTGATCCAAAGCTGAAAGATGCGGCTTTCTACTCCCATAAAGATTTATAGCATTGGGACCCAACGGGGCAGTTCCACTCTGCCTCATGGGGCCACTGTACATTGGCGTCAACTCCATAGCAGTGAGAACCTGGGACACAGAGATTTCACTTTTAGGGATCTGATCTACCAATAGAAACTACTTGTTTCACTGAACAAATACAATGTGCTCAAGACATACTATGCGGAACCTTACTACACCATAATTGACTACTGGCACCACCTAAATGTCTCCCACAGGTTGGCTAAGTCACAACGTCATGCTATACCATGAACACCATATGGCTGATTATATGAAAGAGGTAGATCTTAATATACAGATAGGAAAAAGCATTTTAAAATATCTTATAAAATGAGAAATATGAGTCACAGGACCATTTGGACGATGTGATTCCCATCTGTGGAAAATATCAAATGCACATACATAAATTTATGTATTTATCCTTATATATGCAAAATGATGATAGATGGATGATGAAGGATGGATGGATGGATGAATGAATCAACCGATTAATGGATGAATCGAGATTACGTGTGTGTGTGTGTGTGTGTGTGTGTGTGTGTGTGTGTAGAGACAGACAGACAGACAGACACAAGAAACCATTCCAGGAGGTTCTGGGAAATGGGATGCCAGAAAATGAAAGGGGAACTTTTACTTTATATTTTCCTATACTATTATGAGTTGGGCTTTTAATGGCAAGGTCAGCAGTTCCGAACCACCAGCCACTCCCAGGGAGAAAAATAAAGCTTTCTCTTGCCTTAAAAAGTTACCATCGCAGACACCCACAGCAGCCGTCCTGCTGTATCCTACAGGGTGGCGGAGTCCGAACTGATTCCACGGCGGTGAACTTGGCTTGTGCTTTGTTTTGTATACAACTTAAAGGTGTCTTCTCACTACAAGTATGTACTCTACCGCCCGTCTGTCCGTTCATCCTACTACGCTGGCTTGTGGGCTGCTCAACAGGTCTCAGTCAAACTTTTAAACTTAGACCAGCCAGAAAGACCTGGTGATTTATTTGTGAAATCAGTCCATTAAAATCCTGTGAGTCACCACGCTCCCATCTGTCACCGGCCATGGAACTGGTGCAGGGCCAGGCAGCTTGGAATCTCAAGGCGTGGAACCACCATGAGTCAGGGGCCAACTCGGGGCAGGGAGCAGCAACAGCCCGAACCATCACTGCGGCCTGCGGGTGTGTCCTCGCTCCGCTCCACTCAATCTCTCCGATACTCTCGAAGCTGGTACAGATCGTATGGTTTATGCTAAAACTTATACAGAAATCAGGTCCGATTCCATCATGAGGTCTGGCCAGCACCGCTTCCTCCTTACAAGCCCAGCCTTGAAAATCAGGCGAGGGTATCTCAAAGCCTTCTTGAGCATTATTTTAACATTGTTGCCTCCAGGCCAGCTGATGCTGCAGGAAACTCCACCTTCATTCATCATTGACTATTGATTTCGGCCAGGAACCTAGAAATTTAGGCATTCGCTTCTGTAACATGGGCAAGTTATGATTGTTGTCCAGAAGAATTGCAAGTGGACACCACGGGTTCTGACTTCCTTGTTCTGTTGAACATGAACCAACTTCAAATTCTTTCAGCAGTGTCCCCCTTTTATTGATCATCTATGCTTTGATCTCTCAAGTCCCTCTTTGAGCCAGCTTTATGACCCTGCTGTTCCTCTCATTAATAAGCTAAATGAAATTTAGACATGGGAATCGCTGCGTATTTCTACGAGAATTTTTCAGCTTTCATGGTCCTCCTGTTCTGATATTTCAGAGCTAACATTCAGATACATGACGTACCAGTCAGTACAGTTTCATGCCTTGGGGCCATTTATTCCTGCCATTTACCTCAATGGAAACACCCCCATCTTGTCCCAGTATCTTTTCATCAAAGTCATACTCATCCCCCATGGCTTATCTCCCAAGGCACCTCTCTGGGAAGTTTTTTTTTTCCTTCTTGGTCCTGTGGTTTAATGTATGCCACTCTGTGGTGCTCCCCCGACATTGGGCCACTCAGTGTTCCTGGGGTGGCAGCTTCTCCCCTCCTCAGAGGCCTCTCTTACCCCCAACCCAGCATCCAGCTCAATGCCTGACCAATAAGTGTTCAATGTCTGCTTGTGTAATTGGGACTAATCAGTCTTAAGCAGCCCACTATTTCAACACTTGGCCTTCGCCAACATCGCAGCCATCGTAACAGACTAGGGTTGGGGGGTTTCCAAAGGATTTCTCTCTTTTTCTATTTTTTTTAGAAACCACAAAAGAAGACTGAAATTGAATAGGCATTTACTGAGCACCTTCTGGGTGCCAAAAAGCATAGATGAATAAGACATGAAACTGGGCTATCCTCTCAGGAATCACCAAATTTGCTTTCCAAGCCATTTCTACTCTGTTTAAAAAAAAAAAGTATTAACTCATAAATGAGTTACAGAAAGCCGTACAGGCTGTTTTCCCAGTGTTTTCCTTGGCTGGTGGTGTCTTCCTGAGGTGGAAGTGCTGGCAGCCGCCAGAGTTCTCGCCCAGCTGGGCCCCCACACCTCCCTGGGGTGGATCGGCCCACAGAAGATGGTAGTGACTGCCCATCGGGGCTCAAGGAGACCCAGGGGACAGGGTATAAAGTTGGCCCGGTCTCAGCTGGGAAGTTCCTGCTGTGAGATTCCGTGGTGAGTTCTCTCGGGATACCACCAGCCCACAGGCCTGTCTCCAAACTGGCCGGGATGGTGCCAGAAGGTCCTGCTCCGGAGCAGACACCGCAGCCAATGCCATCAAAGCCCGGAGCCAGAGACCACCCACTCTCCCAGCAATGTTGCAAAACAGTTCCCCACTTTGCTGCTTTGGGCTTCAAAGAGATGTTCTGTTTTAATGAGCTGCTGTATAATTAATCGGCCACCACCCTTCCTAGCTGAAATGACTGGTGGAAATAAGCAAACACCCCAAATTTGCCATTTCCCGTTCCAAATGCCAACAGAGCGGACAGTTCCCATGGAAATCAGTGCTGGATGCGGATGGGTTCTGGGCTCCAGCAAGTCTGCTCTTCGCCTCGGTACCTCAGACCAGTGTCAGAGACCTCAGTCTCTTGGAGTCCATCAGAGGTCACCAATGCTGCCCGAGTCCACCGCGCAGAGAGGACTGCTGACTTTGGACAGACTGAGGACATTTCAGGCATGCGATTTCTCTGGCCAACCTTCACAGCAGTGGGGGCCAGAGGAACCCAGGGCCTTTCAAACTCCACACTGTCCCTGAAGGTGTTACCTTTCTGGTCCTACTTCTCTGCATCCGCGGTAGTAACGACACTATGAAATTCTTTCCCAAGCAGCAAGTATGATGCACTAGTCAAGTGTAAGTGCTCTGGTGTTAAGTAGGCAGGGTTAAGTCCTGGCTCCATCGCTCACTAGCTGTGTGATCTCTCTGAGCTTCAGCTGCCTCTGCTATCAAATGGGGATGATGATAATGCCTACCTTGTTGGGGTCATGGCGAACCAAAAAACGAGCACTACTATAATACTGCTTCAATTGGTGAACAGTACCGCTTCAATCAATGCTGGGCCCATAGCAAGCATGTTACAAATGTTAGCTGCCAATATTATTATCACAAATAATATCAGTATTGTGTTAAATGCCTTACAGATGTTATCTCATTTAACTTGACACTAACACTCAGAGGTAATGTGTATTTTTTATATCTCCATTTTACAGACACAGAAATAGACTCACGGGGATGAAGCTACTTAGTCAAGATTATAAGTACTAATAGGTTTGAGACATTGAAAATACAATCGAAGCATCTTTATGATAACTTAGGATACATAATGCAAACAGCTAAAATCAAAGAAACATATTCTCAATAAATGTAGTGATAATTATTGAAACAGAAAAATAGACACTAAGGAACCAACCCACTTCCATAAATTGATTCTCACTAACAGCAAACCTACAGAGAATTTCTGAGGCTATATATTGTTACCAGCGTAGACAGCCTTGTTTTTTTCTTACAGAATGGCCCATGTGTTTGAACCACCAACCTTGTGATGAGTGGTCCATCCAAAGGAAGGACCCCACACACACACTTGAATGACTTCAGGGACAAAGTGTTGACAGGGCTCTTCTCCTCCTAAGACTCTTTCCTTTATCCTCTACATTTCTCTGGCTCCTGGATTAAAAATTGACTTCTAGACACTCAGTTTGTAGAAGGCTGTGTGTGCAGTGTAAATCGTCCTGATAGTGCTGTGGGTTTAATCATAGGACCATGAACTGACAAAGTCAGCTGTGAAACCCACCAACCGCTCTTTGGAGAAAAATAAGGCAGCATATTCCTTTGCAGTCTCAGAAGCCTTACACTGAGTCCCTGTGAGTTGGAGCAGACCCTAAAGCAATGGGTATGTGGGGGGGTTTGCAGCAGGATCCATGACTCCACTCTGAGTCTTGACATACCATGTATATACTTGTGTAAAAGCCGACGCAAATATCAGCTAAGGAACCTAATTTTACCACAAAATTGCATTTCAAAAGGCGCTGGAAAACTCGGTTTATACAAGAGTATATATGGTAAACTCAAACCCTATTGACTTTATCAAGACCCATAGACGGGATGTGTTTGAACACAGAATACAAATCCTCTAGTCAGTGTTGGGAAGGCAGTTTTACCAGCAGGGAACTTCCCTGGGCATGTCCTTCCTGAAAATTGGGATTTAAGACTATATGGTCGTGAGCCATACTGCTACCATCAAGTAGCCAGGTTGCAGAAAGCTCCAAACCAATCCTGTAAGCTGTTCCAATGTGAAAATGTGTACATATCCCAATCATTTCCTTCTCCATAGCTGTAGTCCTGCCTGTAACACTGATAAATGGATCTGTTGTCAATGACGGCTTTGTGATAATTTCCTTTGTTATCTACCTTCTAGTCATTAGCTTGTGACCATGAATCCTATGGACACCATTATGATCTCATGCTGATGGTGTCCTTCATACAGAGGGTTTGTCTTTGTCTTCTTGTCCTCTTTCCTTAACAAGTGGGTCTTGGTGCAATATATTTCAAGTTGAGAGATTCCCCTTCCCCACCCTGTGCTGGAAGTATTCTACTCCCTTTTTCCTCTCAATACCAAATAAGTGTCCAATGCTTCCATCTCCACCTCATAAAGACCATTTGGAGGTCCCTCCGACATCTCCACAGACATTCAGACAAGCTTTGGTTCTAAACTCTAGACAGACCCTGATCCCCACTCACCACCATGATCTCAAAGATGATCTCCACTCTCTGTGCCTTTCTTGAATCCCAAGTACCACTAACGTTCATCTGTCATATATACCAGATAATACTGAAGATCTGAGGCTTAGCACAAGTTAACAAGGGAAATCAGTCAGAACAGACATAGGGCTTTGTCCTCATCCTACACAAAGTCTTACTGTTATCATTTCATTTATACTTTAACAAGCCTTCCAGTCCATTATGGAGATACCATATTTTATATTTTACCTACAAGATGCAAGACAATTATTTACAGCACGAAACCAAAGAGACATACAGAGTAGAAGCTCAATTTTCCCAGGCCCCTTTTCTCTTTGTAGCAAAACAGCTCCTCCCCTCTTGTCCCTTCTTCTCTGGCTTCTGCATCCATTACCAGTCCATCCACAAAGCAGGCAGACTGTATCTGTTAAGGCTTATGGGAAACAGGTGAGTTCTCTTTGAGCCTGAAATCTCTCCCGGCTACAATAGTGCTCCTTAAAGGAGGGTCTAGTTCATGAACTTTTGGCCTCAGTTCACTTCAAGGTAAGTGCAGATGTTAAGATTTTATAGCAACTTGACAGAGTAGTTTTTATGTCTGTGAAATCTAATAATAACAAAATAAAATAATAAAGTTTCTACTCTGTATGTCTCTTTGGTTTCATGCTATAAATAATAGTTTGCATCCTATGGGTAAAATGTAAAATATGGTATCTCCATGATGGACTGGAATTTGAAAGTCTACCTTTTTATCAGGGATCCTTCAGGAAGTAGACAAGCCTCACCCAGGAAGCCTGACTCATGGAACCAAAATATACCTTCCCAAGCAAAACAGTCATTCCAACAGCAGCACACCAACACTAGCATCACCATCACCACCATCTCTACCACCATCGCCACCACCATCACCACTACCATCGCCACTTCTCTGAGGATTCTGCTATCCGTGTAGGACAATTGCATTAACTCATAAAATACTTTCTCCCTCCCCCTAAAAGTTGAATTGCAATCACAAAAGCTCCAGATGTGGATTTCTTCCTTCCTTCCTTCCTTTTTTTTTTTAACAGTATATGCAGCAGGACAAAGAGATAAAGATGACAAAAGCCAAACCCAACTGCCCGAGAGTACTCATTAGAACAGCCCCCACAGGGTTTCCAAGGCTATAAATCCTCATGAAAGCAGAGAGAAACTGGTAGGATGGAACCACTGACCTTTGGGTTAGCAGTCAACTGTTTTAACCACTGTATTATGGGAGCTTCTTACACTTAAAGTGCACTGGTGGGGAATTAAAACCACGTTTTCCACTTGGAAAATGAAAATGTTACTACTGAAACACAGGTGGTATTCTACAGAACTTGAAAAGCTACCCAAACGCCAGTGTACCCTTGTCTTTACATTGATCCTTACCTGAAACTGACCTGCAGATCTCTAATGGGTTAATAGCTGATTTTTATTCTCTTTTCATGTTTCTACAAGTAAATCTATACATGCCCCTCTCACCTCTTATGCTTCCCAGTCCTGCCTCCCGAGCTACCACCCTCTTGACTCTGAGGGGGGAGGGGGGAAGAGAGAGAGAGAACATGAACGAACTAAGGGGTGCCAGGGAACAATTTCAAGAACAAAAAGAAAAACTCCAAAGGGAGCCTGAATTTTCTCAATGACGTCCCTGCCTTGAACCCAGTCATCTAACAGGGTTTCTAGTAAGGAAGCACTGGGGGTTGACATGAAAGCCTCCATGGGGCAGAGCCACATGCTCACATGAGAGAAGGCCAAAACAAGTGTGTGTGTGTTGCAAGAGTTGAAAAACAATTAAGCGTTTAATCTGATTAGACTGTTGCCCAAAAGAAAACCGGAGGGGATTTTTTTTTTTTTAGAACCCAGTCTCTGTGATTCTGATTTCCTTCCATTTTTATAGCACATAAATAATTAAAATGGTGCCCGTGATACATTTGGCTCCATTCGGCAGGCATATTGAAGAATATTACATTCAGTAATTTACATACACTGGAAACATAATACATTAGAGGTTCCAGAAAACGAAGAGCAGCAGGCCAACATGGACAAATCTCCTATGTAATGTGTGTGATGGCCTGATGCAGGCCTCTACAGACGGCTTGGGTTTACCTAGGAACCATTTTCTTGCAAATGGAACATTTAATTAAGGAGCCGAGTCCATAAATAGACCGTTAACACTGGGCGGGGGGGGGGGGGTTGGGGGTGGGAGAGGGATGTAGCTATATTGCTGGATTAGCAGGGGAATACCCTACGAGAGATTCATCAATGCCATAGATAATTAATTACAGCTCACCTTCTCCCCACATCACCGTGCCTTTATCAGCCAGTGTTGGGGAAGCAGCAGATGGCCCACCAAACACAGAATGCAATTTTCTGTCAACTCATTACTTACAGAATCACAGATTAGGGGCTAGACCCTCCGAAGGTCATCGGGGCCGTTCCCCTGTGTCCAGCACCGTCTGCACCAAAGCTAGCCTGCTCACGTGAATTTCTATCCGCCTGCTTCAGAGAGTGTCTGCCGAGAAGGAACTGTCCCTGTCCGAAGCAGTCTGTGAATTTGGGGAACTTCAAGCCCTTCCCTTGGGCTAAAATCCTAAAGACTGAATTCGGAATTCAGCAGCAGTCTGCTCAGTGTCCCAACATGGTGCTATGGAAGCTTTTGTCCCCAAGCCGCTTGGCATGCTGGGTTATGCTGGGAAGCTAGAACTATAGGTGTTCTCCAAACAGCAACAAAAATGTTTAAGAAAAAGAAGAAACCCGTTGCCATGAAGTCAGTTTCGATTCATGGCAGTCCTGTGTCACAGACGAAAACGACTCTTTTGGGTGTTCTTGGCTGCAAACCATAAGGAAAGAGATCACAAGACCTTTCTTCTGCAGTGGATTCAAACCACCAACCTTGCTTGTGCTCCTCCAGCACCTCGTAGATATTCCTACAAATCAATAAACTGAGCCCACAGTCAGGAAGCTGATATCAACTCCGAGTGATCCGATACAGTGTTTCAGGGCTATAAATATTTCCAGCAGCAGACAGACCCATCATTTTCCAGGAGAGTGGCAGGTGGGTTTAAACTTCTGATTTTAAGGTTAGCAAGGTGAGCTTCCAATGCTTACCCATCTATCTCTTCCTAGACACTTCAAAAAAATGCAAAAGGGGCACAGGGAAAAATCTACATACATACATACATTCCTGGGGTGAGGTCTAGGTAGTATGGCTGGAGTCAGACCAAATCCAGTGAGCCATACGGTAGCCAACTAAATAGGGTGGAGGGGAAGACATGGGGAGCAGCAGCAAGGGAAGAGTACTCGCTCACCCCAGGAGAGAGTGTTGTTTATATCTCCATAGAGAAAGAGAGTGCAGACTTCAACCCAGTGCTCCAAAGCATGAATGCAACAGACCAGCATGAAGCGGGGAACCCCCAGAGAATCAAGCGACATGAACAGGGCCCCTATGCCCCCAGAAAAATCCACTTCAGAGGGCAGCACTCAAGCTACAGCTCAGATGTCTGATCAGAGCATACAGGCACAAATGAAGGGGGAGGAAGAGAGAATGGAGCACATCCTGACCCACCAAGCCCTGAGGATGATATTTCTGCTCAGAGCAGCCACTGCACAGAGTCCCATAGACCTGGCTCCACTAGGAAGCACAACATCCCTCACTGACCCATAGTGCTGCACTGGAGACACACTTCGGGAATAGTGCCTGTTCTGACCCCACCATACTGAGGCAAAATCCTAAGGGAGAGCAACAGAACAGGAAGGGGAGCAGAGCAAGGAAGTCTCCAGAGAACACCAAAAATAGACCGTGACACCAAGATGTGGCACCCCTGCAGACTCGACGAGAAAACACTCCTAAAGATCCACAAACCTTGAATTAGTTATAGGCTTTTTTGTCATGGCTTTTTTGTTGTTGTTGTTGTTGTTTTGTTTTGTTTTCTTTGTTCCTTTGTTTTGTTCTAGCTTGTTTTTGGGCATATTATTGTCTCTGCATGTCTATCAAGATAAGATAGGTGGGATAAACCATCAGAAGAAGCAAACAACGGGACCAATGTTTCAGGGGGACCTAGGAGATGGGGAAGGGGAAAAGAATGGGTGTTAACAAACCCAGGATAAGGGAATAAGTTATCTAAAATTGATGGCAAGGAGGATGCGGGAGACCTGGTAGGAGTTGATCAAGGACAATGTAACCAAGAAGAATTACTGAAACTCAAATGAAGGCTGAACAGGATAGTAGGGCAAGAGGAAAGTAAAAGGAAAGACAGGAAAGAGCTAGAAGGCAAAGGACATTTATAGAGATCTAAATACAGACATGTACATATGTAAATATATTTATATATGACAATGGGGAAACAGCTCTATGTACATATATTTATAGGTTTAGTATTAAGGTAGTAGATGGACATTGGGCCTCTACCCAAGTACACCCTCAACACACGAATACTTTCTTCTATTAACCAAGCATTCCATTGCTCACCTTCCTGACACAATCACTGAAGACAAAGTGGTTACATAAGTAAAAGTGGTGAAGAAAGCTGATGGTGCCAGGCTATAAAAAGATATAGCATCTGGAGTCTTAAAGGTTTGAAGATAAACAAGCAACCATCTACCTCAGAAGCAACAAAGCCCACAAGGAAGAAGCATACCAGGCTGTGTGATCATGAGCAGTCGATAGATAGGATCAGGTTCAGGCATCAAAGACCCAGAATAAAAATATGTATCATTGTAAATGAGGTGGAATGTGGAGTGGAGAACCAAAGCCCATCTGTAGACAATTGGACATGCCCTTACAGAAGGATCACAAGGAATAGACAAGTCAATCAGGGTGCAGTTTAGCACAGATGAAACATACAACTTTCCTCTAGTTCTTTAATGCTTTCTCTCTGCCACCCCCCCACACACATATTATCATGACGTCAATTCTACCTTACAAATCTGACAGAGCATGTACACTAATATAGATAAGAGCTGTAAACATGGGGAATACAGGACCAATGAACCCCTTGGAACCAATATTGAAAGTAACCATACCAAGAAGGTAAGGTGGGGGGAAGAAAGAGGGAACCAACTACAATGATCTACAATATAACCCCCTCCTGGGCAGAAACATGAATGAAAGGAGATATTAGTCAGTATAAGACTTGAAAAAATAATAAGAAAGTATAAATTATCAAGGGTTCATGAGGGAGGGAGGGGAGGAGGGAGGAAGGAGGGAATGAGGGAGAGGGAGGCAAAAAGTGGGGGAGGGAGGAGGAAAAATAAGAAGCTGATAGCAAGGGCTCAAGTGGAAATGTTTTGAGACTGACGATGGCAACAAATGTACAAATGCGCTTGACACAATAGATGTATGTATGGATTGTGATAAGATTTTTATGCGCCCCCAATAAAGTGATTTTTTTAATGATTAAAGAAAAACAACCAACCAAACCAAACTCACTTCTGTCACCATCACTTGACTCACCATCAAGTCAACTCTGACCCGTGGTGACCCTGAAGAGTGGGGTAGAAGAGCCCCGATGGGTTTCTGAGCCTGTAACTTTTCGGGGGGAGGGGGGGAGTGGGAGGCCCAGCCTTGCTCCTGGAGAGCCACTGCTGGATTTGAACTGCCAAGCCAGTGGGCCGCAGTCCTGCACTCAGCCACTACGCCACCGGGACTCAGCCTGAGCCTGTAACTTTTTACAGGAATAAAATGTCTCCTCTCTCTCCCACAGAAGAACTGGTGGTTTCAAACTGAATGAAGCCCATAAGTCACCAGGGCTCCCTAAGGCCCTCTAAGGGGCTACCTAATCTCTCCTTTCTCACTGGATACCAGTTGGACAGGACACCTGGTATCCTCTTCCTACAGGAGTGACCAAAGATGAGAAAGCCAGCAAAAAGACTGAGAATGCTTCATGACTCTTTGAAGGTTATTTACAAGTGAGTCAGAATTTGACTTGAGAGCAGTGGGTTTGATTGGGGGTTTTACTGAAGAGGAAAGTATTTTAAAGTTCATTTTGTTTGACCCACAGGAATCAGGGTTTCTCTGTTGGTCACACCACCTTCTCGTCCCAGGTTTCTGCCTCTGCTGGTTATTTAGGAAACCATGATTTTTGAAATAGCAGATATGTCCCCTTGAACATTTCGTCTTTTCAGTGTTGGATTTCTCATCGAATGAGTCCTTCTCAGACAAGCCAGGGTCGAAAGGTAAAATTTACTCTCTCTGAGCCCCCCCCCCCCACCCGCCCTGACCCTTGCTTCTGTACAATGCCACCATGCTTTATGAAGGGATGATTATAAAGAAGGTGTTATCTTCTTGCCATCAGAAGAGAAGGTTCTGGATATCCCTTATCTCAGCTGCAAGTGACCTCCAGCAGACCTGCTCCCTTGATTGTGACAGCAGAAGTGACTGTGAGTCCTGGTGGAGGTTCTCTTCTCTGAGGGAGGTAATGAGGGACTGTCTTTTCAGGTCACTGTGCTGACACCACCGAAGTGTATTCCCTGCCCACTGCTCTCTGACCACAACCTCCAAAGTGTCAATCAACTCACTCAGTCCCTCTCTACCCTTCACCAAGGAGGTGAGTCTTTCTGAGGTCAGACCAAGGGAACAGGAGCATGGCCAGTTCACACTAGGCTACTGCAGTGGCCTGGTCTCTTCGCCATGGTTCCTCAGGTATGATATGTGAAGGACATCTCCTGAAGAGTTAGATCTCTCTCTCTCTCTTTCTCCCCCCTCCCTTTTCCCCGACCCTTTTCATTCACTCACACACACATACACCATTCAAGAAAGTATTTCACCAGCCTCATGTCCTTCTTTATGTTACCTGGACACATGGGACAGAGATCTAAGAAAGAGAGAGAAACAAAATCTGCTTTCCACCTCTCTGTGTCCATATTCCTCCCTACAATCACTCTGTTCAGAAGAGCATGTCTTCCTTTTAGCCGAAAGCTGCAAGGCCATGACCTCACCTGCAGGGACGGACATCCTCTCTACATGTAGAAGCACCTCGATGACCTGAAGCCTACAAATGCAGGGGCTCCTGATTACAAGCGAGTTCACCTTCAACTAAGAATTCTAGAGGCAAAATAACAGCCCTGTGGCCAAAGACTCTGTTGATGATGTTGATGATCTTTACAGGAATAAATATCTGAGTCTTTCTCCTGATGGATTTGAACCTCCAGCCCAATGAGCAGCTGACAGGGTCACCAGGGCTTCTTGGTCGACGCAATGGCTGGTTTGGTTTCTTACAACAATTATCCTCTTGACATTTAGTTTTCTGATGCAATCCTTGTTGCTTGTGAATCCCTAAGTCTCTTTGCAGAAACTCTATCATCATGACTGCCATTCCATATGTGAAGATGGTTGCATGGTTTTAACATTGGGAATTTATCGTTTCCCACTACCCATTAAAAAAATTAGCCTTCCCACAAGTGCCCATTAAAATCCAAATCACACAGGACATTCCACATACAGAATTTCTAAAATAAACATGTCTCAAATCAAGGCGCTTTCAAATCTCACTACTGTGTGAATTGTATATAGGGTTATTATCCTATCATGCACATCACTGTACTTCAAGATAGCTCTTTGGAGGACAAAGGTGAAACCGTTAAAAGAAATAAAAGGAATCTTTACAACTAGACCAATAGACAACACCTGTTGGTAAAATAATGACATTGTGAAGGAATTCCCTTACTTGGATCCACCATGAAGACTCCTGGAAAAACAGTCAAGAAATCAAACCAGGCATTGCATCGGGCAAAGATGCCATCCAAGATCTCCCTAAAGTGGTGAAGAGCAAGACTGCCACTTTGAGGACTAAGATGCTCCTGACCCAAGCGAAGTATGTGGAATCTGGACAATATGTAAGTAAAGACCAGAGAAGAACAGATGCATTTTGAATTACAGTGTTGGCAAGGAACAGTGAAATTACTCTGGGCTGTCAGGAGAACAAGAAAATCTCTCTGGGAGGAAGTTCAGTCCGAATGCTCCTTAGATGATCAGACGGTCCAAGTTTGGAGCCTCCAAACTATGAGAGACTAAAAAGAAAGGCGTAGCGACCCACTCCCTTCTAGCTTATCTACTTTCCCTTCCAATCAGTGGAGAGCTCACAGAGAGGATACTGCTTGATGGGTTGTGAACAAGGTCATCCAGGTTCAAGGGCTGACTCAATAGCAGTCAGTAACAACTTCAATTCCATCGAGGACTTCCCAGGAACACCTATGCATGTCTCTAGCACACAGCATAGTCACTTCTTTTTTAAGAAGTCAACATATGAAATTGGACCGCCCATGCAGTGCCACACTAAGAGGAGGAACTAACACCAGCGACAAATCTACCAAGCCTATCTGTGCCTGCACTTTATGAGCCCGAGCCCCCTTGAGCATAAAGTCCTTTGGGAGGATGGCTTTTTCCCGTAGCCATTTGTACACTAGCGCCTTCCTCATCATACTGTGGAATATACCACGTTGTGGAGGAATGTGGGGAGCAGGTTTTAATCTCAGCCTCTCGGCATGCTTCTGTGCTTGTCTCTCCGCAGAGGTGTGTGTTATGTGGCCATTGTTTCATGTGATCCCAGCCAAGGAGGGAGGACTGGAAGGGCCGGGGGCAGGACAAGAAGGCGCTGGAACAGAGGGGACGAGTGCCCGCAGAAGAAAAGGGATTTGTTACCCGTCTCTTGAGTGATGGTCCATGAACTCGATGGCTGACACAGGGAGGGGCACTAAGGAATTGGGGCCTGAGATAGGAAACGCTCCTGCTGGAGCAGATCCCTCCCACCATGGGGTTTCCCTGGACTGCACCAGACAAGAGCAGAAGCCAGATTCTTTCCGGGAAACCGGACCTCTCCACCCGCTTCCCCTGCATTCCAGTCTGAGAGAGGAGAGGCGCAGAGGGCACTAAGAGGCCCCAGCAGACCTGGTGTGATGTGTGCTCTCAGGGGCCGCTCCCTGCCCTCTGAGGCCCAGCCTGCTGGTTTTCTCATCAGAGCCCAGGGAAGCCCTGCCCGGTGACTCTTGTGAATGCAGCTCCTGTTACAGGGCCCAGGAAGGCCTCACTGGGCAGCCCTGTGACCTTTGACCCTGGATCCTCAGTCACTGTCTTCCGCTGACTTCATGAGCTGCAATAAGTCTTTCAAATGGGGGGGGGGGGGGGGGGGGCGGGGGAGACATAGTTTTGACCTTGAGAGTTCTAAGTTTTCTTCCAGAGCAAACGCATTTAATCTGCCTGTCAACAGGGACCTTGGCTCCATCCAGTCCGTCAGTATCTATTCATGGCCTAGCCTCCTAGGTAAGGAGCCCTCGTGGAACAACCAGGCTATTATTAAGCAGCTAATCCAAAGATTAACCCGCCCAGGAGCAATCCTGGGGGGGAAAAAGCCCTACTTCTATGAGTAGACAACTATATGGGGCAGCTCTACTCCACCACGTGCACCGGCTCTCTACCAATCCACCTGGACTCATCAACACCCAACCACGGCAGCCTTCTGCCAAGTAGGGTGGAGGGAACTAATTAAAGGTCAGATCTCCCTGGAGGGTTTGTGTCTACTTTTCTCCCTAAAAATTATCTTCCAAGGAGGTGGAAGATATGATAAAGAAACAACTGCCTAAACACAGCATGAAAAGAACACTGTAGCAACCCCTTGCCCACCTGGGTTTAGAGGTAAGGGGCATGGCGAAGTGGAAAAGCAATCCCACCACCACGAACCACTTCCCCCAGCAACCTGAAACCATAAATCAGGGAACAGATTATAGCTGGAAAGATGTTCAGGGAAGCTGGTGGAGCCCAACGCTGGCCTTAACCAGCCCCTCTCTGCTGCTTGGTGTGCCCTGTATATATGTGTCTTATAACTTATTGTTATAATATTCTTTAATACTACATCTCTCCTCTTCCTGCCGTGGTCTGCCTTTGAACGGTTCCCACCAGATAGCATGTTCCTGAACACGATGTTCAGGGGCTAGCGGGCAGGGGCAGGCAAATGTCCCAACACGCCCATCCCTTTGTGCTCTGGAGTCCACTGGCCCTGCCTAACCACAGCCAAGCCTGGGTTCAGTGACATTATGACAGTAGCTGAGCTTGACCACAGAAGGTGTCTATACTACTGAAATGGGCCAACACTACAGGTTGCGCATTTACCAGAACACTGCTATCTCCATCTGTGTTTCAGCAACTGTGTTTCCCTTAAAATAAGACCTACCCATAAAATAAACCCAAGCAGGATTTCTAAGCACTTGCACAATATAAATCCTACCCCCAAAATAAGACGTGGCGCAACCCATACATTCGTCAAGGAACGATGATGAAGATGGGCAGCCCTTCTCATCTGCCCCATGGTGACCTCCCTGCAAACTCTTGATATTGCAATAAACAAGCCATTAGAAAACCATTTGGGCATGGAAATGAATGACTACATTGAAAATTGAATGACGAGAAATCAGCATGGAAACTTTGGAAGCCCAGCCCGCAAGATGTCATGATTTGGGTGAAGAATTCATGGGATAAAATCACTGACAGTTTTGTTACCAATGCACTCCGAACAGGTGACCTGGATAAGAGTTGCTCACTTCATGAGAGCTCTATTGCGCAACATGAGCGATTGGGGCCAATGGTTCTAAAAGAAATAGACTCACAAGAAATTCAGGATGGACTACAGAGTTTGGAGAGTGATGGTGATATTCTAGAAGAAGACGACTCAACTACATTAGAATAAATGTAAATTGTTGTGCCATACTTTTAAAACATAACACATCCCCTGAAAACAAACCCTAGGGTGTCTTCTTGAGGAAAACTAACTATAAGAACCTGTCTCACTCTGGGGGAAACGGGGTACCTTCCCAACTCCCTGCCTGACTCCACCTATCTCCGGCCTACCAGGGGATGTGGGCTCAGTCAAAAAGACCTGTGGCAGTTATATCATCTCCTGGCAACTTGAGCAAAGGGTTGGAGTCTAGCCTGTCAATCAGGTCGCATGAATGTGAAGAAGGATGTATGAACTAGTACCAGACATATGGGCTAATACCAGACTTAGGGACTTTGAACTGGCTAGGCTGGAATGTTTTCTTAATATACAATTACTCTTTGATATAAAGCTCTTTCTTAGACACATATGGCTGTCTATAAATTAGTTTCTCTAGTCCACCCTAACACATGACATCCATGTTATGACCGGCAGAGCTGCGCCCTTCTCCTTACCAAGACACCCATGGCTTCCCTCCGTTTTCCCATGGAGCCCTGGTGATGACTTGGTGCGTTATTGTCTATGAGGTCAACCCTTGGCAGGCATTGAATTATTTATAACTTCAGAACGCTCCTCTCGCGCAGTGCTTCGCCCGCCTTTCATCTACAGCAGGCAGCGTTTGATAGAAATATGGAAAATGGCCTGAACCTCAAATGACAAACAGATGAGGAAGTCCGATGGAAATCACACATGTCTGAAAGCCATGTGTTTTCGCATGAGATATATATATGGGATTTTTAATTGATGTTGACTTTAGCGCATGGTAACATTTTGAGCTATCTTAATTAGTGGGTTACAAGAAACAGCCAAGAAAGGAATGTGATCAGCCCTTGCCCCGTTTTGAGAGCCTGGCTTTTAGTGACCTCTCCTTACCCCCATGCCCATCCCGACCCAGACTCCATTATCTCTCTCATCCAACCTGTCCCCGGACCACATGCAACATGAGCAGTCCTGTCCGCTTTCCCCCATCATGTCGGGCCCCCAGGGGACACGGCTGCATTCACTTGTGTGGCAGTCACTGCTGCCGCTCTCTAACTGTTTCCAGCTGCCCGCCTTTGGGGCACTGGGTAGGACTGTCCTTTCTAGACCCCTGTGGGTGGATGGGGCCGTGGGACTCGGTCTAGTGAATGGGTTTGGAGGAGAGCGTGCCACGTGCCATTCTCTGGGCCACAGCATTTCCTTCCCCGTTGAATACCCAGCCCCAGATTTTTCTTCCCCTCGGGTAGAGTGGTCCCCCTGAAGCGGACCTGAGTGTGTCTGAGACATAGCCTGTGGATACTTGAGGGCTGCCTGTTGCCACAGGGAAACTCAGCCTATCTGGATCATTAGGACATCCCTGTTTCCAGGAATATCAGCGTGCAAGCCGTGCCAGGGCCCAACTCCAATAAGAAGGCAAGAAATGTGTGTGCTGAACATGCTGGGCCCAATGCACTTTAAAAATCACAGATGCTGAGACCACAGTTTACAACCTATTCAGGTCAGCCCCTTCCCATGTCCCCACCCCCAGCACTTAGAGGAACAGAGAGGTGCACCTTATATTGTCTGACTCACAGTGACATTGTAGACTGGCTCGAATTGCCTCTGTGAGTTTCTGAGACTATAGTTCATGGGAATCCAAAGTCCCATCTCTTTCCTAAGGAGCAGCTGGTGGTTTTGAACCGCTGACCTTGTGGTTAGTAGGCCAACAAGGAACCACTATGGGTCAGCATTGACTCAGTGGCGGTGAGTTTGGTTGGGGTTTGTTGTTTATTTATATCACCCATATTATATAGAGCATCCTGCTGGAGTCCCAGGATGGCACAAATGCGCGAGCACTTAGCTAATGAACAGAAAAGCTGGCTAGTCAAATTCACCACTAGGTGCCTCCGAAGAAAGGCCTGGTGATTTGCTTTCAAAAGGTCACCATCTGGGACCCCTGGGTTCTATTTTGGCACGCAGGTATGTGGTCACCTGGAGTCAAACCCCACTTAGTAGAAGGGTTTGGGGGCCATGACTTTGTTTTGGTTTATCCTTTCTTTTGCTCGCCCAGCTAGCTAGCGGTACTTTGGCAAATCCCACCTTTTCTGCTAGAAATCTATAGTCCCTCGATCTGGTCATGGTTTCCTCTGGGCTCCAAAACTCAAATCGCCATTCCATGTAGTGTCTGCATGATGCAAGGAAGCAGAAGAAGTGCAGTCAGACCAGCGAGGCTTCAGCTTTGCTTGGCTACTTACCATCTGCGAGCCTCCCCAGAGCTCTCCCGGGCTCTGGCCTCACATCCAGCATTTGCAGAGTGGTGATGGCACCAGGTGTGTTTCGAGAACCTCTGAAACTCTGCAGTAGCTCGGTAAACAATGCCTGTTGCCATTCTGCTCATGCTGCCTCACTGATATCTCCATCCCCTGCCTGACCCCAGAAAGGAACGTGTTTCTTCAGTGCATTGAAAGCACCCCTCCCCCAAAGAAAGCGGGATTATCCTTACTGGAAACTAGAAAGCATGAAATGGATTCTTCCCACAGATCTGCACTGGATATCTCCAAACTCCGTGATTCACTCAGGAGAGCCGGTGGCACTGCCCAAATTATTCAGACAATTACCTCAGCTCTTCCCTTTGCCATAGCTGCAAAGCCCAGGGCAATGACATCTGATTTATTAGGCTTTATTTTCCCAAGAGGCTGAAAGTCCTAGTTAGCATCAAAGAGAGGAACACATCCCTCCAAGGGAGATCAAAACAGCTCCTCTGAACCCTGTTTGATCCTAAGAGGCCAGCTCAAGGGTTGTTGCTCAGGTAACTGTGCGTGGCTGGGCACCGGTTTGAGTTTCAGCAGGCAGAGCATCCAAATTACAAAACACAAACGCAGTCCTAAGACAATTGTCTTATTTGCTATTGCTCTCTATAGGACCCCAGTGAGTTACAGGTCCTCAGAGTATTCAGGGTAAAAGAAAGAGCCAGTCCTGGACTCCAACCACAGGAATACAGGTGCCTGTGTCTAGCTCAAGGTCACCGAAAGGCACAAACCCATTCCTCTCAAAAAAAAATATTGCTACCTTCTCAGGAGAGAGACTCCCCAGCCCACTTAAAGCGGAGACTTTATTGGGAAGAAGCACTGAGGAAGACAACCTCTTGGTCCCTGACTCTGAATATGGGCCCTGGCAGTGCAGTCCTGTTGGATAAGCATGGAGTTGCTAACCACAAGGTCAGTGGTTCAAATTCACCAGCCATCCCAAAGGAGAAAGTTGAGGCCCCATAAAGATTGGTAGCCTTTTTATTTTTTCAATGATTTTATTGGGGGCAGTTACAGCTCTTATAACAGTCACTGCATCATTTGTATCAAGCATATTTGTAGACACGTTGCCATATTCATTTCCAAATGTTTTCTACTTGAGATTGGTAGTCTTAGAAACCCTAGAAAGGCTCCCCATGAATTGAAATCAACTTGATGGTCGTGAATTTAAATATCAGTAGGTTCTTTGCCAAAATTTGACTTGTGAGAGAGTTGTGGGGGACTTGAAGCTAGTAGACATAAAAGGGTCCTGGAGCAGGCCAGAGCTGGTGTGATAGAGAAGTCTAGGTCATGCAAAGGTTAATGCATCCAGCTGCTGGCCAAAGGATTGAAGGTGAGAGTCCACCCCAAGGCATCTGGGAAGAACACCTGGCAATTTGTTTCCAGAAAGACTCTGCCCTTGAAACCCATAGGGACCACGGTTCTTTGATGGGGTTGTGGAGTGGTCCTGTGAGCCAGAATTGGCTCACTAGCAACTGACATGGGTGTGGTAGGTGATTTTTCCAAAATCCCTCACAATTCCCATGTACCATCAACTTTATCTACAACCCCAAAGTTTCCCTGGGTCAAGAAGTTGACTTCCAGATTCAGTTCAGCAACTTCTGAGACTTGCGGAGGTTCGCTAACTCAAGGACAAATGTAACCACAAAGCTATAGGCCTGCCTCTAAGACCCAGAAGACAATCATACCTAATTTGAATTGGGGGTAGGGGCATGGAGTGGAGATCCAATGCCCATCTGTAGAGAGTTGGACATACTCTCACAGAGGGGTCACAGGGAAGAGATGAGTCAATCAGCGTGCAGTATAACACTGATGAAACACACAACTTTCCTCTAGTTTTCTGGCGCTTCCTTTCTCCATTATCATGACCTCAATTCCTCCTTACAAACTAAATTAGTCCAAAGCATGCACACTGCTACAGTCAACAGTTCACACCACAGGGAATCCAGGATAGATAAGCCCCTCAAGGCCAACAATGAGAGTAGAGATACCAGAAGGATTAAGGGAAGGTGGGGGAAGAAAGAAGGAATTAATCACAAGGATCAATTATAACCCCCTCCTAGGGGGAACAAATAACAGAAAAGTAGGTGAGAGGTGATGGAGAATGATTTAAGATATGAAAATAGTAATCTATAACTTATGGAGGGTTCATACGGGAGGAAGGGTAGGCAGAGGAGGGAGGGGAAACAAATGGGGAACTGATATCAGGGGTTCAAGTGGGAAGAGAATGCTTTGAAATTAATGATGGCAGCATATGGGCAAATAGACTTGACACACTGGATGAATGTTTGGATTGTGATAAGAGATGTAAGAACCCCCAATAAAAGAAAAAAACAAGCTATAAGCCTGCCAAGACATGTGTAAAGTAAGCATGGGAGCCATAGAATGAGACCTGTGTCCATACAGGCTGCCCAGCACATCCTGGGAACTGTCCAGGAATCCCTGATCATTTTGGAGGAGGGTTCAAGGTATCCCCCTGCCAAGAACTGGGTTTCAGGACCCAGGAATTCCCCAACCTCTAGCAGGAAAGGGATAGGAATGAGAAGGAGAAGGCAGAAGGAGAAGGAGAAGGCAGAAGGAGAAGGAGAAGGCAGAGCATGTATGAGTCATGGAGTCCCTGGGTGATACAACTTGACTACTAACCAAAAATCCAATGGTTTGAACCTACCCAAAGGTTTCTCAGAGTCAAGTTCTGGTCTTCTTCCAGAAGGTTCAAATATGACCATGTTCACTTGCCTCGGGTCAATTTGGTCGCAGAGCAACCTGATTGGGGAGAGATGAACTTCCCCTGTGGTTTTCCGAGACGGAGTTCTAACAGGACTAAAAAGTCCGCTATTTATAGCAAGGAACCACTGGTGGCCTCAAACTGCCGACCTTGTGGTCAGCAGTGCAACATGTAGCCCATTATACTATGGGATGTGCTATACTGCTCTGAAAGGCATGGCGCTGCCATGAGGCACCTGGCTTCTAGTTTGGTGTTCATTCACATAAAGGTGCTGCCGGTGCCTTTTGCCTTCCTCAGAGAGAGCCCGGCTTATTCTACAATTTAGCTGGTCAGGCTCCTCTGCTCTTTGCTGGGTGGACTCACACACTTCTGTCCAGCTGGTGGGGGACTTCGGAGGTCTGCTGCCATCCTCCATTTCTCCAGCGGGTGAGAGTGGCAGGGGTTAAAGGGAAACAACAGAAGAGGACTTTTCCAAGTTTCTGCTGTTGCTTAAATATTGCCCCATTGGTCAATGCCATGTCAACTGGCCAACCCCAAAATCAGAGTGGGAAGAGTCGGGAGAGTTCCCAGGTGAAAGGCATGCATCCAGATTGGGGTCATTAATGACATCAACTTGCCATATATGTGCCTTTCAGGCTAGAAGACTCTCAACTATCTCATACTTCTTGACTGATGCGTCATATCCATGTGTGAAACAGTGGACAGCGTATTAGAAGTACAAGGTGGGAAGGCAGAGCCCTTTGATCTCTGGAGTTCATGAGCCTGCTCTTTTCTTTGCAGGGCCCCTCATAGTCAGCACATGGGTCCTTTAGGGAGGACATTTCATTTCTCCAGAGAAAAATACTCTGATCTCCTGCTTGGAATGAGATACAGCCTTGCTCAACCTTGCGAGAGCAAATCAGAGACAAGATGCTTGGGAGTGGAATAGTATCATGAAGCACTGTACTGTTAAACACCCAGTCTCACTTTTGCCTTCTGCTGCACCCAAAGCTTTTGGGTTAAAGAGTCTGTTCAACAGTGGGCTCAAACCTTCAACAACTATTGTGACAATGGCACAAAACTGGGCAGTGTTTTGCTCTCCTGGGCATGGGGTCTTTCTGCATTGGGATGAATTCCACTACACCCAACCACAGAGATTCCTTTTGACTTAAGATTCAACCTAGGGCCTGCTGGAAGGAGTGGGTGAATCAGAGTGTAGCATGGGGGGCAGGGAGGAAGGGGAGGAAACACTGCCTATGCTGGATTAGTGAGGGGCCTTGGAATGGTCCACGGACCAAGTGATCTGCGAACAGTCTTCCATTTAATCCTGTCTGGTGCCTGAAAGTACTGAGCCTCTTGGGTCTTAATAGAGATATCAGAGTTTTTCTCTGCAACCTCCTTTCTCCATAAACTCTGATAGTCCAACATGAAGAACTCAAGGAGGATTTGGAGAGAGGAGGGATTAGATGACTCATTCTTTTTGTATTTTACTACTACTTGGCTTTAAAAAGTCATGCATCTATTCCTTTGATAATAAAAATTTAATTTTGAAAGAAAAGCAAACATGAGGAGAAGACTTTTAGCATTTTTGCTTGAGGTCAGAAACCCAGTCTGAACCACTGGATAATGTGTTCTGTAAGCACCATCAGGTTTAAGACTCATACTGGCCTCATACAAGAGAGGTATGGAATTGTGCCGGATGGAGCTGAGATTTTGTGATAAATATTTTTCCCACTAGGCAAGCATCAAGCAACTCACTCTGGGTTAGCACACCCAGTGGAATCACCTGGAAAGGGCCTCTCTGGTCACAGTGAATTTTTTCCATAGGAGGAGTTTCACTTAAACCTCATTTTTTGTGATGGCCAATTTAAGAGAACAGTATGCAGCTGTGAAATTTTGTTTCCTGCTCATGAAAAATGCCACAGACAGTGTTGTCATATTGAACACAGCTTACCAGACAGTGCCATGGGTAAAACTCAAATGTATGAGTAGTTTTCTCATTATGAAAACGGTGACATATTAATGACAAACCTCTTTCTGAACATATATCAACTTCCTGAACAGACAAGAATGTTGACTCATAATGCATTTGTAGTTCATTCCATCAGGTCAGACTGTTAATCAAGCTTTCTATTTAGAGGTTCTGAAAAGACTGTCTGAGAATTTATGACAAAAAAGGCCTGATATGTGGAAGACAAGGGACTGGCTTTGCCACCATGACAATGCACCTGCTGACACAGCCATCTCATTGTGCCAGTTTGGGGCTAAAACTGGAATGCCTCTCTTGATTCATGCCCCTGACTCACCTGTCCTCACTCAGTGCAACTTCTTTTTGTTTCAAGGAATGAAGAGGGACATGGAAGGACAGTGATTTGACAATGTAGAAGAGGTGAAGAAAAAAACAAGGGAGGTGCTGTCAGCCATCCAAACAGATGAGTTTGAGAAATGTTTCCAAGAATGGAATCGCAAATTTGACAAATGTATTAAATGTGATGGAGCGTTCTTTGAAGGTGTTAAGGTTGTTTGGTAAAAACAAAACAAAACAAAAAAACCAAAAGTGAAGACATAGCTTTGGGGGGGCTTGGTGGGGAAGTCTGGTGTATTTGGGGTACCCATCGTTTGATAGAGTGGAACTGTCCATAGAATTTTCTTGACAAAAATCTTTATAGAAGAACCTTGGTGGCACAGTGGTTAAACTACTAGCGTCTAACTTAAAGGATGGCAGTCTAACTCTGTCAGCGACTCCGTCAGAGAAAGACAGGGAGTCTGCGTCTGTAGAGATTTAAAGCCTTGGAAACCTTATGTGGTGCCATGGGGTTGCTCTGAGTTAGAAATAAATAGACAACAATAAGTGGTTTGGGACTAGAGTGTATCTTTCGGTCTCTCCCCCAAGTCCACTGCGTGGGTCGAAGCCACCAACTTCTTTGGGATCAGCCAAGCATTTGATGATTACATCGTCGGTGCGTCTTGAGTCACTGGGTTAGACTAGCTCGTTTGGAAGCTGAGCAACCGTTAGCCAAGTTACCTTTCCACATTGGAGGAGGGAGCTTCAAGAAGTTCATGACAAAGCTTCACCTTTTAAGTCGCGTTTTCATGTGGACTTTTTGAAGCCCTGGTGTATATTCTCTTTGCTTAGGTGAAGAAAACATACTTCTTTCCAACCTTATCTATAGGCAGAATAAGAAAGTCATGTTTGTATTGCACATGGGCTAATCAGGACCAACTGAATCTAATGATCCTGGTTCCACTGTTTGAGGTCCATTCTGAGACCCCCAAGAGCTAAAGGGGCAAAATAGAAAGACATGACTCGAATTCATGCATGCCACTCCCACTTATCAGGAAGCTCTGCTTCCAACAACCTAGGGTAATCAACCCTGTCTTTATTTACTTATTTATCTGTACTCCACTGAGAACTGGTCTTAAAACTGATACACAACTCACATGCCTTTCCCCACCCAAGTTCGACAGCACCCAGAGTGATCTACACCCTGGGGTCAGGCCGAGTTGTCTAGAGGAACAAAGCCACTAACCCTCATTATGTGTAAGAAGGAACTTTAGATCAAGAAGGCCTCCAAGCCAAGTCCAAATCAAGTCTATGGGTCTAATGCTAGCCAGAGCTCCCTTCACTCAGGTGGCTTCTAGTTGATGATGCAGAAAAACAAAATAGGGAAAATCACAAGGCAATGGGTGCAGGGTCAAATTGGTTGGGAACATGGCAGGATGGAGACCGCTCCCAGGTTGACTCCCAGAGGCTCACATTGGGTCACAGCAGATGCAGAGCCCCAGCAAAGATTAAGGCAACAGGGGCAGTTGGTAGTGACGGCTAGACCCCATCTAGCTCTTTGGGTCTCAGAGCCCTGGAAACCGATGTTTTCATGGTCCATCCATCCACTTGACTCGTTGTTTTCATGTGCCTTCCATTTCCTTCACTCTTCTTTCCTTCAAATTGGAGCAACTTACAGTTGTACATTAGATGACCTCCCACAAGTTTTTAAAACTCCAGTTGCTACTCTTCAAAGCAGGATGGAGAACATAGTATTTGTAGGCTGTGCTTGGCCAATTGGTCTTGGTGTCCTCAGAGACAAAGATCCAGAGTGCCTAATTCCTGTTACTCATCCCCTCCAGGTATATAGTGATGCACAAGAAGCATTCATACCTTTGCCCCCTGTGTGCTCCGCTACATTCCTGGATAAATTTGCAGCAAAAGTAAGTAACCATGTATGAATCTTCTCTTGTCAAATACTCATGAGTGTGTCCTCCCACATCCATTCAGCCCACTGATCTGTCATGTCTATTCATGCAACTACTCATAGACCATCATGATTGCAGGATTGAGCATATAAAGGCATTTACCTTTGTCACCTTTAACTCCTACACACCTCCCGATGTCTTCCCTTACCACCTTCATTGCCACCCTCTCTCTTATGTATATTGTCTTCCTTTTCACCCAGGTTAATATTTCTTGATCCTATAGCAGAGGTACTTTGTTGCTGTTTTCCTTGTTATCTATTTTTATCTATTTGATTTCAGTCAACTTGGTATGTCAGTAGACACACCCACATGCTCTACGGAGACATTAGGTAGTCTGAGAAAATGGATGAAAACTCCAGACATGGAGGTCCAGAAACAACTTTCCTAACATCACAAAGCTGGTTTCTAGAAGATTTCTAAAACCAGTTTGACGTTGTCGTTGAAAAAAACCTAATCTGGATTGAAACAGAAACACATAGTGTGCCAGTCATGTACTTTGGTGTCAATTTCATGATTGGGAGCGTAGGGGTAGAGTCTAGCCCGTCAATCTGGAAATAGCCAATGAGATCTCTGTGTGGGCATGGCTTCTTCTGAAGAATTCTGGGAAATCTCGTGATATTTCCCCCATGGAGGTGAGAAGCTATAGACTTTGTCACTTGGAAACATACTACTGGCAAGACACCATGGCAGCATGCTGATAGATCCTGAATCCTGGAATCTGGAGGAGCCAGAGGAGAAGCCACATGGACTTCAAACCTCTGAATCCAGAAAAGCCAAAAAGAGGCCCCTTTGAGCACAGAGATGCTTCTACTACAAAGGACACACAAGACTCTGCACCCATTGGCCAATGATTGTCCTGGCATCATTGCATGTGCCTTGTGAATCTGAAGAAGACTTTATAGACTGGTATCACACATAAGGGCTAATATTAGATTTGTGGGCTTGGAATGGATTGGGCTGCTTTCTCAATGTTCCATTCCTCTTGTATATAAACCTTTCCCTTATATACATATGTGTGTTTATGAATTTGTTTCTCTAGTCTACCCGGTTTTAAGTAGGTTTCATAAGTGCTTAGTATGAGTTTTAGTGATGCAAATGCCCAAACTTGCAACTGTAATCTAAAATGAACATTTTGTTGTTATGAGAGGCTATTGAGTTGGCCCCCAATTTATGGCAACTCCACATACAATGGGGCCAGATAGGATCATCCAGACAGTTTCCATTGGTTGAGTTTTTTAAAAGCAGATCACTGAGCCTGTCTTCCTTGTCCATTTTAGACAAGGAAGAGCCTGTTAGAACCTGTTCAGCTCATAGATAGATGTAAAGCCACATAATGGTTGTGGATTGGCTAGGAGTCAAAACTCAGTTTCCTGCATAGAAAACAAGAATTCTACCCTTGAGCCCCACCTGCCCCTTGAAATAGAAATAGAACAACCAAATGCACATTTGGAATATGCAGGAGTGTGCTCTTTTCCAGTGATCTTCAAATTCTAATCTGAGTGGTACTGCTTCAGGAAAAGGTTCAGAACCAGAGCCAAACTGGCAAGCCCAAAACTTTCCAAGCACAGGAGACATGTACAATCAACAACAAGCACAAAGCTAGTGTTGAAACCACCCAATCCTATAAGATAGCAAGGGCAATGAAAACCATTTGCACACATTTAGAAGTGAGTTTATTGTCCTAACAATGTCCCTCATGAGGAGGAATGGAAGGAGCAGGAGAGGTTCAGGCTGGAAAATAGGAAATGCAAGGAGACATGGATCTATTTATACTCATCTGAAGAGCTGTCACATGGGAAATGAATACAAATGATTCCACAGACAGTCCCAAAAGTCCACACCAGGAGTAGATGTGTGTAAATGTCACCACAATGGTAGACGAGCTTTCTAGAAACCACTGTTGTCAAAAGACAGAAGAGATGTGAAGGTTGTAGCACAGTGAATTGAAGCTTACCTCTTATAGCACAGTGAATTAAAGCTTTTCAAACCATAGTCTTTGTAATAACCCAGATCATTGAGAGAGACCACCCAAAATAAAGCACTTTAAACTTGGTCAGTTTTGCCATGAAAAAAAAAAATTCAAATATTGCCATTGAGTCGATGCCAATCTGTTGCAACCCTTTACAACAGAGTAGAACTTCCCCTGTGAGTTGCTGAGACTCTAACTCTCTACTGGAGTAGAAAGCCCTGTCTTTCCTCCTCAGAGGTGCTGGTGGCTTCAAACTGATGACCTTGCAGTTAGCCACCAAGGGCATAACCACGGATCCCTTTTTGTCATCAGGGTCAATGTGAAACGAGCTGCCTCCGAAGCATAAAAGAAATCCAGGAATGAAGCATGTCCTCTGGACCCTGAGATCGCAGGGCTGAACCTCCTCAACCCAGAAGTTAGAATTACAATACTGGAGATGGCCAGAGGCAGTAAGGGTGTGGCAGAGAAGCGGCAGCAGCGGAGATCCTGCGCAGCACCAAGAGCATGAGACAAGGCAGCAGACTTTCCACACTAAAGGGCGAGGCTCACGGCAGAGTAGCCTGCCCTTTGGGCACTTATCGGCTGTGCGACAAGAGCTTTGTAACACTTGCCAGAGCAAGGAACAGGTCAAGTGACCCCATGGCTGAGAGATGAAGGGCCAGAAATAGGTGTTACTGGAGCCTGACTGAAGAGAGGTGTTCCCGGCTGGAAGTACTGGACCATCACTGACCCAGAATTGTAACCTGTTAGCTGCCCTAGCAAACGTCACAACTGTGCGTGCAATCCATTACCAAAGTCAGCAGAAAAGTGGAGTGCTGAGGGAGTGATGGTTGGCATCTGAAGAGAATAAAGAAGGGTGGATGGGGACAGGATACTAGTCCTTGAGCTCCTAGAAATCAGCCTGGCCTGGAGGATGGCGGTCCTCTCCTTCAACATGAGTAACTGCAAGAGGCATTCTCACACCTGTCACCCAAGGTATTTAAACAGAGGTAAGAAACATATTTTGCAGAGATAAGTGAAGAGGTATGAAGTCCTAGCAGATAAAATACAACATGTCCAATTAAACTTAGATCAGCAACAAACAATTTTTCTTTTCTTAGTATAATAAGCATGCCCATGCAGTATTGGGGACCTATTTATGGTTTATCTGAAATTCCAACTGAACGAGGTTTGCTGTGTTTTTATGAGCTAACTCTGCCGCCTTCCGTATCAGGGAAAGGCCTGGGCTCTGGGTCTACCCATCTTTTAAGATTACAGGAAGGTTCCCTGAGACAGTCAGGCTATTGTTGGTCTAAATGAAAAACATAATTTTTCTCAAGAAAAACTGCCCTCTCGAGCCTCTTAGAGCTAATACAAACTACACAGCTGTTCCGGGACGAGCTGTCATTACAGAGCTCAATAAAATGGATCCTCCTCCCGCTGGGGGATTGAGAGGCACAGCGCTGCCTCACGCAGGAGCGAGAGCTTGTCCGTTTTATTTAGTAAACACCGGGCGTGACATCAGGTGCTCCCCTCGACTGTTTAGAACTGGCTCCCCCATCAAGACTCTTGTTAGAAAGTCAGCAAAGGCCATAGGTGCTCCCAGGAGCAAATGCACAGGGGGATCAGAAACCATCCCCAGGGAACCCCATGGCCTGCTGCCCAGACCCACAGCTCTGTCTGGGTCTGTCCTCAGGGGACACAGCCCACAGATGTATCCTGCCCCTTTCAGATGCACAACTCCCCCAAAGAATGAAATCAATAACTACAGAGCGTCTGTTTCTTGGCTAGGCTCGCATGTTGACAGGCTAAAGATACTCATCCCACCCCCACACACAAAACTGTGGTTGCTGCACTCGTGGCTGTCACGTTAACTGACTCAGAGGATGTCAGGAGGGAACTGGTCGAGGTAACTCTCCAAAGAGGATGGCCAGACCTGCCCTCCAAAGCACGTCTGTGAGTTTGGACTACCAGCCTGTTGTGCTGCTAGTCAAGTGCTTAGGCATCCGTGTCACCCAGGAAATTCGGGGATGAAATTCCGAGTTCCCTGCCTGATATCAGCTTCAGCCCGGCGCTCCCCTCTCACACCAGTGAGCCTTCAGCCTCACTGTTCATGTTGCAACAAGAGCTTCCCAAGGCACGCGACTTTGAACAAGGAAAACATAGGCCCTGTTCCACTTGGCACTGCCCACACCTCAGAGGGCCTCCGCTTTCCCCGGGTCAAGGGTGGACGCTGGCTGCTGCACCTCTGGTCCAGGGAAGCAGACTCCACTGCCAGACTCCACTTGGCTTTCTGACTCAGAACCATTCCAGCTCTGAGCAGCTCCACACCATCTTCAAGGGTAAAGAAGGAGGTGGCAGGGAGGAAGCAGCCAGCTTTGAGGCAGGACTTAGTTTCGAGGGAGTGAGGCCCCCAGTGCAGGCTACAGAGGGCTGGACCCATCCATTCAGCAAGCAGCCTGGAAACAAGCGAGGTGCGGCAATGATGTGACCACTCATCCGTGACAAAGGGATGCTGAGCTGCCTGGAGTCGAAGCCCACTGACCTCGGGCTGGGACGTCACAGAAGAGCAGAGCTGGGCGAGCTTGAGCACTCAGAGGGCTAAAAAGAGACTGTGATCATCTTCTATCTATGCCCCGAGCTGGCCGGGTTGAGCCAAGGCAAGGCTGTGAATAGCCATCACACCATAAACAGCTCTTTGTCTGCTGCTACGAAGAGCCAGGAAGGCAGAGTTCCAGCACTCTCCCCCTCACCACCTGAAACATTTTGTCATCTCTAGTTGCACGGCTGCCTCGTCCACCACAGTGTAAGCTGCTCCCTTAGAGGGGTTTTCTCTCAATCACCACGGTCCCCCAAACGCTCAGAATACTTAAGAGATAGTGAGCCAAGCCAAAGCCAGTGCACAGAGCGGAGTCCCAGGCATGGCTGAGGAGCGCTGTTCCATGGGGTTTTCTTGGCTGCAGTCTTTGTAAAAGCAGACCGCCAGGCCTGGGATCACTTGAGAAACTGTTTTCCAAACTGGTTGTGTCATTTTAGATTCCCACCAGCAGTGTGCGAGGGTTCAATCTGCTGGCCTTTCAAACAGCTGCCAACTGCAGACTGTTTCCATCACCCAGAGGTCCGTTGAATATACAAATTAAAAAAATAAAACAACCCCTTCTATTGCCATCAAGTCTCTTTCAATGCATAGTGGCCCCATAGGGCAGGGTAGAACTGCTCTTCAAGGTTTCTGAGGCTGTTAATCTTTACAGGAGTCGGCAGCCTCAGTTTTCGCCCACAGAGTGGTTGGTTGTCTTGAACAGCTGACCTTATGGTTAGCAGCCCAACACGTAACCACCATGCCACCAGGGCTCCTCTTCCTGACTATCTTCACTTAAAGGGTATCTGTGGAACATTCATTCTGTTTCAACTGAACTAATGTAGTGCAGCAGAAATGCCCCTGGATGAAAACACTAGTTACTGAAGGCACCTCCAATTCCCTGCATCCTAGACAACACGTCACTGCGGTTCTCTGCATTTCAGCTTCCTCTTCTACAAAGTGAAGAGGCTCATCTGATGATGTCGTGAGTCCCTGGTCTCGCACAGCACAGAACCAGCCCAGCAGAGGGCTCCCAGCAAGGCATCGGCTGGGATGGAAGTGGCAGGGGAACCGATGGCATTTTCCGACCAAAGGACAAGAGAGTCCCCTGTGACCAGACGTGGTTGATCCATTTGGAAACCCAGTGGAGCCACCCAAAGTGCGATCAGTGGGTCTCCACTCTCCTTTGTGTTGTTTGTATCAGCCTTGACTTCGTGTCCAACCTGAAGGTGAGTGTGGTCCAAGGTAGTGTTGTCTGTCTTCCCCAGGCACATATATAATGCATGTCTACCTCACGGTTAAATCCAATGGCCACTTTTGAGACATTTTCTTATTTGGCTTCTTTGCTGCCTTTGATGCGGCTGGCTACTACCTCCCCATGCCTTAGTCCACTCCCTTCTCCTGGTTCCTCCTCTCTACATCTCTCATGCCTCTAACTTCCTCTCGCCCGCCCATTGCTGCTACACATGTAAGCTTCCAAGTCTAGCTCCTTTCAGTCTCTGTGTTCTCCCAGTTCAAACCCTCACCGGCAATACCTGGCCGATGAGTCCCAAGTCTGTATTTCTTGTTCATTTCTCTCCTAGATCCTGGGTTTGACATACCTTCCTATTAGCCAGCCTGCCTTTGGGTTCTATACGGTACACAAAAGAGGAATGGTTTTCCAACTGTAAGTAACTGGGGGGAAATGAAAATAAGGTCTCCTGGCACACTCTGGGTTTTGTATTTCACCCTGTGAATGCCATGAACTCCTTTTGGGGGGCTCTTTGTGGTACTGCATACATATGGTTTGGGCGTTCAGTATGTGCAAGGGTCCACAGGGAACTTGAAGACATGGAAGGTACAACAATCTCTGCTTTTGTGGATTTACGATCTGGTGGGAATGGAAGAAAATAATATTTATGATGCAGCGTGTGTATATTACATATATATGTTCTCTATAGATACATATATGTGAATGTACGGGTTCAAAGAGGGAAAGGTCTTCATCTTTTGGAATAGAGAGAGAATCAGGAAATCTCTGGTCATCAAGAAAAAAAAAAACACCTCACTGGCATCGAGTTGAAATGCAGCAGCCCTACATGACAAGGTAGAACTGCTGCCTATGTGTTCCGAGACAGTAAATCTTAGAGGACCAGAAAAAGCACATCTTCCTCCCAGTTCATGGGTTCCAACTGCCAATGGATAACCCACTAAGCTGCCAGAGCTCCTGTGGTAAGAATAATAGGAGACAAAAGTTAGCTACTCCTTCCAGCCTGGACTAGGAACCCTGATGGTATGTCTGCCACATTGGTATGCTGTCAGTCGAGCAGCTGAAATCACCAAGCACTCCTTAGAAGAAAAAGCTAGTTCCCTACTGGGCAGGGTCAAGCTGCCCATGTGTTCCTGAGACTGTAACTCTTTATGGGGAGTAGAAAGCCCCGTTGTTTCTCCCACAATCTAATTATTAGAATCAGAGGCACTTCCTGGTGACCCATGGGGACATTTACATGTGAGAAGCATGAGCTAGCAAGCCTTCACATTTTTTTCTTTCCCACTTTGACAATCTCCCTCTCCGAGATTCTCTGAAAGGCCAAGCATTGGAAGTTATTGTGCATAATAACTCCACTACTTCTTTACAAGAGGGCACCTAAAATGACCCAGCACAGTGGTTGGAGGCTTCAAGCTCAAAGATCCAGAAGATTGGGAGATGTCACCTGCGAGACCATCTCAATCAGGGACGATTATAGGCACTTGAGTTTTCAGCTGAGCTCAGTTCCAACATACTCATATCAGCAACCAACACTTGCCTGGTTCATATCTGACCAACTCTATGTGTTTGGTCATAGCCTAGTGGGGTCCATGACCCAGAGAGATGAGAGCTCAGATCCTGGCCTCACACATGATATAGAGACCACCTGGGTATAGTTTCCCCGTTGTCCACCCCATACAGGGAAAAGGACGGCAAAGAATGGAAGCTACCCCCTTCCCAGACCCTGCTCCTGTCCCGATTGTATTCTGCACACACGCTGAAGCATTAGCATCGGCTGATTTGGAAGGAATATTGGAAATGAAGTGATAGCAGAGTAAATGTCAATGCATTCAGTGTGACACTGTGAGCACCAGATCTTAAACAGCTTCATCATTGTGGCATTTACTGTATCCTGAAATAATATTAATCCCACTGTTGTCCTTCTTGATGGAATCATCCATGAATATGGTTTATGGGCCTGGCCAAAGTGATAATAGGTTAAAAGAACAGCCTATCCAGTGTTCTACTAAATTAAGGTCGCTTCATGAAATTTAATGAAACAAGTGCTGCATGGGGTTTTCAAAGGACGTTCTTGTAATTCATGTCTATTTAGGGCTCCTGATAACCAGAAACCTAATTTCTTAGAGTAAAATAGCTTTTTGTAGAGCCTGGTCATATAGAAGAATGAAAAATGGAAAGAGGTGGGGGGGGGGACCTTAAAGGGAAAGAATCAGACCTTGACTGTAAGATTTTGTTATTTCAAAGCCCAAGTAGAAGCAAAAACAAAAAGTTTGGAGAGAGGCAATGAGAAAACATGGAGAAACTGGAGATCTGCCCAGACTTTAAGAATGAAAGAAGGAAGATGATGGCAAATGTCGCTGCATACCTCTTTCTAACCTATTCTCCAAGACTAGGCCGGTGTCAAGAGTATGGCCCTTCTCTAAGAAAACCACCGTCCCAGCTGTTCATCCCTGGAGCACTCCACTGCCCCTGTCAAACACGGGGCCAACAGTGTCAAGGAAGCACAGACAATAATGTACAGCCAATGGAGGTTGGCCTGTCCCTCCACTGTGTTTTCAGGATAAAGCCAAGGCCCAAAGAGATTCACCAAGCCCCTTGTTGGCTACACCTTTTGCCTTCTCCCCCATCACCACTGGAAAAGGAGCCCTGAATGGGTAGTGGGCTATGAGTTGAGCTGCAAACCACAAGGCTAGGCGTTTGAAACCACCAGCTGCTCTTTGGAAGAGAGAGGAGGCTTTCTGCTCCCATTAAAAATTAACAGCCTTGGAAACCCACAGAGACTGTTCTACTCTGCCCTATAAGCAACTACAGAATTGTTCTAAATCAGAATCAACTTTAGGGGGGGAAGGTTTTGTTTTGTTCTGTCTGTTGTTATCTTGTTTTGTTCTCAGTCTAGCAGCACTAAGTCCTATCCCTTTGTTAAGGGGAGCGTTGCAGGGTCAAATGCCAATGGGATTCCAACGGGAGGCTTTGATGGTAAACAGGAGGGACTGTTTGGGACTGTGTTCCATGGGAAATCCATGTCCCATTTAGATAGGAAACACAGGCCTCAACTCTAGAAAGTGATTTCCATATGGGAGCGTAGACCTGGCGTGGCTGTATTCTCAGAATTTATCCAGCGATTCCAGAACTTCAAACATTGCATGTGAAATAGTCTCGTTCTTAGGTGACACAATTTGGGAGAATTAAAAAAAAAAAAGGCAAGTTATACATCTGGGGGTCCTGGCCCTAGCTGCCTAGATGTCAGGGATTGAGCTCTCCATTAAGACCACAGCCAGAGATGGAACTTAGGTTTGGGAGCAAACAAGGGAGAAGGGAGCCCTGGAGCTGATGGTGATGGAACAGCTCATTTTAGAGGCAAGTCAACCATGGGGGGAGGGAATGCTCTGGGATGGAGGTGGTGGTGATTATATAACTCGATCCCCACCCCCCACCCTTTGACACCTTTGAAGGATTGGATGATTCAGTTCTAGGTTATGTAAGTCATGTGCCAATAACACTGTTGGAACAAAGAAAGAGAAGGTCCAGCAGGAAGTATCCTCACTGTAAAGCAGATAAGACATTTAACAGCAACACGCCATGCCGTTGACTGGCCCGATCGCAGCTAATAATGAGAACAGGACCCTCTGCTGTCTGACCCCCTTTCCCTCTGCACTCGGTCTTTTCAGAGTCAACTGTTACTGAATGTTGCTTCTTAGGCAATCTTTGCATAAAAGCTTAAAATCAGAATTATTTTCCCTAATTTCAGGGTAAGGAAGGAAGGTTTGTAGCCGCTCACTACCTTCTGGGTGATTCTTCTGGAGAATTCCATGAGAAAGGTGCCCTTCCCTCTCTCAAATGGTCAGAATCAGTGATGCTTCCCACCCCCTGCCCTGGCCCCTCCCCCCACATACGCATTTTCTCTTCTCTAAAAAACGTGCAGTGATGTCCCCCTTTGGTCCGTGTCAGTTGTATCTCTCCGTTCAACACCGAGTTAGTTACCCAGGAAGACGGCTCTCTTTTAAGGGTCTGATTCACTTTGCCCTGGAAAACACGTATATAGTCCAAAGTCATAGTCAGTCTTCCTGACACTCAGTCCAGGCATGACAGGACAACCTGATGGCTCTGCCTTCCCAAAGTAAAAGGGTATAGTCTGCCCACATATCCTGCTGGGCTGTGACTCAAGTAGGAGGCCCTCACAGAGCAAGCACTAGCCCCATTGCTAGCAGGTGAGAGAGAGCGAAATGCAAATATCCCAGCTGCCATCAGGTCTTCATGGAGCGGAGTAGCATGCGGCCTCCAGCTGCCTGGAAGCTCCAGGAGAAAGCACAGGGTCAAAGGGCAAAGCAAGAGCCAGGCTGGCGCACGGCTCCTCCCTCTGTCTGGATTCATTATCTTCTCCTTGGAGCTCACGGCAAGATCAGTCCGTTGTTCAACTCTTTCTATGTCTGTCTGAGTAGACTGGTGAGCTCTTTAAGACTGTGGTCTCTTTGTGGTATCTCTATGGACACCACACAGAGCTTAGCACTGAGGCTGGAGCTAAGGGGGGCTCGGTTAACATTTCTTTGGAAGCAAAGGAGGAAGGAAATCGTCTACCCACTGTGACTCCATCACAGAGTTGGGCTGTGTTCTGCAAGGTCAGCAATGCAAAACTCTCCACCCGCCTGAGGGAGAAAGGCCAAGTGTTCCACTCCCGGAAAGAGTTGCCGTCTCAGAAACCAGAGAGGCAGTTCTGCCCCTGACCTCAGTCAGAGCTGCTACGAGTCCGCCTCGACTCGATGGCCGTGCGTTTGGATTTCAGTTTTTCTTCTAGCTCCGCCTATGGATGCAAGTAGGTGGGAAGACAAAGAGGAGTGAGGAGGAGTCAGAATCTTGGAGGCCAGAAAGGATAGAGTCCCCAGGTGCCCCCAATTCAATGAGCACATGCTATCTGGTCAGGAGATGCCACGTCTCCCCGTGTCTGCGACGACAATAAAGGCACTCCATCTCTGTTTCTTTTTTATGCCGCGTCAACTTTATTTCAAATGAGCAGCAGGGGTAGTGCGAGGTCGTCTCACCTGCTTTGCCTCTGTTGTCAAGACATACCCATCCCTGGAAAAGGATACCATGTTTGATGAAGCAGAAGGCCAAGAACAAGAGGAAGAGCCTTGACACGAGGGACGGATTCATAGGCTGCAACGGAAGAGCAAATGTGAGGCTGGCTCATAACCAAAGCAGTGTTTTTTGTTCTGTTGTTCCTTGGATGGCTGTGAGTCAGATCAGACTAGATGACACCTAGCAAAAGCCGTTAATGGAAGTCAAGGATAAGGTTTGGTCAACAACCACAGGACTCAATGTGGCCTCCAGAGGACATGGCACTTCTCCCCATTGACCTCTACGTAGTCCTTGGTGCAGGAGATGGGTGACATGTTGGGTTCCACCAGGTCGAAGCTCTTGAAGCGCACCTTCACGTACTGGTTGTTGGGCACCTGGAGAGAGGCGTGTGACTAGTCTGCTGCTCCCCTCCCCTAGCCCTAGGCCCCAGGGGCTGTGTGATGCGATGGTGCATGCACATCATGCATGCTGCCACATGGGCCAGACTCTTCTCCCCTTGCTTCTAGACACTACGCTATCCTCCAGGCTGGGCTCCACCGCACCTCTGTTCTCATTGCCTGCTTTCTTACCTTTGCACCAACCAAAGTGAACTGCTGACAACAGCCTCTCTAATGAATGTGCTTGTGGTAGTTACATAATCTGTTGTCAATTTGAAAGGATTAAGAGTGAAGGGGTTGAGTGTAGCCTGTCAATCAAGTCAAAGCTTGATGACCTCATTTGGAGGCAAGAAGGAGACAAATAGCTCATTGGAGGCAGTACACACCCTCGATCCCTATAAGACATTGAAGTTGACAAGCCACATGGTGACAGGCTGATGGCAGCCAGAGCCTCGAAGCTGGAAAAGCCACTTGCAGACCCCTGTCATTGCTGAGCTCTTTATAATGCCACTGGAGCCACAAGACTTCCCACCCACTGGCCTGTGATCTTCCTGCATTCAACATCATTACATGAGTTTTATGAGTCTGAAGAGGACTTTATGGACTGGTATCAGAAATACGGGCTAATATCTGACTTATGGACTTTATCTGGACTGGACTGCTTTCTTAATGTACAATTGTTCTTTATATAAAGCCCTTTCTGAGACGCACATGAGTGTCTACGAATTTGTTTCTCTAGTTTACTCAGTCTAATACTGTGCTCTATTACATTGGCTAACAAGTCTTTCTCCTCTCCTTTCTTGCCTACACCCTACTCCAGGCCCTAACCCCAGCTTTGGAGTCTAACACAAAGTCATTTCCTTTGGACAGCTATTCCTGATCACCCCAAAATATCCCCCCAAAGGACAAACTCCCAAAATGCCCTTATCCAATAAAGGCACTCCTTTATCTCATTAGACTCAAATCCCAGGTGTTTTGTATTCACCTATGATACTAGAGACTCATGATACCTCGTGGCAATGTGGTGGTTTCCCTTGGGTTGTGAACCACAAGGTCAACAGTTCGAGACCACCAGTTGCTCTGTGGGAGAAAGAGGCTTGTCACTCCAGTAAAAAGTTACAGTCACAAAAACGCACAAAAATGCACAGGGGCAGTTGTACCCTGTTCTATAAGGTCACTTGCTCTGAGTTGTATCTACTTGATGGCAGTGCATATAATGTCTACAAAGGTATTGCTACTCTTCAGAGGTGAGAGGCATCTTTCTCTTATATTTATGGCTCCTGACATCTAACAAACACTGCAGCAACACAAAGAGTAGCTCAATAGATACATATCGATCTCTATTGGAGTCTCATTATGACATTCCTCTACTAGGTACAAACAGCCTGAGAGTTCCCGAAAGGCTATATATATATTCCATTTGCAGACAAGAATTGTTCTATTTGTATTTTAACTTAAATTCAAAGCACAAGACCTGTTAGCAGAAGAGCCCCAAATACATTTTGAGTCTCCTCATAAATTCAGCCTCCACGGAGCTCTTTCTGGACATTAAAAGCTTTTCCCTTAGGCAGAGTATGTATGCAGTGGATGGCTGTGATGCCCCTGCCAGTGCAGAAAAGGACAGACTTGCCCTTAGAGACTTTCCTGGACTGTTCTGAATGAAAACTGGGAGTAGCAACGCCTCACTTCAACCAGGGTGGTCCAATGGCCCCCAAAGCAATCTTGTAAGCTTTTCCAGAATGCAGCAGAGCCCAGATACCAATCTTTGTCCTTGTCCCAATTCTGTAGTCTCACCTGCAACAGTTTGCTGCTAATCATCCTTTTGTGAATATCCACCTCGTTGCTCATAGACTTAGCCATGTGGCTAGGAGTCCTCTGTACAATGTAATGGCCCCGTATTAATGGTCTCCCTTATCCAGATGATTTTTTCTCTATCCTGTTGAAGACTGAATAAAAGAGTCTCTATGAAATATCCATGAATTGGGGGGTAGGGAGGGGTCTCTTTTCACCTAGGGCATACTCAGAAACAAATGCCAGAACTGAACCGGTGAAGGCCCCATTTCATCCTTCACAACACTGAAGGCCAAAATAAGGCCGTGGCTTTGTAAAGAAAGACACCGAGACTCTCGAGAGGGGTAAATAGATCTATAGCAACAGAGACCAAGTCTCCAGACTCCAGAAAATGCCAAAAACAGCACTGCATGGCATGGAGATGCAGTAGCCCCCTGTCATTTGTCTCCCTCTTTCTTTTCCTTCCATCACAGGGTTCAGGTGGAACCTCTGTCCCCATCTAAGGCAGCAGGAGGGATAAGTGTGCCTGAAGGAGGCAATCCAAAACCAAGTCAGACCTAAGATGTTTTCTGAAACCGGAAAAGAGCTTCTCTCTATCCACTGGGATTACCAATATTATAAAATGGAAGCATAAAGCTGTTAGAGGTCCTTTTTTCCACATGGTCAGGGTAGGGCCTGCCTATGAATAAAAGTAATGCAGGGTACAGCGGAGCTGAAGGTGGAGAAAGGAAAATGCTGAGTCCTTGGCTCCAGCCATGCCTGAAGTCAGTGCACTCTAGGATTCCCTCATGATCTAAGACTAGACTTTCGTTTGTTTGTTCAAGCCTTGACATTTCTGTCACTAACAATCCAACGAAATCTGGCTCCAAAGCTGAGAAGCACGTGACACTAAGAGGCAGGTCACCTGGCTCTCTGTCCTGGCAGGAAGGTTGACTGTATGACCAGAAGCTATCATTTTATTCCCCAAGATTTTTTTCATTATCTGGTTCCAGGCAGGCATTAGACAGTCATTTTGGCACCTCATAGGGAGAGGAGCCCTGTGTCATAGTGTGTTAGGCATTGGGCTGCGAGCCAAAAGGTCATCAGTTCAAAACTACTCGCTGCTCCTTGGTAGAAAGAGAGGTCTTTCCACTCATGTAGACTGTTAGAGTCTTGGAAAACCACAGGGACCATTCTACCCTGTCCTATGGAGAGTCACATAGACAACCCTGTGGTGAGTTTGGCTTGGCTTGGCTTGGGCTCGGTTTTGAATGACTAGACCCAATGTTAAGGAATTTCTTTCCATTACTGCCATTCTAGGACTGGAAAGTACACAAGTCTACAACTGATCTGCTATATTGTAAGAATGACCAAGGTCCTGTGTGATCTTCTTTTTCTGGAGAGCACTAGAACTATGTAGCTCTGATTCCCTCACTGGGGAACCTTAGAATCTCAGTGTTTTGCAGGGAGACTGTTTGATGTCAGCTTGTCCAGTGGAGTTTATTGCCCTGAGCGACCCTGTTTTGCTCATTAACAGCCTGAGGTGCGCAAAAATCCAACTGTACTACCTCGGTTAACTTCACAGTCAAATAACAATGGTCACTCAGTGGTAGGCCAGTTGCCCAACTTCTTGGGGAAGGCAAACAAAGAAAAGGTCTTTTGAGGGGTGGGGGGCAATCACTGCCCTTTGGTGGGAATGGGAGGCCCAGCCTTGCTCCTGGAGAGCTGCTGCTGGATTTGAACCTCCAAGCCAGTGGGCCTCAGTCCCGCACTCAACCACTACGCCACCGGGGCTCAGCCCAAGGAAAAGGTCTTTGTGCCCCAATCACTCACTCAGCAAACAAGACCCCTGCAGAAGAGCCAAACACCAGTTCAGACTGCGTAATGAACAGCTCCTACCAAAAGCAGCTCCCCTCTTTCCTGCCTCTGATTTTGAGAACAAGGTGTGAGGTGTCCCTCTCGAAGAGAAAGCCAGAAGGCCGGGGGCCTGCCATCTGCAGACCTAATCCACTTTGCAACGTCTCACTTGGCCCTGTGTTTGCCTTTGAACCCTAAGCCTCCTCCAGCCGCCGTCATCCCCTTCTTCCCCACGCACATGGTTTGCTCCTGCTCCCTCGGCCCTCTTTGCTTGTCTTCTCACGTCATCTCCCATGCCACCCTGCCCTGGCCCTTGTGCTTTTCTTTAGAAACAGGCCTCTCATGTGACACCCTGGGGTCCAAAGCAGAAAGTGCACGTTGAACAGGGGGAGCTGGAGGCATGCCATTGAGTTATTTAAATAACACTTAATGAACAATAAACACAAGCCTGCCCAACCCAACTGGTATGTGGCGACTAAGGACCCAGTCAATGGCCCATCTGTCATATTGTTAAGACCTTTAGAAGTTGTTTAACAAAATGTTAAATGAGATGACATTCAGCAGGCAGCAAAATGCTTGGCTGCCTAATGCAACCCCAAGGACCTGGCCTGATGGCAGTGTTTGATATAATGCTTTGTAGCCCCCTCCCAAGAATCCAAGCGCATGAGTTCTCCCTGCCTGTCACTTCCTATCTTGGTAAAGCGAGCACAAGGCCGGAAGGACACAATGAACCATTGGGAAGAAGGCAGCCGGCTCATGAGATGCAGGCCTGAGAGGGGCCCTAGGTAATAAAGGTGGTAAGAAGCAAAAAAAAAAAAAAAATAGTAGTAGGAAGAAGAATTCATCCAGGGCTTCATCACCTCCCTCCTCTGTTATGTCGCCAATGGTCCGCCCTTCTCCCTCTGTTGGCCTTGAGGGGAGAGGAAGGCAGGGGTGGTAATGAGAGCCGACTTTTTCTAAGAGCTGAAATATGAAGCCAATTACCAAGGAGAAGGTTTCCAGCAAATTGGCTCATGATAGCTCACATTTATCTGCCTTGGATTTGCATAGGCGGGGAGGGGAGGTGCCCAGGTAACAAACACAGAATCCTGTTCCGCAGGAGCAGACCGACTTAGTCACTTAGCTTCCTGCGAGCCTCTGGCATGTGACGATGAAAGGCAATAAAAGACAAAATCCACACACAGAGGAGAGGACTGAAAAAGGGAACGCACACACATGACAAATGCTAACAAAAATGAAAATGATTTTGCCCTTGACTCAGGGCCCCAGATTGTTTGTGATGGTGAAGTTCTTCACAGGAAAGCACGATTCCAAATGACTCTTGTTCCTTCCTTCTCCTGGACTCAGCACTCCCTCTCCCTTCCTCTGGGTTCGCATACTTAGTTTGGGGAAGGGACTTGGTATACAGTAAAACCAGGCAGCCCTGAGAGTCATGCAGGACATATACCCTGGAGCCCTATGTGATGCATTAAAAAAAAAAAAAAAAAAAGATAATCTACTATTACTTAAAAGAACCCCTCACTTCTAAAGTCATCCCATAGAAGTCCGTAAGGAAAAGACGAGCAACCCGAGGGAAAAGGGGGGTAAGAATTTAAACAGGCATCCCTCCAAAGAAGAGATATTCTTTCGGCTGCTCGATAAGCACACGAAAATATGCTCAACATCATTAGTCACTGAAACTGAATCAAACTCACTGCCATTGAGTCAATTCTGGTTCACAGAGACTCTGGGGGATGGAGGAGAATTGCCCCTATGAGTTTCCAAAACTGTAAGTCTTAACAGAAGTATAAAGTCCTGTCTTATGCCTCTAGAGTAGCTGTGGGTTGCAAACTGCTTACCTTGAGGTTAGCAGTCGAACTCATGACCTCTGTACTACCAGGGTCCCTTGTAAGAAAGACTCGAGGGAAATACTAAGCAAATCTAATCGAAACTCGGTGAAAAGTGAGTCAACGAAATGGCTTTTATCAAAAAGAGAGACAATAACATGGGTTGCTAAGAATGGGAAGAAATGAGAACCCTCACACGGTGCAGGTGAGCATCTCAAAGGGAACCACTGCTTGGGAAAACAGTTTCTCCAAATGACAGTGAGAGAGTGACGAAACTCCAATTCCACTGACAGCAAGTCAGTTGTGCTAGTCTGGGTAGACTAGAGAAACAAATTTATAGACACGCATATGGATATAAGGGAAAGGTTTATAAACAAAAGGAATGGAACATTGAGAAAGCATCCCAACCTAGTCCAGTCCACGGTCATAAGTCCAACATTAGTCCATAAGTGTGATACCAGTCTATAAAGTCTCCCGACCCACAAAGTACATGCAGTTGAAGCATTCTGGTGCTGGCAGGGGTCTCCCCACGGCCCCTCCCTTCCAGGGCTCAGCGTCCATCAACAGCATCCAGTGGCAGTAGAAGCAGCTCAGCACTGGCAGGGGTTTCCACGTGGCTTCTCTAGCTCCAGAGGTCTGGTTCCATCAGGGTAAGGCCGTGTGGCTTCTCTTTCAGATCCTCCAGTCCTCAGGTGCTGCCATCTTGTCTTGTCAGTCCAGTGACTCCCAACAACTGGGAAATTGATCTCATCTCCATGAAGTCAGTACTGCCAGACTTGCCAGAATTCTCAGGGGAAAGCCATGCCCACACAGAGGCCTCACTGGCTAGCTCCAGATCGACAAGCGAGACATCCAGCCCTACATCCCATCAAGTTGACATCAAGCACATGACCACCGCATCGGTTCTGATTCACAGTGACCCTACAGGACAGAGTAGAACTTTCTCATAGGCTTTTCAAGGCCGAAATTCCTTAGGTCTCCCTCAGGAGAGCATAGGTCTCCCAGGTAGAACCACTGCCCTGTCAGCAGCAGCAGAGTGCTTAGCCTCAGAGACACCAGTGCTTTGGGGGGTTCCTAACCAAAAAAATCTGAACTCATATCTCATGGTGATCCTGTATAGGATAGGCTAGAACTGCCCCCTCAGAATTTCTGAGACTCTAACTCTTGATGGAAGTAGAAAACCTCATCTCTCTCCCCAGGGAACAGATGAGGCTGTCTGCTCTCATAAAGCCTACTAGTCTGAGAGATCTTGTGGTACATGTCTGGTCTGTATGGTTGCTGTGAGTCCGAAAGGAAGTCACAGCAGTGGGGGAGAATAATCAAGCCCCAGGCTCACAGGGACCTCGGCTCCTCATCATCTCTCAGCAGCTCAGGCTGGTAAAGGTACCACAATCTGGGACCAGGTTTCAAGACGGCTAAGTGGAAGAGGAAAGGACATGGACAATCAGGCACCAGCTTAGATGCTTCCACTGCTTGCTTCCACCCCTGGGCTGGAGCAGCTCCCACAGCCAGACCTAGCTTCAAGAGGATAGGGAAGTGATCATGGAAAGGGAAGAGAAACATTTTCAGGGGGAGTAGCTCTGCCTAAGGACTTTGGGCAGTTCCTTCTGCCAAAGGTGGTTTTTACTTTGGTCAGAGTCATTTACTGTGTTTAATCATAACTTTCTAGCATTATTTAGATTAAAAGATATTGAGCCTGTGGTCAAGCAATTCATCTCTCTTCTTTGTGAATTCCAAGAAAGTCACTTTCCCTGAATTCACTCGGCAAATATTTATAAAGAGTCTTTTAGGTCATACATCATGTATATCTTGAGGATATACAGATACACAGAGCCTCAGTTTGCGGATCCATAACATGTTTAGACTACAGCCCTCCAGCTTGTGGTGGTTATATACCATATATACTCAAGTATAAGATGACCTGGATATCAGCCAGGGCACCTAATTTTACCACAAAGACTGCACTACAAATGTGGTGAAAAACTCTGCTTATACAAGAGAATATACAGTAATCATTTGTCAATTTGAGAGGATTAAGAGTGAAGGGGTGGAGTCTAGCTGTCAATCAGGTCATAGCCAATGAGGCCTCTGTGTGAGCATGGCCTTCTCCTGAAGATTCTGAGAATCCCTGTCTTCCTCCTTGAAGGCAAGAGACACTCCCTCTCATGGCTCACTTCCTGGGAAACAGAGCAGCTGACAGGACACATGGAACTAGACTACTACCCTGAGCTGGTGAAGTCACATGGAGACCCCTGCCAGTGCTGAGATGCATACAATGCCACTGGATCCACTAGACTTCCCACCCACTGGCCTGTGATCTGGCATTCAGCATCATTGCATGTGTTTCGTGAGTCTGATGAGGATTTTAAATATTGGTATCAGACATAGGGACTAATATCAGACTTGTGGACTTGATCTGGACTGAGCTGAGATGTTTCTACTGTGTACAATTTCTTTTGTATATAAAACTCTTTCTAATACACATGAGTGTCTAGGAATTTGTTTCTCTAGTCTACCCAGACTAACACACAGCTATGTACTAGCACCCCGATTCTTCACAACCATCAGTACAACCAGAGACCCCCACACTCCATCCAGTGGGTGCACTTCCACCACAAGGAGCCATTCATTCACATTAGTGTGCTACATGGATGCCAATTTCCTGAGGAGTAGCTGGTGGTTTTTGAACTGCTGGCCTTGTGGTTAGTGGCACAACATGTCAACTACTATACCACCAGGGCTCCTTGGAATTACAAAAGGACTCAACAATTCCAATCCTTGGTATATATTCAAAAGAAATACACGCAGAGACACAACAAATAAGAATTTTAAAACTTATATATTTCCAAATACACAATAGGAAATAGTAGTCTTGACTTGGCTTCTCCACTAATGCCAAAATATACCTACACACAACAATTGGTATTCCATAGCAGTATTATTCACCATTGTCATAAAGAAAACAACTGCCCAATGTCCATCAATAATAAAAACACTTTCCATGGATGGAAGAAAGTCTGGAAATCATGATCTACACCATGGATCAGCAACTACAGCCTGCCGACAGGCCACATCAAGACCACCTCGGGTTCTTGTACAGGCTGAGACACAAGAATGGTTGCGGGACAGGGAAGGGGTGGAAACGGGGAGGGGGGGAGATGTTTTAAATGATTGGAGGAAAAAATCTTAATGGTTGAAAAATCCAAAGATTGATAGTTCATGACACATAAAATCTGTAAGACACCTAAAATGTTGGCATCCATAAATAAGAGCCTATCTGCATACAGTCGGAACCATTCGTTCATGTAGCCAAGGCTGCTTTCACCAGGACAGACCTGAGTAATCGCTACAGAGTCCTAACGGCCCCCAGAGCCTAAAGCCTAAAAATATTTACCAACTGTCCCTGGACTGGGAAAGTGTTCCAAGCTCACACATGTTTTCATCCAGTTGACTCTGACTTACGGCGACATGATGGAGCAGGGTTCTCCACATGCCCGTGATGTTTCGAAGGAAGCAGGTCGCCATCTCTTTCTCCTGGGGAGCAGCTGGTGGGTTTCATCTGCAGGCCTTTCAGGGAGCAAACACTTTGATCACAGCATCACAAACGGGCTTCCAAATGTGTGTGGCGAAATTCCATTGTTTTTCAGTTCTGTTTTCCCATAAACTTTTTGGAGGTGTGTGTGTGTGTGTGTGTGTGTGTGTGTGTGTGTGTGTTACAATCAATCAACATCCTGGATCGGTCATCCTTACTGTGGAAGTAGAAACAGAATAGACTAGGTCAGGATCAAGGCAGCTTGCTGGAAGCTGATCTGAGCACCCCAGGGACATACAGAGTAGGATCTCCCCCTGCTAACTTGGGGCTGCCATGCTCAGCAGGGAGCGGGGGAGACAGTGACCCGCACCACCCCAGGAAACAAGGACAGTACTGGTGGTCTATCAGATGCTTCTGGGGAGTTTGTTATGTTTCTCAACTCTGTACTCCCTCAAACTGAGATAGCCACAAACCTCACACCCACCCCAGCCCAGCCCCTATTGAGCTGGGCTCCTCAGCCTGAGCTAATCCTGCCCAATGACTATAATATCCTGTTGTTGATCTCAATAATAAAAATCAATGTGAAATGGGATCCCTGGACATAGGTACCAAATGGACTCTTTATTAAATACTTTCTAATACTGGAATCTGTGCTCTTATACCTGCCACTCCCCCTGCCACTCAGGCAGCTGCCTGGAGCACAGCCAGATGGGAGGCATTCAATAACGTGGCTAGCCCTTTCCCCATAATCCTGAGATTTACAGTGTTAATTTAAAGCCCTCAGACATCTGTGACACCACACCACCTTGGCCAATTTTTCCTCAAGGAGCTGTATGGGCTTTCTAAAGAATTCGCTGTTAGATCAATATTAGCTTTAAAGAAAAAGTTGTACCCTGAAGTCAAAGCAAACCCCATTGCTAAACCACGCTCTAATAATTCTATGTGATGGGAAAGATGCTTACAGGTGAGTGCCTGTTCAAAAGAGAAGGCTAAAAGCTTATGCAGGTAGCTTCCATGTGAGCACAGAAGGGGAAATAGGAACCTTGACTTGACTTCTTCACTCGTGTCAAAATATGCCTACACATGATTGCAGATACAGAGCACGCATGTGCAAGGAAGAGGGATGGTGATTATTGTGACTGGGGAAGGAACATTGCATCGAGAGTATGTAGATCAGTGCTATCTGAGAGAACTTCAGATGACGATGAGGAAAGTGTCTAGGTATCTGCGCCATCCAATATGGCAGCCAAGAAGCAGATGTCAGCTCAAACAGAAGAACAGTGAGCCTGGCACAGGACCGGGCTATGCGTCCTTCTATGACACAGAGGGTTGGTATGAATCAGAACTGATTCCCAGACACCTGATGACACAGACACATGTGGCTGTGGGAACACGGTTTGTCAGACTTGTGGACTCACTTTTTCATTGTAGTTCCTTTACGTCACCACATGTGGTTGCTGTGGTTACTGTTGTTATTGTTAGGTGCTACAGACTCATCAAGATTTCATGCACAGCAGAAGGAAACACTGGCAGAAGTGGAGTGAGCATGATTTATCCCAGGATCCACGGCTCTTCCTCTTCCAGAGTCGGAGGTGACCTGCTAAAATGGTTCACTGTTCACTTGAGCCTGAAAACTGCACAAAAGCATGCAAATCAAGAGGCTCAGAACTTCGGGGTCATTGTAAGGACACACATGAAACTGCCCAGCCCATGAAGGGTATGCATATCTGGAAGGCCACCGAACCTTTGAAATACATCCCTTTGCAGAAGCCGTATATGCCCTTCTGACATTAGAATGGTAGCGTTGGCAGGTGTGCCCAAGTCAAACAGTAGGGTTAGACCCAGGGTTGGTAACCCAAAAAGAGTGCTGGATTTTTGCTGCATGTGTTTAAAAATGCAGAGAGTCATGCTGAATGAAAGGGTTGAGAAGGGGGCTTTGTCTGGTCAGTGAGCACATCCAGGTAAACCAAGCCCCCAAGATGTGCCACCAGACTTGGGAAGCTCATGATTGGGAACATTCCATCTAGGAGCTCCCCCTGCCACATTGAAATGATCCAGACTGGAAAATAAACAAATTGCTCCTAAACTAGAAGAAGAGGCTTCAGGGAAGAAAAAGATCTCCCGGAAGAAACTGAAGAAGCAAACACTGATGGCTCAGAAGTAAATTAGGCTTAAAATGAAAGTTAATTTAAAAAAAAAAAAAGGAAACACTGTCCAGTCTGTTCTATCCTCACATCTGTTCCTATGCATGCAGCCATTTTTGTAGGCACAATGTCAAGCCATCTCGTAGAGATGGCTTTTTCCTGCCTCTCTACCAAACATGATGTCCTCTTCCAGGGACTGGTCTCTCCAGACACGTCCAAAGTGTGAAAAGAAAAGACTCGCCATCCTTATCTCTAAGGAACCCTGTGCCTACTTCTCCCAAGGCAGATCGCTTTGTCCTTTTCACAGGCCATGGTACCTTCAGTCATCTCCTCGAGCATCACAGTGTAAATGGCTCAGGTTCTTCTTCTGTCTTCCTTATTCGATGTCCAACCTTCACATACATATCCAACAATTGAAAATGCTAGGGCTTGGCCCACCATAGCACTTAATTACTCCAAAGATCTTGTGCAGAAGGTTTATCCCAAGCAACTTGCCTCTTGGCCTCTTGATGGCTTCTTCCCTGAGCATTGGTTGTGGATCCAAGCAAGACAAAAGCCTTGACAACTTTAACCTTTTCTCCATTTATCACGATGTGACTTCATGGTCCAGTGGTGAGGATTTTGGTTTTCTTGACACTGAGTCATGATTCATACTGAAAGCTGCAATCGTTGATCTTCATCAGCAAGTACTTCAAGTCCCCTCTTCACAGTCAGGAAGCAAGGTGGTGTCATCTGCATATTACAGGTTGTTCATTAGCCTTCCTCCAGCACTCATGTCACATTCTTTCTAGGAGCCAGCTTCTCTGAGGGTATGCTCAGCATACAGAGTGAATAGTATGAGGAAAGGATAGAACCCTGATCACACCTTTCCTGATTTTCAACCATGTAATATTCACACAACGTCTCTAGATCCATGTACAAGTTCTGCATGAACACAATGCGGTGCTCTGGAATTCCCATTCTCCTAAGGTTAGCCACAGTTTGTTATGATCCACACAGTCAAATCCCTTTGCACAGTCAATAAAACACAAGTAAAGATCTTTATGGTACTTTCTGATTTGAGCCCAGATCCATCTGACATCAGCCATGTCAATTTCATTGTTGATGTCACTCTGTTCCACATCCTCTTCTGCATCCAGCCTGAACCCCTGGCAGTTCCTTCTCAATGTATTGCTGCGACTGTGGTTAAAGACTACCAGCTAAGATAGCCTAGCTCTAGCCTCTGCTTAAGAAGGAAGTCTTCAACATTTCCTGTCATTTTCATCGCCACTTAAGAAAACTTCAGGGGGAGACTACAAAAGCCCTGCGGTGATCCACTCTATAATCTAAGGATAAACACAGCAGTGCTCCTCCAGTTAGGCTTGCATTCAAATCTGGGATCGGACATGGAGACTCTCACCTTCCTCGCTCTCCCCATCCCCTCCTTCTGGTCACATCAGAGGGATGTGGAGAGCCAGCATGGACACCCATCTCTTCACCCAACACCACGGCCTGCCCACGCCCACCATTCCTACTTTTCTAACACAAGAAAATAAATAAATGTCTCTTGTTCCCCTTTCATGACAACAAGTCCTGGCTGACGAGCAGCCGAAACTCTGGGTGACAGAAAGGGCTATCTCACCTGCAAAGCTGCGCAGAATTAACTAGTTGGGGGCGCAGGGCAGAGTGCCCCACCTCCACCACCACCACCTCTGGCGCTGCCCCACTCTTGACATCACTGGTTAATTTCAGTACAGCAGTGGGTTGCTCCCTCCAAGGTTTGAAAGGAGCTGGAAAGATCAATTACAGAAACGATTAGCATGCAAATAGCACCACCAGGACTACTAGAAGAAACCTTGCTCAGAAACCAACCGAGGTAGAAGCAAATTAACCTGCTGTCAACAGAAGGGAAGCCAGTGACCTCCTTGATCCTGGCAAAGCCAGTTTGCTATTTCAAGTGCACATTCTGAAATATTTTACTCATCTGGGAAGAACAAAACCCAGGCAGAGAGCCCCACACTCACTGCCACTAATGGAGTCTGCCCTGCCCCAGGGGACAGAGTAGAATCGTCCCCGCTGGATTTCCATCTTTTCAGGAATCAGATCGGCTGGGTTCAAACACCTGACCTTTCCATTCGCCGCTGAGCAGGCTCACCGCTGGGTCCCCAGGGCTCATACTTGGGAAGGATTCACGCAGTGTCACTGAGCCAATTCTGACTCAGAGCAGCCCAATAGGACAGGATCGTCCTGCCCCTGTGAGTTTCTTTGGGGCAGTGGAAAGCAGCGTTTTCTCCCAGCCGAGTGGTCAGAGGTTTCAAGCTACTGATCTTGTGGTTACCAGCACAACGCGTAACCAGGACAATACCAGGACGCCTTTGGGAAGGACTAGAGACTTAAACTATAGAGGGAGCAGTGGAATCATTTCTTGCCCAGAGACACCGTGGGTTCTCCACATGACTTTTGTTAATGTCATTTCGCGCCCGTCTGTATTTCCCTGCCTTGCCACTGTTTGTGTCCTTGTGTGACTCAGAACTGCGGCTCTTGAAACAGGCTCTGAACTGGTGCCAGCTGTCACCACACTTTTAACAGTCCAGAGAAGACTTTTTAAAATAAGGTCACCCATCAATTCTTCCTGAGGCGCAGTTTATTGAAGTCAAAGGAAATTCCTATTGCATCTATCCTGCTTTTTGTAGTTGAAAGTCCTTTTTTTGTGGCATGCTGGCTATCCTAGATGGGAGGGTTTTGTTTGTCTTGTTCTGTTTTCGTTTTAGACTTTCTGTAAATATCCTGTTGACAAAAATTAAACAACCCCCAGCTTATCATATATCTGCCTCCTAGACAATCATACCAAGATTAATGGAACGTGTAGCTTAGAATCTCGGCAGGGATCCTCAGCTCCTACCAGGGCTGGGAGGTGAAGGTCAGCATGGAACTTACTCGAAACTTAACTTTTCTCTTGTTCCATGACAGAATAAACAGTCCCAATAACCCTAAGTCTGAAGAATCCTGGTGGCATCGTGGTTATCGCAGCATTGGGATGCAATCCAAAAGGTTAGTGGTTCAAAACCGCCACCACTCTGTTAGACAAAGATGGGCCTCAAAAGAGTGACGGCTTTGGAGGGCCACAGGCGCAGTTCTGCTCGACCCTACAGGCTCACTGAGTCGAGACTGACTCCATGGTTGTGCGTTTGAGTTTGGGGGAAGGGTGGGGTTTTTAATCCTAGATCTAGAGGGAAAGAACTGGTCTGCTTTCTCGCCCCAAAAGCATCATCACCTTCAAGGATCCCTACTTGGCCCTGAACAGCTTCAGGGTTGTTGTTGTTGTTGTAAAAAACTCTTGACGAAACACTGAGGTGGGCACACACGATAGACCTAATGGTGGCTGTGATGACCTTTCTGTTCAGTTACTCTTTCCAGGTCCTGTGGAAAAGAATATTCCCAAAGGAGAGTGGGTGTCTCATCACCTCCATACTTACTAAAGGAAATCAAGCACACACACGCACACACACGCACACACACACACACACACATACACACAAGTTTGCACTCTCCGCAGACTGGGGAAAGTGTGCTGTCCGTTAAAAGAGGGGCTGGCTAATTGATCTTGTGGAGAGGATGAGATGAGGGCAAAATTTCCACTTTGTAAAGGATGTCTGAGTGTGTGTGTGTGTGTGTGTGTGTGTGTGTGTGGAGAGAGAGAGAGAGAGAGAGAGAGAGAGAGAGAGAGAGAGAACAGGAACTATGTATGTAAGGAGAGAGAAGTGTGACGGAAGGTATAGCAAAGTAACCAAACTTGAAGAGGTTCTTAGAATGATGACAGAGTTAAGGGCTAAGAACTCCAAAGGGAAGTCCGCGGGGCGAGGCCTGGCACCAGCTGAGACCACAGAAAGTCTTCAAAGGAACACAAGACAGAGAGCAAAGTCTGAAGTAAGCTGAGCGCCTACTTCGTGCCAAAGATAGTGCTGAATCCTTCACATTCGTGGTTCTCCACCTTCCTCATGCCACGTCCCATCAGACAGTTCATCATGTGATGACCCACCCAAACATAAAATTATTTTCATTGCTACTTCACAACTATAATTTTGCTACCGTTATGAATTGGGGGACCCCTGTGAAAGTGTCGTTTGACACCCCCCCCCAAGGGTCGTGATCCACAGATTGAGAACCGCTGCTTTCCATGGATGAACTCCTTAAATTCTCCCAACACTCTTGTGAGGCAGATGCTAGCTCACTTCCACAAATGAGGAACGGACGCCCTGGAAGGTGAAGTGATCTTCCTGAAGACAGCGGACCTCAGGTGGGGGGTGGTACTGGGGCCAGCTTCACAGCAAGAAATGTGAGGGCAAGGCTATTCCAAATGGATGCTTGCGGGAAGGGGGAGGCCAAAGGGCCTGTAAATAGGCATTTTCCTTTTCCTTGAATAGCTATTTTTCAAAGGCAATTTTTTTAATCATTGGTGTGTTCCTATAAAGGCCAATTTCCTACCTGCTCTCTGGGGATGAAACTAGAGCAGTTTGGGGGTGGCTTCTCCTCTCAGAATCACAGAATTCACACACTGCATGCAATTTCCCAGCAGCACCAAGGTAGACATGCTGGAAGGTGAAGTAACCACGGCACACATCTATGCTGGCGGGTTAACAGCTCGACGGAGCTCCAGTTGGCAGCCTCCACCCCCTGAAGCAGATTCATGTCGTGTTTGGCATGGAACAGGGTTCCAACAGTGTTGACAAGTGTGCTCGCACCATCATTTCTGCATTTAAAACAAACTCGGGCTCAGAAAGACGCACTCCAACGAGGGCCACAAAGAATCTTGCCCACTCCAGGGGAAGACAAAGAACCAAACAAGAAGCACCCAGCACTGTAAGACATGTGACTGTAAAGCCACGAGGCCAGGTGTGGTTTACAGAAATTCTCATCCATCCGGGTCGACCCTCTGAAATCAAAAAGACAAGACCCATTATCCTTGAGAAGATCCCCACTCACAATCACCGTGGACATTGTCACAGTAGGATGAGTCCAGAGCGTTTCCCAGGCTGTCACCTTTCAGAAGCATATGCCCAGAATTTTCTTCCACAGTGGATTTCAACTACCAGCCTTTGGTTTAGATGCCAAGTGCTTCATTGCCTCTGCCTCTCTTTTCAGTAACGATGACTAAGAAGATAACAGTAGATTTCATTTAAGAACATGAATCCGTGGTGGCGCCTGCTGATAAAAATGTGGCGTTCGTAACTAAACATGCTTCTCTCTGTCAAAATAGTTCATCAAGAATTACCTTAGAGTAGACCAAAAGAGATTGCTATAAAACAATGAACACTTTTAGTAAACAAAAATATCAAGATACCAAGCCACCGTTTCTTGAAACAGCCTCTATCTAAGTCTATCCACATCCGAAGATGCTATTTTCAGCCCTAACCTTTCCCCAAGGAAGGGTGTGTGTGGCCTTTGCTCTACCCCACAGCAGAGTGGCAATGTGGGCATTGTGAAGGGACTCCACTTGGGTTCATTTTCAATATGCTTTGAGTTCAGGGTACAAAAAGAACTCTGGAGGAGCCAGAGTTGGACTGCCCAGTAGATGGGGTGATGTTTTCCAAGGAAATTCTTATAGGATAGCCCTCTCTACTTTCAAAGAATTGTCATAATAGGGAAAAAAATTTCCTTGGCACACCTTACTTGGATTATTGACTCATCAATATAATTTTCAGTTTTCTTAAAATTTCTTTCTAATAAGCCCCAATCATCTTCCTGTCACCTTTGATAAAAATCTATCAAACTCTAAGGATCTATCTAACTATTACCTACTCCCTGGGGGATAGAAGATAGAGAATTAGGTGAAGGGAGGTGTCAGGCAATGTAAAATATGATAAAATAATAATTATTTATAAATTATCAAGGATTCAAGAAGGAGAATGGAGGGAAGGGACAAAATGAGGAGCTGATACCAAGGGCTCAAGCAGAAAGCAAATGCTTTGAGAATAATGAGGGCAAGAAATGTACACATGTGCTTGACATACAATGGATGGAGGGATGGATGGATTGTGATAAGTGTTGTATGAGCCCCCAATAAAATGTTTTTTTTTAATCTATCAAGAAAACTCCTTGGCTAATTCATTCTGCAACCTTCTGAGATACCGCTCTGCCTTGAATTGAACTGACCCAACCGATTCCCTTGGAAGCCACTATATGGAATATGGACCTCTTTTGTTTTGTTCTGTTTTTCTTTGAAGGTAGAGCCTAAAGAAACCAAGACAGTATATTACTAAGAGAACTTGTCTCTAGCAATCACTTGATTGCAGAAATATATTTAAACTTTTTTTTTTGCCATAAACCCATGCATGTATGAGCTGGGAGCATGATAGCAAAAAAAAAAAAAAAATGTCTTCATCTTTTTCTCTTCCTTAAGATGCCTGATCCTGGCTGAGCCCTGGTGTAGTGGTTGAGTGCGGGACTGCGGCCCACTAGCTTAGCAGTTCAAATCCAGCAGCAGCTCTCCAGGAGCAGGACTGAGCCTCCTACTCCCACCAGGGCAGTGATGCCACACACGCACACAAAAAAGATGTCTGATCCTGAAATTCATCACAAAAGGGAGACCAGAATGAGTCACTGAATATATTTATGACTGCACACTTATGACTTCCCATAGATCTCTACAGCTTACCTAATCTCTCACAAAATCAATGATCCTTCTCAGGGCTTAAGTTACACAGAACTTAAGTTACACAGTGCACTGCCTCCTCTTGACTATGCACATGCAGGCCCCCAAAGATATTGCAGCCACAAAACCACAGCATTGTTTTGAAAGGAAACCAGAAATTCCAAGGTGACAGATAGTAGCAAGAAGAAAAGTCTAACTTCCCCAAATAGGTGATTTTTCTTTATGGAATTTTAGAAGGGTAGTACTAAAAGTTGCATATCCACCAGATAATCACAAATTGTCAAGCGTGGACCCCCAAAAGCAATAGAAACTAACTTTTCAGGTGACTTTCACAACCAACTCTTATCGAATTGAAACCATTCTAATTTTATACAGTAAGGATCTCTGGTGGCATAGTGGCTCTCCACAGGGCTGCTCACCGCAAGTGCAGCGGTTCAAAACCACCAGCCCCTTCACAGCAGAAAGATGAAGCTTTCTATTCCTTTCCAGAGTTACAGCCTCGGAAGCTCACAGGCTGTAACTACAGAGTCCTACAGAGTCCCTGTGAGTTAGCATAGACTTGGCAGTTGTGAGTTTGTAATTTTACACAATACAAGGAAACACTGGCCAAGATGATCATCTTCTCCCCATACAAAGCTAGAGGTGGTAACCCAATCATATTCTCTGCCAAGGAGTCAAGCCTGACTTACAGAACAGAGTGCACCTGAAACTCTTTCCAGGAATACATAGCCTCCTCTTTCTCCTGCAGAGCGGCGGGTGATTTCACACTGTTGCCCTTGGGCTGAGCAGCCGCGTGTAGTGGTGTCACACTACACATCCAGGGCTCCTTAGAGATGGGAGGTGGGAGCCAAGCTGCCTGAAGAGACCTAATGCAGACTTCTGGTAGCAGAGGGCAGCAGTAGGGTCAGGGAGAGGTCTGCATGATCGGATCTAAGTCTTGGTTTCTAATCCCAGAAACTGTCGGAGGATGAGCGACAGAGGGTTTGGTGATGAGGTTTGTCAGGAGTCTTCAAGATTACTTCCAGAAAAACAAACCAAGGCCAGTAGTGAACATGAACCAGAAACCAGGAAAGCAAACGGATGTCAGAGTCAGAAGGACATCGTGCTGGTTTCGCTCAAGCAGTGGTTCTCAGCCTGTCAGTCGCAACCCCTTTAGGGGTTGGACAACCCTTTCGCATGGGGTCACTCAATTCATAACAGTAACAAAATTATAGTTATGCAATACAATAGCAAATAAAATAGTTTCATGGTGGGGGGGGTGTCATCACCATATGAAGAACTGTATTAAATGGTCGGGGCATTAAGAAGGTTGAGAACCACTGCTCTAGATGTTTAAAAATCAATGGGTTCCACGGTAGAAAAGATTTGGGATTTGTCAGGGTTATAGTTAGACATGTTTCTGTTCTGTGACCATAATATGTTCGCTCTTTTAATGTCCTACAGCATCCGTTGTGAGTTTCCAAAAGACACGTGGCATACAAATTGTTTCCACATTCATTTACCATGGAAAATATACAAAAGACTTGGTGATCTGAAGAATGGCTCTTGGAACTCCCAGGTCTAGTCAAAATGTCTGATTTTTCAAATTAGAACACTGAGTCCTAAGAAATGAACAGATTTGGCTAGTATTGGAAGCACAGCTGGAACGAGACACCAAATCCTCAGGCATGTTCACTTGTAGGCTCATTTCAGTGTCTATAATAACCTTGGGTTTAAAGATACACACTAAAGCAATGACCTCAAATATTCTATGGCACTGATGAACCACATAGCAACTATCCTCTGGTTCTTTAATATCTCCTGCCCTTATTATTGTGGTCTTTATTTGTTTTACCTCATTAATCAAGTTAGATTTGTTTATATTAATTGTTATATTTAAGATCATTTGGTACAGGAATGTCAAGAGAGATACCCCTTCAAAACAGTAACAGGAGTTATGGGGAGTTGATAGTATTGATGACTGTATAATCAAACTTGATGGGATCAAACAACAGAATTGTATGTGGATATATATATTGAATTGTGTAAGATATGGCACACACACAAAAGCTATTATAGAAAAAAAAAGAATAAGGGGGTGTGTGTAAAGGAGAGTTGATATCTAGGAATTCAAGAAGAAAGAGTCTTGAAACTGATTGTGGTAGCAATTGTACAATACTTCTTGATGTGATTGAAGTATGGGATGTCGGGCTCTCTTGGATACCCAAAAACAGAACTAGAGGGAGCACAGAGAGAACAGCGCATAGTGATGGGGTGACGGAGAGGGTGACACAATGTGAAGAGTGTAATAAATGGTATTGATCCCCAAGAGCAGAAATTGTTAAATAAATGTCTTTTTTGTCATTCGTATTTTTATCAAAAATTCTTTTTTAAAAAATCTATCGGCTCCATGCAATACAAGAGCGATTTCACCCTTTGCAGTTCTCCTTACCTCATTACAAGAAGTCCTGGAGGCACAAGAGTCAAGGACTGGTCTGCTCGCCTATAAGCAGATGGTTCGAAACCACCAGCCGCTCACTCGCTGAGAACGAGGAGGCAGACTGCTGCTCTAAGAACTGGAGTTTGGAAGCCCAAGAGGCAGTTCGACTCTGTCCTACAGACTTGATGACAATGGGCGTTTCCTTTCCACACAGAGGAGCTCAAGAAATGAACAAAACTCCACTTCTCTTACTTACAAGCAACAAACCCGAAGGCACCTCTCCTAAAGCTTTCTCAACAGGAAACCCACAGATCCCCTGCCTCCACCCATGTTCAGTAAATGCCTACTATTTCAATTTTAATAGGGCCATGCTTTCAACTCAGGAAAAGCCAGAGAGGAGCACTTTGGTGATTAATAGCTGATTAACTTCTCCTGGCAAACATCTGTGGGCTCCATTAATTAGAGAAAATGCTAAGCAGTGATCAGATGAGCCCTGAAAGCACCCAGCTTAAAAGAATTGTTTCCACTGGTGGGAAGACACTGCTTCTTACACAGGCCTCTAACCTATGCCTGGGACTCTGAGAGGCCTCCTGACAAAGGTCATGTCAGGGGGCAAGAAGAGCACGGGACTCCAAGGACTCTGGTTTCTTCCCTTTCGAGCCCTCTGTGTGCTGCCAGGAATAACCGGCTAATTATTTCAGCACCTTCCTCTCAGCTAGGCTCAAACATTGCTCCAATACTATCACTGGCTCCCATTGCTTACTGAGCATGGTTCAAACTCCCTGGCCTGGTATTTAAGGCCACTTATAACCCCAGAAACCAGGCTGGCACAGTGGTATATGTGTTCAACCATAAACTGAAAGGCAGTTGAAGCTTGCCAACTGGGCTATGGGAGAAAAGGCTGGTGATCTACTCCCATAATAGATCTACAGCCTAGGAAACACCTTGGGCAGTTCTGCTCTGTCCTATTGGCTCATCAGGAACTGCAATTTGGCATACCAGCATGACCATCTGTCCCCACCTTTCCCCTTCCTTCATTCTGCCACACAGAACCCTCTTTTCTTAGCAACAGGGGACTGCTTGTTTCCCTCTCGTGGTTCCCTTTCCTGCTTCTACCTAGAATGCCTCCCCCCTGCCCATCCTTCAACTCTTTAACATTTAATCCCTCACCCAGGCCCAAGAACCAGGTCTTTCTTGATGTGGCCGTTAGATCTTAAGTCAACTTAAATATGTATCAAAGTGTAAGGGTGGACTCCAGCCTGTCCATCAGGCCACAGCTGGACGATGCCTCCTGAGGGGTGTGGCCCTATTATTAAAAGGAAACCAACTGGGAGCCTCCCTCTCTGCTGCTTTGTCTTGCTGCTAGATGGCACTTTACATCTGTCTCCAGGGGTGGCCTCTGATGGGCCACCAGTGATCACCTGACAATGGTCAGTGCCCTCTCATCTCTCGACCAACTTTGGATTCATGTAACTCTGGATCCACTGGCCTGCGATCTCCCGGCATCCTGCGGTCCCTTTCTGTCTGCATTATCAGCCCACAGCTTCTTGAGTCTGAAGAGAACCCTGGCTAACATCAGACTTATGGACTGAACAGGGCTAGGGCACCTCCCTGATGTGGAGGGACTTCTGGATAGAAAGTTCTTTCTTGCACATAGATGTGTGTCATTGATTTGTTTCCCGAGACCACCCAACCTCACACACTCCCCCATGGAAGGGCACTGGCCATCCCTCTCTGAACCAATCTCCCCCTTGAAAATAGGTCTCGACTTCTACTCTATTTCACAGGATCCTGATCCAGAACTTCCTTGGCAGGCAGTTCTCTGCACACATGTCTTATGTTGGCACTGATGGCTTCTAAAGAGCTAGGGCATTGCCTTCCATTTTTTCTACTTGACCCATCAAAAGCATTTGAAGAATGTTCTATCTCCTCTAGTTGTTCTCCCTATAATCTTCAGAGTAAGATACTGACATCTGGGCTTCACACTTTACAAGCTATATAACCTGCCCCCACCTCATTTCTCTTGCCTCAGTGCCCTCACATTACTACATACGTTATCCTCAGTGGCACCAAGTTATTGGATTTTTCCCCTCAAATAAATTTTCCTCATTGACCCACCTGGACAGCTCAAGATTTATCACCACTTGCCCCAACACACACCCAGGAGCCTTCATTCTCGGTGCCCACACAGCCCCTGTCTTGTGACTTAGGGTACTTCAAATTTATTTCTCCATCTCCCCCAAACTCGAACTTCTTTGGGGGTTCCTTAAAGACAGGACTTGCGTTCTCATGCATTGTGGTATCCCCAAGAGAGTAGATTGCCGGCATGTCTTAGGTTTGTAACTGACCTTCAAGATAGCCCCTTATGACCACAATCTCCCGAAGCTCGTGCCCTTCTGAGCTGAATCTAGTGCTTCACCCTTAACCAAAGAATCAAGCAACCTCGGCGATGAAGTGGTTGCCTGTTAGGTGCAATCCACAAGAGGCACAGTTCAAAACCACTCATAGCTCCACAGAAGAAATATGGAATTTCCTACTCCCAGGAAAAGTTACACGCTTGGAAACTCACAGTCCTATAGGATTCTACCCTATCCTATAGGGTAACAAGGAGTTGGCATCAATTCAGTGGCACCAAGACATTATAGAATGTGACTCTTAGGCTAGGTGATTATGATGGTTGGAATTGTGCCCCTCCCCCAACACTCCAAAATATGCACTGGAATCATCCTAACCTCTATATTTGTGTATGTAATCTTGTCTGGGAATTGTTATGATGCTAATGTTGCTATGTGAATGAGGACATATCAGAGTAGGGTGCAATCTACCAAAACTATGAAAAAAAGAGAAGATTAGAAGCAGACACGGAAAGAGAGGTGGTTATAAATAGAGGGAAGTACAGATTGACGACCCAAAGTCCATCAGTAGGTGAAGCAACATCTTCTTACAGAAGGGTTGCAGGGAGATGTGCCAGTTAAAGTACAGTGTAGTAACAATAAAATATGCGCCTTTCCTCTAGTTCTCAAATGCTTCCTCCAACCCACTATCATGCTCCCAGTTCTACCAGACAAGACTGGCTAGAACAGGGGATGTACGCTGGAGTCGGAAACATGGGAAATTTAGGATAGATGATCCCTCAGGACTAGTGATAGGAGTGGTGATACTGGGAGGGTGGAGGGATGGTGGAGTAGAAAGGGGGAACCAATTTCAGGGATCTACATATAACCTCCTCTCTGGGGCAAGGTCAACAGAGAAATGAGTGAAGGGACACATTGAACTGTGTATGATATGAAAAAGCAACAAAAATTTGTAAATTATTAAAGGTTCATGGGGGGGAAGGGGAAGGAAAATAAAGGGAGCCAGAACTGGGGGCCTAAATGGAGGGAGGATGTTTTGAGAGTGATGATGGCAACAAGTGTGCAAATAAAGCCTGCATACAATTGATGCATCTATGGATCATGAGAGGAGGTGTATGAGCCCCCAATAAAATGACTAATTTCAAAAAAGGAGAGGAGGGAAAAGAGGAGCATATACCAAGGGCTCAAGTGGAAAATGTTTTGAAATGAATGTGGTAACGTGTGCAAATGTGCTCAATACAGATGATGTATGGAAGGTTATAATAGCTGTAAGAGCCCTCAGTAAAATTATTTAAAAAAAAAAAAAGAGAGGTAGGGGGCAGTCACCAGATATGGGCCATCTCCAAGTTCACAAACTAAGGAATGTCCAGGACCACTTTCACAAAAGGGATTAGCACAGCTGGGATCCTAATTTGGACCTTGAGCCTCCAGAGTTGTAAGAAAGTAATTTCTGCATCTTTCACGCCATCCATTAGGAACCTAAACTCGCCACCATCGAGCCAGCTTCAACACATCGCCGCCCTACAGGACAGGGTGGAACTGCCCCCCTGGGTTTCTGAGCCGGCGTCTCTACATGGAGCAGAACTGCCGATGACCTTTCAGTAAGCAACCCAGCCCATAAACCTCTCCACCTCCAGGGGTCCTCTGAGACAGTCTTAGAAAGCAGTGTGCTCACCCTGCCTCCATGCTCACCTTCATGAAGCGTTCACTGAAGAGAAGGTTGCTATAGTAAAGAAAGCAGTTGGGGCCCAGCTAACAATTGGGAAAGTGTCTGAAGTCTTACTGGCTTGTATCAGACAAGCAACCATCTAAGTGAGGCATTAACTAAGTCCACATCATAGAAGCACATCAGCCTGTGTGGTCCAAATGTGTGTGTGTGTGTGTGTGAGATAAAGGGAAAAAAGTATCAGAGCTTAAATTGGGAGCACCTAATTTGTAGAAAGATGTGGAGGATAATGGGAGCCCAAAATCCATCTATATATAGAGTATCTACTCAGATTAAATCTCTTCTTGGGTTGACTTCCCTCTTGACCCAACTTGAATTTGTTTGAAACTTAAGTATTTCTTTCTTGTTCCATGACAGAAATTCCTTCTCTGGCCTTTTTAATAATATTGGTGGTACTTTCTTTTTTTTTCCCTTTTTTTTGGGGGGGGTGGCATCACTGACCTCGGGTGGGAGTAGGAGGCCCAGCCTTGCTCCTGGAGAGCTGCTGCTGGATTTGAACCACCAACCTAGTGGACCACAGTCCTGCACTCAACCACTTACGCCACTGGGGCTCAGCCCCCTGTCTTTTCTTTCTTACTCTCTATTTTTGGGATTTTTTTCATCTTTCTATTTCATTTTCTCTTGATTTTTTTACTGTTTCTATTAGGTTTCTCAGTTTAAAAACACAGGAGTAGTTATTATACAGATGATAACTGATGCAATGTTTTATAGGGGATGGAGAGGTGAGGGGGTTAGTGAGGAAGCAAAGAAGGAAGTCGGGAGGGAGAGGGAAGACTAAAACTGATTGTGATGATGCACATACAACTCTTTCTAAAAGCGATTTCACCACAGAAGTATATGATATGTGAATTTTATATCAAGAAAACTAATAAAGAGAGAAAGAAATCGTACTTGATCAATGGCCAATGTGCGTGAAGGAGGAAGAGTTTTTCTTAGGGGATCTTGAGTTTATGTTAATCGTGGTGGGATAATTTGACAAAGGAGATCAGTAATGGTTGCATGACATGAAGAGTATACTCGATGACACTGAACTAGACATGTAGAAGATGTTGAGAATGTTTGTGTGTATTTTGCCACAATTAAAAAACATAACGATCACTCTAATAACCTTAAGAACAAGGAAAAAGGAAATGCTCTAAAATTGATGTGGTAATGATTGTACAACTCTTCTTGATATGATTTAATACCGAATTGCATTAAATGCAGAAGAAGTGCCAGTAAAACTGTTATAGATCAATGCATAGGTCTATAAATCAACAAACTATGGATAAGGATCCAGGGGAGACAGCAGTGTATCATACTTTCTTGTGCCCTTGGACCACTGGCTCTGAGGAAAGGCAGCCACCAGACCATGAGTAACAGTGAGGTAACATGCAACATGAAGCCTCCAGTCAACAGTCAGATGAGTCCAGATGAAAAAGAACCCTCAAGCGCAGTCCACTTGCTGAGGCTTGTCATCTGTAGAAGCTGACACCTTGATTGTGTACCTGTGAGAGACCTTGAACTAAACCATCCACCTAATTTATTCGGAGATTCCTGATGAACCAAACGTAGGCTGTCATTAGATGTTTTCCTTAAGCTGCCAAGTATTAGCATAGATTCTTGTAGAACCACCTATAGTTAAAAGCGGTGTCAGAAGTGGGACTGGATATGGCAAAAACAGTCCGTAGAAGTTGTTCTGCCGTAAGGACTTTGCAGAGTCCTTGAAAGCTCAAAGCTCCTTGAACATATTGGAGAATGCTGGTCTTTTAAGAGGCTGTTGGTGAGACCTAGAGGAAAGGAGGAAACTACCTTATAAGTGGAGGAAAGGGGATCCTCTAATCAGTGGCAGAAATTGTAACAACACCAACACCTACAGTAATTCGGAAAGTAGAAGATAGAAGGAATGAGCAAGGTGATGCCAGAGCACCACAGGGTCCCTTGGTTTCTGTTTCCTGCTAACAATAAAATTGAAGAGGAAAATGGTAAGCTAAAAGAAGGATTCTTAAACAGAAAAGTTCCAGGACTTGCTGTTTTCAAATATTCCCAGTTTCTCCAGGTGGCAAGCATTGCTAAAATTCAGACATGGGCTCTGAGCCAAGATCAAATCAGGGTATTCTTAGGAAAGCCCTTCATTCTTAGGATGAAGTTGAGAGAATAACCGGTAAGCTGTGTTTTAAGTCTAGATCCAAAGGGATAAATCCTTGATTCACACACAAGAAGACCTTTCAATCAGATGGGAGAGTCTTGGCCTGTCCTTTGCAATCGCATGAACGCTGCAGTGCATATTGATAAACCATCTTAGTTTTAAAATGTCTTACCTGCATTTTCCACCTGTGATTATCACAATCATACTGAGAATTAACAAAGCAGATATGAGTATCAGTCGACCCTGAGAGATGAATTATTTTCCCAAGATCCCACAGCAGAATCCTTCAAAGGTAGGACTCCCCCTCAAACACTTTTTCCTCTTCCTCAAGCCCCCTCACTTAGTAAGTAGGCACATGAAATTGTTTGAGAATTGTGGATAACAGAAAAGTCCTAAAGACATTTAAAAATAGATATACTAATAGGTTACTTTTTTTTAAAAAAATAATTGCTTGGGGGGCTCATATAACTGTTATCACAATCCTTACATACACCCATACAAATTTATCTCCCTTTCTCTCCCCCCTCCCACCCTGCCCTAACTCTCCTGGTATCACTGCTCTCATTGTTGGTTGTGGCAGTAATGAACTCATCGTCAATTTCATGGTTGGGAGTATAGGGGTAGAGTCTAGCCTGTCAATCTAGAGATAGCCAATGAGACCTCTGTGTGAGAATGGTTTTCTCTGAGTATTCTGAGAAATCTCGCGATATTTCCCCCGTGAAGGTGAGACACTATAGATTCAGTCCCTTGGAGTTGCTCTACTGACAAGACACAAGGCTGATTCCCCGTGAGCAATCCGAGAGGAGAAGCCACATGGGCTTACCCTGATGGTACCAGACCTCTGGGACCGGAGAAGCCACAGAGAGACTCCTGCCATCACTGAGATGCTTCTACCACCACTGGATACACAAGACCCTGCACCCACTGGCCTGTGATTGTCCTGGCATCATTGCATGTGCTTTGTGAGTCTGAAGAGGACTAAGGGATTGGTACTGGACATATGGGCTAATATCAGACTTATGGTCATGGACAGGACTGGGTTAGGATGCTTTCTCAATGTTTCATTCCTCATATATATAAACCTCTCCCTTATATACTTATGTGTGCTTGTGAATTTGTTTCTCTAGTCTACTTGGACTAACACATTAATCCTGAGTGGTTTATCTGTCCTGAATTCCCTGTGTTTCCAGTTTCTATCTGTATCAATGTATATCCTCTGGTCTAGCCGGATTTGTAAGGTAAAGTCGAGATCATGATAGTGGTGGTGAGGGAAGCATTAAAGAAGTAAAGGAAAGCTGGATGTTTCATCGGTGGTATTCTGCACCAACGTGTTACTCTAATTTCTTTTTAGAGTTGAAATCTGTAATATTTATGTAGCTGAGATGTCAGCTGGTTCTTCATCCTCTAATGCTAATCCTCATGAACTGTCACTGTTCTCATGTTGTTTAAACCCTGAAACAAAACAGCATGACCTTGGAATTCTCAAGTACAAGTCTTTGAGACTTGCATGAAGGAGCACAGTGCACAAGATGGGACATTTTGTACAAAAGGCAAAACATGCCACATTAAGTAAATTAAAAATTCCAGTTACATAGCTTTCTTTTTGAGTTCCTTTTTTATTTGTTTAAAAAGAAAAAGGAAAAAAAATCTATATCCATATTGATGGAACAATTGACTATAGGTGGTGTTAGGCATGGGGAATTGTTCTACTTACCAACTGCCATTGTAGCAAAACTGCCACAAGGGACTAGGCTTTAAAAAACAGAAGTTGGTTTCTTCACAGTTCAGGATGCTGAAAGTAAGAATTCAAGTTTCTCTTTGGTAGTAGCAGAAGTCCCTTGACATTCTTTAATGACCTGCGGCAGTCTTTGTCATTTCTGGCCATATGTCTCTCCCCATTTGTGTTTCTGTGACATTCTGCTCTTTTTAATAATTTTGGAGTGATGAGGTTAGGCCCCCACCCTTCTCTACTCTACTCTCATTAAAATTACAATAACCAGACAGGGTGATTTGAGGAGCTTCAAAAAGCGCATGGGAAAAGAGCTAGTGGAAGTGTTCTACTAGCTTTTTGAATTCCAACATCTGCATACCATTCAATCAATACTTTTTTTCCAGTGTCATCAAGGGGATTGAAATTCCCTGGGACCCCACTGCATCAGGGTGAGCCTGCCCAGTAGGGATTGCCATGGCTGAGGCAGACAGATAGCCACGCCTTGCTTCTGCGTTTCCCTGCGTAGACAGACTGACTCCAACCTTTTAAAGGGCTAGCAAACCCAAGGGCTCCTCAGAGGGTTTTGTTATTCTAGACTGCTCCTTTTGAGTATATATATATTCAAATGTTTGTGATAAAACATCAGGGTCATCATGCCCTCCACACAGGATCGTTGGTGAAAGCCTTGAAAGTATCTATCATCTATCTATTTTATCTCTCAATCATCTCTCTCTGTCTCTGTCTCTCTTTTGTCCCGATGCTCTCCTTTCACCATCTCCAAAAGAACTTGAATTCCCTCCTCTCTCTGGCATTCAGTTCTACCCTCCTCTCCCCTCCCAGCTTACCAAACTAATCACTGGATTCAGCAGAACAAAGAACCCCCAGAGTAACAGGGCTCACCCTCCTTGGAAGGCAGTTTAGTGACCACCTTTTGTTCCTTGAGCATACTCTGGGGACTTAATCCCCAGCCAAAGTGGTTTATCAAAGTAATTCTCCCAAACGCATCTAGTGCTTTCCTCAAGAAGAATGCTGGTGAATGCAGTTTTCTCCATCTTGTTACACTTATTATTCTGAATTCCTTTGCATGTTGCTCAAAAGAAACCAGTCATTGAAACCTGATTTTGAGAACCAAAGCTTGTATTCAGCAACCTTTGAAAAGAGTGGTTAATTCTATTTGAGTTTCTCTCCATAGCCCCATTCAAAACAGGTTGTGTGGATCTAAGAATAAATGGAGTCGCCATACAAGAGGTTTATTATCAGACGCTGCGCTTCGGGAAGCGACTCCGACTACTTAGTGCTCAAAGGAAAAGAGTGGAGAAGAAACCCAGGCTGCCTGAATGGAAGGGGGCAGAGAAAGAGGAAGAGGGGGAGGGGCAGAAGAGGGGAAAGAATGAGAAACACCACCCCCCCCCCCCCAGAGCTCCTGTTACCTACACACTATCACACCACACAATTCTCCTTGCCGGTCCCTTTCCAAAAAAAAATTATTTTAAAGAAAATTTTATAAATTGTGCAGGCCCGTAGAATGATGCCTTGGATCTTTCTTTTTCTTACAAAGGTCTTAAACATTCATTGAATGTCTTCATATACCCCTTGCTAGAGTTCTTCCCCGTTTTGTGGGGGCTTGTAATATTTTCCTTGCCTCTAAGAATTCCAAATAAAAACTCCATCCCGAGAAGATCCTGATGATCTGCCCAGCACCTGTGGTGATTCCTCCTTCTGCCTGCCCACGGGAAGCACTTGATGTTTCACTCAGGTCCAATCAGCTTTCTTTATTGTTGTTCTTGGAGTGTGTGTGTGTGTGTGTGTGTGTGTGTGTGTGTGTGTGTGTGTGTGAATCATCCTTTTTTCCTGCTGCACCTGCTTAGCAGAAAAAGCCCAAGAACCAGAGAGACAGGTCCCTCTGAAGGGGACCAGGGCTCAGATCATGTCAACAATCCCCTGCCTTGAAAGGAGCTGGTCTGGCAGGTCCCATGATGTCAAATGACAATTGTAACTCCTTGCATTTCAAGAGTCACGCACAAGTGATTCCATCTGAAGCCCTCTGGGTAATAGTAGCCTTTTGAGGTTATGATATCTCTGGATAGAATTCAATAAGAGAAATTCACTTTCAATTGAGCCCTTGGAGCCGAGCCAGGCGAGACTAACAATACAATATGCTTCCAAAGAAAATTGGACTTCGCTTCTCTCTCTCTCTCTCTCTCTCTCTCTCCCTCCCTCCCTCCCTCCCTCGCTTTCCTTTCTCTGCTTCTAACCTTGTTCACACATCACCTCTTCCCACTCCTATCCTCCCTTTCTACCAAGGGACAGTCGAACTTCTAAAAATAAAACCCAACACTTAAGCAGGGGTAGTTTGTACGGAAGGACACAAGCCCCCACAAGCACAGGTTCCCTCCGCTGACCTCAGGGACTTTTACCTGGCAGATGGCAGACACGTCACTGCCAAGAGGAGAGATGGGATTATCCCAACCACCCATTTTCCTTTACTTAGTCAAATAGAGTTGGCCTGCTTTTTCTTCCTAATTTCCTTTAAACTGAGAAGCGACATGCCCCTGCACAAACACCAGTCTCTAAGTCATTGGTTTTTTTCCTCATGTTTTTTTTCTACCCCACTCCCACCCCCCTCCTCCTTTTCTTTCTTTTTTTGCTCGGTTTAGTCTTCATGGTGCCAAAATTTTCCTCCGAATAATTATTATTTCTTGGCCTGGAAAAGGTTGTAATTCTCTTTGTCTTTTGCATTTGATCATCCAAGTGGATTAATGTGGGTGTTAAATGGTTGGAAGAAGTCGTTTTCTTTGTCAAATTCTCTTAATCATCTTTTTAATTTCACACCCTCATTCCCCCCACCACTCACCCTCATCCCTCCTGCCCTACAGAAAAATGTATGGGTGCCCTCCAGCACATGCATGTGTATCTGAGTGTGTGCATTTGAAGAACATTCCATTTGAGACTCTGGTTTAAGTGCAGGTGTCAAAGAGAAACCGTAAGGCTTTGTATCTGTCCCTATCAATATGCCTGTGTGTGCTTCCATTTTAATCTCCACAACTGTAACATAAGCTCTTCCCCCCCCCCCCGCCCCCCGACAACCTCACTTATCTGAACATCAGCTTCACAGGCTGCGTTGGCATTTTGTTTTCATTTCTCTTAGAGAAAGCATTACAAATAAAAAGTTTTCATCAGTGTCTGCTGCCTCACCTCTGACTCATGCCAGCCTGTGTGCTGGAGCAGAAATGGGCTTACTGGAAGCCTCAAGACTGGTTGAGGAGGGAGAGAAGGGAGAGCTTTTTTCCCAGGTGTCTCTGGTTAGCCTTGACGTGCCAAGCCCATCAACATTGCCAGCTGTGGAGGAAGCAGTACTAAAACTTAGATGGAAAGCCATTAGGAGGGAATGGAATAGAAAAGCACTCAATGGGTTTGTTTATTTTTTCTATTTTTTAAGATGCTTTAAAGAGCGTGACTCATCCATCTGTAGAAAAGACACAGGAGATAAACATGTCTGGGAAGGAAGCCGCCAAGCAATGATAGTGAAAAGTATTTGATCAACTGGGTATTAGGATAGGTAACAGAATTCAGGGTTTGGCTGGTGTGTTAGTCTAAGGAGACTAAAGAAACAAATTGATAAATACACATATGTATGTACGAAAGAAATTCTATATACAAGAGCAGTTGAATATCGAGAAAATGTCCCAGCTCAGTCCAGATCAAGTCCATAAGTCCGATATTAGCACATATGCCTGATACCAATATATAAAGTCCTCTTCAGACTCATGAAACACAGGCAACGATGCCACATGCAGGATGATCACAGGCCAGTGGATAGAAAGCCTTTAGATCCAGTGGTGTTGTAAGCATCTCAGCGCTGGAAGGGGTCTCCATGTGACTTCTCTGGCTTCCAAGGCTCCTTTATGGTAGGCCCAGGTGGCTTAGAGGTGTCTCACAAGGAATCAGCAGAGCTAGAAAGTGTCTCCTGTCTCCAAGGAGGAAAGTCAGCATTTCCCAGAACTCTCAGGAGAAGGCCATGTCCACACAGAGGTCTCATTGGCTATTTTCAGATGGACAGGCTCGACTCCAACCCGACACTCTTAATCCTCAAACTGACACCAAATTAGGTAACTACCACAGCTGGTATCTGAAAGTTGTTGGGATGAAAATTAAGTACATGTGAGCTCCCACCTGACAGGTAACCCTTTGTGACCCAAATGTTTGCATGATATTCCTAAAAATCATCACGTCTTTATCCTCATCCTTTGAAGATTCCATACCTGCTGATCGTGGGAAAGTTCTAGGGAGAAATACTGACAACATCAGTAAAAGCCTTCTCTCACCACCTTTCAGCATCCTGGTAATGTAGGACTTGAGCCTTGGGTTGGTCACTCCAAGTCAGGGGTTTAAACTCACTAACCACTGTAGAGAAAACTGAGGCTGCCCTTTCTATCAAGTTTGACGGTGTCAGAAACCCTATGGGCAGTTTACACCATCCTGTCGAGGACTACAGACTCGATGACAGCAGGCTACGTAAACCTTGTCCATGAGATTGCCCAAACTCTGGCATTCTAGGTGCCAATGAAGAAATCACTGTGCATCAGTAGGAAACACTGATGTGTGCTGTTCCTTGCTAATAGGTCACCCGGGTATCAAGACAACTAGTTACCATGATAGATTCACTAACTCACTAGTCGACAACTGACCTCAAGTATCGATTCTGACTCCCTGGTCATGGCCATCTGAAATGCTACACTGAAAAGGGCTCTGAAGGACCATACAACCCCAGTAGAGGAGAATGCTTAAGTCCGCTAGCTATCCCCACCATGGGGAAAAATGGTCATATCCGGTACGCTCACGACTCGCTATAGCTAGCAAGGAGATCACAAGAGCTAAGACAAAAGACTTTCCATCGATGCTCCAAATTCGGCCAAGCCAAAAAGCCAGCAGCCCTGGAGATTATTTCCAGCACATCTGTGTTCATCCCCAATAGCCATTTATTGAGCAGCTACAATGTACTAGAACTATTCTGTACTCATTATTTCCATTGTTTCGTGAAATCTCGATCATAACACTACAAGACGGCTACTATCTCTATTTGGCTACTGACAAAACATAGGTTCAGAAAGGTTAAATAACTTGGACAAGGTTCCACAGGCAAAACATGGTGGAGTCAAACATTGAATGGAGGTCTGCCATGAAATCCAAAGCCAGGGATTCTCCTAGAAATTGTCTTGCTAAACTTTAAAAAACAATTTTTATTAGAAGACCTGTAGGAGGAGTCAGGGAATGGGACTCCTTAGCCATCTGCTGCCAAGTCTTCCAGTAAAGTCTTCCAACTGCCTATCATTCTTTTTGGCTCCTGACAGCTCCAGATAATTGGCTGCCATTAGGCAATTGAGATTTTTAATTACTGTTATATTCAGCTGAGCTGAAATTTCAGTTAATTATAATTGAAATAAAGGGCTAAAAGCAAATTTCAAAGGTCATTCAATAGTTTTCTTTGGGGCAAGTAGATATCTATTTTTCTTAAATACATATACATGATTTAGAAATTAAATACTTTCAGAAGACTTGCGATGAAAATCTATAATCCCCTGCTTCCCAGAGGCCAGTATTTTAAACATTTCTGTTATTTTTATTTTCCTGTGATTGCTTCCAATCTCTATAGAATATGTGTATACCTCAGTTTATTAATTGATTATCTTTGGATACTGTGCAAAAAGTCTGCTCCTGTAAAGAATTAAAGTTCGGAAGGCCTATGGAACACTTCTACTCTATCATAAAGGGTTGGGATGAGTCAAAGAGACACGGTGGTAGTGGATTTGGGGGTTTGTGAATGAGCACGGATGTTTTAGTGTTAATTGCTCAGAAGTTTGAAGCCACCAGTTTATTGTTTCCTCAAGTAGCGCTTTCTTCCCATCTTAATAGCAACAAAGAGATAAAGGACATGGGACATGATATCAAAGTTCTGAAGGAGTGTGGGTTTTGTTCTGAAATTCCATACCCAGCCACTTTATCACTTGAGTCTGAAGGTAGAATCAAAATAATTTTCCTAAGGACGCAGAATGATTAGGACCATGCACTCTTTCTTAGGAAGACAGTAATGGATATATTTCAGAAACTGGAAATCCAACAAGTACGAAACAGGAAGTTACGGGAGACCATGCTTCCATCTCAGGAGAGTAGCAGATAGCAAGAATCTGAGGCCTGGATCTCAGGGTTAAGTTGCAATGAGTCCACATCGGAAAGAGAAAACAAGGGCATTCTGTGGAGGAGCAGGGACAACGAAGCCTGTGGATTAAATTGTGTATGTGGAACTTTGAAAAATAGGAGGCTAGTATAATGTTAGAAAAAATGAAAAAAATGGGGAAACAGCAATTGTGCAGAAAGACCTTTTCCAAATATGTCCTGGTCTGTGACATGCAGTGATTTGGGCTGTACTTCTTGCAAGACAGATGTGTTTGTTCTGTTGACAGTGCATGATGCTCTCACTAGTCTTCACCAACCCCATAATTTAAATGCATGGATCCTTGCTTGGGCTTCCTTATTCACTGTCCAACTTTCACATACATATCAGGTATGGAAAACACCATGACTTGGGTCAGAGACACCTTATTCCTGAGAGTGACACCTTTGCTCTTCAACGTTTTGATGAGGTCAGCAGATTTGCCCAATGTGATGGGTCTCTTTAGTTCTAGAGATGTCTTCCTTTGTGTCATAATTTTCTCTGCTACATTTCCCTCCAACTCAGGAACTCAATGAGAACCAACTAATTTTTCAGGAGATGCTACTTTTGAATTAAGGCCTTTATCATTTCTTTCAAGTTCTTCCTTCCTATTTTCTTCCCTTCTCACCTGATATTCTAAATCATTGGAGATGTTCTTGGCTTTGCCAAGTAATATTTTAATATTTATATAAATTAATTTTGTGATCAATCGTCCCAAGGGCTTTCTGATTTTATTCTTTTTTTTTCTTTTTCATTTTTATACCATTCCTTTCTATTGTGTGCATGAAATGTATTCACAAATACATTTGTGATTCTCAACCTGTCGGTGGTGACCGCTTTGGGGAGTCAAACGACCCTTTCACAGGGGTTTCATGATTCATAACAGTAGCAAAATTACAATTAAGAAGTAGCGTAGAGGGGCTGAGCCCTGGTGGCGTAGTGGTTGAGTACGGGACTGAGGCCCACAGGCTTGGCAGTTCAAATCCAGCAGCAGCTCTCCAGGAGCAAGAATGGGCCTCCCACTCCCACCAGAGGACAGTGATGCCACCCCCCGCACCCCCAAAAAAAGAAGTAGCATAGAAAATAATCTTATGGTTGGGGGAGGGGTGCTCACCACAACATGAGGAACTTCATTAAAGGGCCACTGTTCTAAAGAAACTATGAAGCATCTTTTGAAAAGTTCATAGAAATTTTTCATTTTCCTTTCATTCATAAATATATGTATACACACAAACATAGGTGGACAGATTCTAGTTTATCCACTGAATTACTTTTCTAAGAGTCAGTTTGAGACAAAGCCTATTGTGAATCCCACAGGAAAGAGGAAAAGAGTAGTTAACTGGTCTGTTGTCTTCAAATTGTCTTCTTTTCTGCCCCGCTTTCTACCCTCACCCATTGACTCAATTGCTGCCTCCAAGGGTGAAGAGTCCTTGCCATTTTTTTCGGTAGTGGGTGTTCCTTTTCTAAAGCCTAAATGAACTCCTTCGCAGCCTTATTATCTTGGTTTGTATTAGCCTGTTATTTCTCTTGTATGTTGTTTACCTCAAAGTATATCAAACATTCAAGCAGTACTACTCGCATATATTCTTATTTACTTTAATTGCTGTAAGTTTATAAATTTTCTTTTAAACTTCTATCACTTTATGCCATCAGAGAGAGAGAGAGAGAGAGAGACTATGTGTGTGTGCTTCTGAGATTCTGCATGGTTTTCAAGCAGTGCACCATAACCTTGTGGGAACTGCCAAGTTCTAACTTCAAACAGAGGATGGAGTAAATAAAAATAAAAACTGGGTAGTTGAGAAATCACCACTTCACCTAAACTGTTATACTGTTTTTATGTGTTTGTGCTTCCATGGGCTGCACTGGAGGAGATTAGACCTTCCTACAATCAGAGAACTATTTGAGTCAGTTTAATTCATCAAATAATTGGCCCAGAAAACGAGCTTTCAAATATGGGTTAGTATAGAAAGGGACTGGTACTTGGAAAAGGTAAGACTTGTTGTGAGCTGAGGCTGAAAAAGAATGTTGGAACAGTTCCTACTGAGTTTTCTAAGCTTTATTAATGAGTCTGGGCTTCATTTTGAACACAAAAGAGCAATTAGATGGTTTAAAGCAAGGAAGTGAAAGAATTAGCTGTGTGTTTCTGAAAGGTCATCTTGACGGAGATGCATAGAGGCAATCGTGGGAAGGACATTACACATTTCCTCTCACTTGAATTTCACTCCAACCCTTCAGAGGCAGGTCAGGCCGAATTATTAATTCACAGATGAGCAAATTGAGGCTCAGAGGGGTGTGCATTTCATTGACGCTAGAGCACGATTGTGTGGGAACCAGGTCAGAAATCTGCCTTACCTGGTTGTCTGGCTGAGACTGAGCAGTCAGTGTCACAGTTCTAGACCCACCCCACTCCCACCCCCAGTCCGACTCAAGTAAACTCCTACCACTGATTCTTTGGTTCTGTAGAAACTCACAACTCAGCCTAGAGAGTTCATAGGAATTGAATGCAGAGGGAAGACTATCGCATTTATTGATATGGTGTGTAACCACAAACACCGCCCCATCATCCAGGTCTCGGGATAGGACAAGCCACAAACTGTAAAATAAGTGGCATGAATTCAGTAGTCCTTTAGGGAGGGAAAAACACCTGATGATCTACTTCCATGAAAAAAATTACAGTCCATTGATCAAAGGCAATGTAACCAAGAGGAATTACTGAAATCCAAATGAAGGCTGAACAGGATAGTGTGACAAGACGAAAGTAAAATGAAATAGCTAGGAGGCAAAGGGGACATTATAGAGGTTTAAACACAGGCATATACATATACATAAATATATCTGTATATATCAATGGGCAACTAGATCTATGTGCATATATTTATAGGTGTAATATTAAGGTAGCAGATGGACATTGGGCCTCTACTCAAGTGCTCCCTCAATGCAAAACAACTTTGTTCTAATAGCCTTTTACTCCGTGATGCTCAGCTTCCCAACATGATCACTGAAGACAAAATGGGTACATAAGCAATTGTGGTGAAGAAAGCTGGTGGTACCCAGCTATCAAAAGATAGAGTGTCTGGGGTCTTAAATGCTTGAATATAAACAAGTGGCCATCTAGCTGAGAACTAACAAAGTCCACATAGAAGAAGTCCACCAGCCTATATGATCATAAGGTGTTGGTGGGACCAGGCATCAAAGACCCATAACAAAAAATCAGATCGATTTGAATGAGTGGGGAATGTAGAGTAGAGACTCAAAGCCCATCTGAAAATAATTTGGACATCCCCTTATAGAAGGGTCACAAGGAAGAGATGAGCCAGTCAGGATTCTATATAGCACTGATGAAGCATACTACTTTCCTCTAGTTCTTTAATGCTTCCTCCCACCACTATCAAGACCCCAATTCTATCTTAGAAAACTGGCTAAAACAGAGCATGTACATGGGTACAGATAAAACTTAAAACACAGGGAAGCTGGGACAGATAACTCCCTCAGGGCCAATAATGAGATTAACCACACAAAGAGGATACGGGAAAGGTGGGATGAGGAAGGAGAAACCAGTCACAATGATCTGCATATAACTCCCTGCCAGAGGGATGGACAACAGAAAAGTGGGTGAGGGGAGACATCAGTGGGTGCAATCTATGAGAAAATAATTTATAAATTATCAAGGGTTCATGAGGGAGAGAGGAGGAAAAATGAGGAGCTGATACCAAGGGTTCAAGCAGAAGGAAAATGTTTTGAAAATGTGATGGCAACAAATGTACACTTGTTTGACTTTATAGGCTAGGGTAGAGTTGCCCCCATGAGTTTCTGTGGCTGTAACTCTTTACAGGAGTAAAGTGCCCAGTATTTCTCCCATAGATTACAAGAGGTAGCTGGTCATGTCTGTTGAAGACAGCTGGAAGAGCTCCTTCTGGGGAGGTATGGTCCTGAGGATTCACCTTTGGAAATCTACCAGCTTTTAGCTTACCTGTGACTAGTTAGCTTTTTCTTTGCTCTCACCCTTCACTCACCCATATGGGTACCAGTCTGGGCCAGGTCTGAGTCATTCCAGCCTTGGTACTAGGCACATGGCTGGGGTATGTGTACATGGGACAAAGGGGTACGTACCATGTGTGTATGTGCGTATGTGTCGGATGTGTCTGCACTAAGGGCAAATATGAATCACCCCAGGACTTTTGTTGAGGTCGCCTGACATGGGCACAATGCCAGTTAAAAAAAAAAGAGTGTTACTTTGCCTTCGAGTGTGTTTACTTCTGGGCTTAGCAGGAGCTCAGGAAATCGGGAGCATTTCATTGACTAGGAAAGCCGTTCCTTGACATGGGTGGTGTGCTGCCTTAGCTGAGAGGCAAATGATTCCCAACACTCCAATATTGAAAAGGATCTGAGAGATTTGCCAGAGAGCTTTCCACTGTAGCTAATGCGCACCTCTCAGTGCTAGGCTGCTGGACAGCAGAGAGTAATTGAGAGCTCAGCACTTATGAGATGGACTGATGTGAAGATGAAGGGAGGTATGGCCAGTCAAGTGCCTAGCAGAATAAGGGTAGCCAGTTAATAAGCAGTTGCTGCTGAAGGTTGGGACAGTGTTTAGGGATCTGGAAACCCAATGCAAAACTTATGTTCTGAACAGAACAGCCAGTCAACCTGGATCTCACCTCTGCCATATCCCTTATCTCTCAAAGTCTATATGCCTACCTGGAACTTCCTTTATTTTACAAAGTTATCACTCAAGGAGATGTCTGGGTCTGCACAGGAGTTCAACTCTCTGGTTGATAACAAACTGTAGAACTGCATTGAGAATAATGGAACACTTCATTGTGCTCATTCAGAACCCATACAAGAGCAAAGAGACCATCACTTGAATAGAACAAGGGACTATAGCGTGGTTTAAAACCAGGAAAGTGAGTTGGATCTACTCACCATACTTATTCAATAAATGGGCTGTGCAAATGGTCTGAGAAACTGAGCTTTATGAAGAACACAGCACTACATTTAGAGGAAAATGCACATAACACAACCTTGCTTGCGGAAAGTGAGGAATTTAAACATTTACTGATAAAGACCAAAGACTACAGTTTTCAGTTTAGATTACAACGCAATATAAATATGACAAGTATCCTCACAATATGACGACAAATGGAAAAAAATAGTTGTCAGAAAGATTTCATTTTATTTCAATATGCAATCAGTGCTAATAGTACCAGCAGTGAAAAAAAATCAAACTATGTATCTATTACTGTGTTAGATTTATTGTGCCAACTAGGCATCAATAAGAACATGTAGGCAGAATTTAATCAGGTTACAGCTTGATTGGAGGGCAGTGAGACAAATAGTTTTCCATGGCACACTCCCCTCTCTCTTTTCCCTATTGATCAGACCAGTGCTCTGATGCCTGAGCTAGTCCTTTGCCTCAACCATGTGCTGCACTACCTGTGGGCCAAGCCAACCCATGAATAGTGTTGTCCTGCCATACGTACATCACTAGAACTTGAGATTCCATTGAGATCTGCTTCACCATGCACCTTGAGGCTCAGTTGAGACCACTTTGTTACGCTCCTGCACTATTGGCCTCTGCTATGACTCAACTTCTCATCTTAGTTTTGTTGCTGCCCCACCGTTTGTCTTACCCAAGGACAGATTCCAAGGTCTGCTTCCTTAACCTTGGACAAGCAGTCCTGTGAAACTGAAGGACCTTCAGTATATTAACTGTTCCATGAACATGAGTTGAACTGAGCCTGCTGTACTGCTGTGTGGACTCATTAGCTGTTATAGTCCTTCTCTCTATATATATATGTGTGTGTGTGTGTATGTATGTATATATACACACACATATGTATATTCCCTATGAGTTGTCATAGCAGTGAGTTGGGTTTTTGCCTTCTAATCTGCAGTGAGCAAAGGCAGCTGAATGGTACCACGGAACTTGATTCCACCCTATTGCTGGTGATTATCCCTATGACCTTGGATGTATCACAGCCTCACTTAACAAGTGCTTCCACAATTCCTCATCCAATGGGGAAACTCCTCCACCATCTTTCCAAAACCCCGGGATGCCTCGCTGCTCTCCTCAGATTCTTTCCACAGGGTTGACTACATTTACTGGCGTTTTGACACCTGTTTCTACAAGGCTTTCCCTCTTTGGTGGTTAACTTTATTTTAATTTCAGCAAGGTTAGGCTACAGCCCAATTGTTTGGCCCCAAGCTAATCAAGTTGCTGCTACGGAGGAGATACATGTGGATGCAACAGTTGACTTTTAAGCACAGCATATCACCCTGCATGACGCGGGTGTTGTTTTAGGTGCCCTTGAGTGAGGTTCATCTCATAGTGACCCTATGTACAACAGGACAAAACACTGCTCATTCCTGGGCCATCCACACCATTCTTGTTATGTTTTGAGCCCATTGTTGCAGCCTGTGTATTTTGTTGCGGGTCTTCCACCTTTTCATGGCTCCATCACTTGACCTAACACAATGTCCTCTTCCAGGGAATGGTCTTTCCTAAAAACATGTCCAAAGTACATAAGACAAATTATCGCCCTCTTTGCTTCTAAAGAGCCTTCTGGCATCCTTCTTCCATGGCAGCGCTGTGTAATGTGGGTAGACCTCAATCAATCAGCTGAACACGGTCAAAGCAAAAAGGGTTTCCCTAGGCAGTGATCTGCCTCCAGCCTATACATACATTTGACAGAAATCTCATTGTTTCACTCTTCTAGAAAAAAATCTCATTTTTTAATTCCTATAACACTCTAAAGGAGCATAATGGTTATGCCTTGGGCTGCTAACAATAAGATCACCCACTGCTCAGCAGGAGAAGCAGGAGGCATTCAGTTCCCATAAAGATTCACAGAATCAACTTGAAAGTCATGGGGTTTGGGTTACAGCAGTCTACCTATGGTGAGTATGCCTTTCTATCTCAATACTAAGGAGTCCCAGTGGCGCTGCAGTCCCTTGTGTCAGGCAGAAGCAGAAGTTACCAGGGCAGGTGAGTGAAGAGACACCCAGAGCTGGTGAAAACGCTTCAAGGACGCTTCAAGGATGCCAGTCCTCCGTGCCACCACCACCCCTGCCCCTGTTTCTGTGGCCTTCCAGGCCCAGGTACAGAAAGTGAAATATTTCTGGTAACTTTGAATGCTGTTGTTTAGCCCCAGGTCTGCGGACAGCAAAGTTGCAGTGGACAACTCCCCAGCTACTCCCTTCCTCCAGACCTGGGTTATAAAACTCCTCACCTCCCTCCTAGGCAAGCCTTCTCTGGCCCCAATTTAGGGAGCCATGAACCTCGCCCGGGAGGTCTGGAATAAACCATTTGAAACTGTTTTCTACCTTTGCCTTCTTTCTTTCTTTCCATCGCCAATTCTGCCTCACAACTCATTGGACTCTTGATTGCATTGTTAGTAGTTCAAGACCACTAGCTGCTCCTTGGGAGAAAGATGGGGCTTTCTATTCCTGTAAAGAGGTATAGCCTGGGAAACCCCCAGGGGCAGCTGTACTCTGTCCTATAGGGTGACTCTGAGTTGACATCCACTCAACGGGAGTGAGAGTGAGGGCGATGTCACTTACTGAACACTCTCACATCAGCATGTAGCAGCTCAAGGGCAGAGTCTGCATCTGGTTCATCTTTTGGTCACCCCTGGTCTACGTTCAGAAAGTCTAAGGGGAGTATCTAAGACCCCGCAATGCATTCATTTTCACCTGAGGCCGGGGAATAAGTGCACATCATGTAGCAAATGCCATCTCCCGGGGCTGCTGCAAAGTGGGAGACGCAGTCATGAAGAAGGCACATGAAAGGACACCTCACCCTCCCTTGTTTGACTGAAGCCCATAGTTTTAGCGAGCCGAAATGTTATGCCCAAAGGGATAAGATCAAAGGGATGTACAGCATTTCAGCTCGAACAGGAGCACCCATGTGCTGAGGAGCCCATTTTCGCATGTATTCCTCGGGCACATTTGTGGGTTGCTGTGGTAGTTACATAATTCATGTCAAGTTGTTAAAGAGGTTGTAGGGGTGGAGTCTAGCCTGTCAATCAGGTCATAGCCAATGATGCTTCCGTGTGGGCATGGTCTTCTCCTGAGGATTCTGGGAACCCCTGTCGTTTTTTCCCTGGAAGAGAGCAAGTCTCTCTCTCTCTCTCTTTCTCTCTCTCTCTCTCGCTCTCGCTCTCGCTCTCTCGCTCTCTCGCTCTCTCTCTCTCTTTCCTTCACATTCCTGTTGAGGAATCACATAGAACCACACTGAAGATGCATCCACCACCACCAGACCCACAGGACTTTCCACCCACTGGCCTGTGATCTTCCTGCATTTGGCATGTGCTGCGTGAGTCTGAAGAGGAAGTCATGGGCTTATATCAGATTCACAAGCAAATATTGAACTTATGGACTTGATCTGGACTGGGATGCTTTCTTAATTTATAACTATTCTTTGATACAAAGCTCATTCCTATACATATGCATCTCTCTGGGTTTGTTTCTCTAGTGTACCCGGACTAGCACAGTTGCTTTGGAAGCTGGCTGAAGTGGGGGAAAGGATACGTTTACTCAGCAGCTGTTGAAAGCAAAGCTATCATCCCCCTTCCCTAGGTAGCCCTTATACCCGCAGGCTGACCTCGGGCTGGAGGGCTAGAACCTGTCTCTAAGAATAATGATTCTGCTTGCCTTTGGAGTCATGACCTGCTTCTTCTAATTAAGATACCCATTATATTTCAGGATCAGATGAAGAAACGAGCAACGCGAGGAGCCTTTGAAAAATGAAGCACTTTTGCAAATTGCCTAATCCTATTTGTTTTCTTCCTCAGGTGCTACTGGCCCCTCAGACTTGAAACTTACCATGATACCCACCATCTATCCGTCCTCTCATGACAGACAGGAATTATTCCGAAGGCCATCTCTGTGATTAAAAGCCCACGGAGCCACCATAAATTACCAGGCAGAGCCATCTATTTACGAACACCATAAATAATCATAAACATGATACAGAACCATCAATAAATATCACCAGGTTCACCCTTCTCTGGCAAGGGGACAAAGCCGGAAAGAAGTGGCCCCAGGTTGCTGGCCCTCGCTCCCTGGTGCATGATGTGTCCCGTCATTCCCAGAGGGTGTCCTGAGAAAAGGGACGCAGTCTGCAATCCCAACCCAACAGCGCACAGACATGCTGACAAACAAACACCGAGCCTCCCTACCGGGCACCTGCTGTTGATTCGCATCTTGAGGTTTCTAGGGCTGAAGGGTTCTGCTCTGCCGTCAGACAACAAGCCCTGGATTCACCAGTCCCCAACCAGGCCACATTCTGAAAGTTGCTAACATTCTCACACCTTAAGCTTCTTTATTGGTGAGGAGCGATGATAAGGTGCTGCTCCTAGAACAGCGGTTCTCAACCTTCCCCCAGCTGTGACCCTTTCATACGCTTCCTCATATTATGGTGATGCCCCCCCCACCATATAATTATTTTTGTTGCTACTTCCTGTCATCTTGCTAATGTTATCAATCTGGCAAACCTTGTGGAAGGGTTGGTCGGCCCCCAAAAAGGTCTCGATCTACAGGTTGAAAACCGCCACCCTGCAGGATGAAAGCCAGGATTAAATTGGAAACGTGTACAGATTGCTTAGCATGTTCTTGGCACATAAGAACCAGTTCTCCCCCCACACACACACACCCCCAAAAATGTTTACTACTATTTTTCCTCCATGGGTGTGGTGTTTTTTTTCCCAAAATCATTTTATTGGGAGTGAATACAACTATCATATCATTCCATCACAACAAGCAGTACTGTACAATTTCTACCATAAGAAGTTCCAGCACATTCTTTTCCTTCTTAAACTTGACATCAACTCTCTTTTACCACCACTGCCACCCAATGGTACTCCCCAGAGACCCTTGTCCTACTTGCTGCCCCTAGAGGATCATCAATCCCAGGTTTCTTATACTGAAAAGCAGACCCACAAATAGCAAAAATTCAAGAGGGTCATCCGCAGTGATAAAGGTTTCTCGGGTAGAAATACCTTGGTACTTGGCTTCGTGCAAGAAAGAATTCACTCCGAAGTCCGGCTGGTGATCCAAGTGAGTTTCATGAAGGAAAGCAGCTTCAGGTTTGACACAGGCCCCCTCAGGGCATTTCACACCTGCATGTGGAGAAATGAAGTCAGAGGAGACCAAACCCAAGACAGCCCGAAGAGCTTAAGAGAAAGAAAAAGGCCGTGGGCTCTGGATGCTGGATTTGTGAGGCCCTCCACTGGGAGGCATGGTCCACGGTACTGGTTGACCCCATTGGCTGAAATAAACTCACCTGGACCAAATAGGGGCCCACCCAGATGGACTGCCCACCGAGGTGTACCACCCCTTCCTGGCTCAGAGTCTGAATTTTGGGGCATGCCCAGTGGACACGCTGGTCCTTATTCTGACTACCTAACAAAAAGACATCTGAGATAAACCCCAATATGTACAAACAAAAAAAACCAGAAAATGTTGAAAAGCAGGTCAGGTCTAACTTGTATCAGAGGGGAGACCCACTGACAAGATTTTAACCGTTGGACCCGGGTTTATCATTTTGTTCTTCTAGAGTCATCTTTCCAATGCATTCTGGGAACCAGTGCTCTTGATTTTAAACGGAAATAGATCTGCTTCGCTTCTTCTCACATAAGTCAACAACAGTAAACAGTAAACAACAATAACGGTAAATCTGTCCCCTTGTGTCAATTCAGACTCATGACGAATCTGCTCCACAAGGTGTTCAGGGACTGGTCTTTTCAGAATATTGACAGGCTTTCTCCCCCCCCCCCACCCCGCCCCGAGGCACCACTGGGTAGATTCGAACTTCCAGTCTTTCAACTAACAGCTAAGTATAAATTCTATTTGTCGGACCATAAGATGCACTTTCCCCCCCAAAAAAAAAGTGGAGGGAAAAGCCAGGGTGTGCATTATGGTCCAAAGGTGTGGTACCCCAGAACATTTATTCATGACCCGTGCACCTGCTTACCGTCGGCTGCTGTGTGTTCGGGGAAGTCCCGCCTCCTGGAGTCTCAATGTCGGTCAGGTTACATGATTGGCACAGCACATGCCTCCCTCATTTGCTAATGAAAGTAATGATGGTCCATAACACCACTGTGAAGCTTACACTGCTAACTATTACCATATTTTGCTTTCTTTTAATATTTTTTTTTAGTATACTGGCACTATTTGGTTCAGAATATTTTTTCTTGCCTTCCTGCTCTAAAAATTGGGTGCATCTTATGGTCCGAAAATTACGGTACTTGTTTGCAACACTTGGGGATTCCATGTTTTATGTGGATCATATGCTAAGGCGCATCATCTGACTAGCAGCACTGAAAAGGCTCTCCTGTTACAAATCCCCCATCCAGCAGCACGTACCTGAGGCACAGCCCTGAGAGCAGGTTGTCCCTTGAAGTGTGATCTCAGGGGACAGCAGTGAGGGGCAGGAGAAATGAAATAGGGAAGAGAACAGCTAAGGCTGCCTGATGGCATGAATCACCGTTGTGTGAGACTGGGGACTGGATCCTCTGGGACCATCTGAGATGCCCCTGGAGAAGTAGAGAGGGCCTCTATCCATCCACTCCCTGGAGTATCATTTTGAACCACCCTCAGATGACGTCCTAGGAAACACAATCTCCCACGTCTGGGCTGTGCAGGCATGACTGTCCCGGGATTCCTCACAGAGCGGCTCTAGGGAAGACGGTGAAAACCGCACCTGAAGCAGCCACCACGACAGTGACAGAAATAAGAGACAAAACGCCGAAGGATATGCAACTCTCAACACTCCTCATGAAGAGACAACCTAGAGACACTGACAAGTGCTCACGGCAGATATGCCAAGAAGTGAAATGTTTTCCAACACACACGCCACTTCCATGAAAAAGCGGGAACTAGACTCCCAACTCAAAGCGTCTGCCTGAAATATCCACTGGAATCCCTTCTTCCAATGTTAACACCCAGGTCTCATCTACACCACTGTTTTTATCCTCCGTTTCAAAGTTAGAAACCCCCAAGATGAACAACTCCAACTACCTTTCCTGGAAGCTTCTGATCCCTCGGGGGCCATGACAGGCAGGCACCCATCCAGCTAAAGCCAGTGGTAGGAAGGGCACTTTCTCCTTTGGAAGTGATTCTCTCTTTTCACAGCTTTATTAGAACAACCTGATGCTGAACTAACTAAGGCAGGTGGAGTACATGCTAATCAACATTGTTTCCACCCGGCCTCCAGATCTGTTTAAACTCTATTTTGCTAGCAGGTATCCTCAAACTACGGCCCGCGGCGGGCCACGTATTTATCCAACTGCAGGGTGTTTTGGCCTCGCTGCAGTCCTGCTTAGCAGCCTCCTCATCCCGGGCCGGCAGTGAATTTGTTCTTAGTTTTTGTTGGTGGTGGTGGTAGTGGTGTTTTTAACTATAGTCCGGCCCTCCAACGGTCTGAGAGACAGTGAACTGGCCCCCTGTTTAAAAAGTTTGAGGACCCCTGTCTAGAGAGTGCAGAGTCAACATTGTTGTGGGATAAGCCTAAGAATATATCCTGTTGTCCCTTACCAGTAAAGGCCAAGTGTTTAGGATCATCTTCTCTGCTAAAGCTAGAAAAGGAGACTAGACGTCTGAATTCAGAATGCCCACTAGGGGGAGGTTATCACAGCATGTGTTAGCATCGGGGCTACGATTCGACTCACTTTGAAGTAAACTACAAGCATCCTCTAGGATTTGCCTGGATCTCAAAGAGACAGTCAAGAAAATTAAGCAAAAATATAGTGTGGGACACTCTCTACCTTTCAGGCCTTGAAAGGTGGCTTGAATTTCTCCACAGATTGTGCTATTTTTTTTTTATTTACAAGCTTTATCAGAGGCGGGGGCGGGGGGGTTCAGAGCTTGTCTCCGTCTTCTCATTTCCAATCACTCTTCGCCTACTTACCAAGTGCACCTTTTCCCATTACACATTCAGAGAATGAAGGAATGATTGTCGGTTGGGTCTTTGCATCCAATGATCCAATGGAAGATGGACCTGAGCCAGGATCATATGTATTAACTGACCTTCAGATGGTCTCACGGTTTCAAGGGAGCCGTAATGCCACATGGAGTCCCTAGATATCAATGTCAACTTGGAACAAATGTCCTAGAGTCCTTGAAACGATCCAATATCCTCTTTTCCCCGATGTACAATTTCGTCAGTAAATGAATGGAGGTCACTTTGGAGAAGCGCTAGGGGAATGCTTCCTCTGCACATTTGTCCTGGTGTATTGCTGGGTTCTTCCTTCTGAGGACCTTATTGCCCCTTCAGAAAATGGTTCTGGGTTAGAAAACTGGCACCAGTTAGAAATCTAGGCAAGAATTATGATTTTAATGAGGCAATTTCCCTTCACCTCACAGGCATCCATCCTTGGCTACTCATCTGTTTAGCCCCAAGCGATGCTGCATTCTACTCAATATCTCTATAAGTCTCTGACTATCAGTCTAGTTGTATCTGTCTGCCTTTGAGAGCTAACTCACTTGGCTTCTACTGCCTCAGGGTCTGATCATCCCCTTGCCACCAGTAAGTTCAATTTTGTCCTGTCATTTTTCTACCATCAGCTCTGGCCCACTCCTGCATTTCTTAGTCCTACTAATACCCATCTCTCCAGGGTTTCCCTTGTTTCTTTGAAATATGATGGGTCCTCCCACAGAATATTGTCCTCTGATTGGTTTTCTGGCATTTTTTGCATACCCACTGTCTTAGATATCTGCTCATGCTATGACAGAAATACAAGTGGGTGGTGTTAACAAACAAAAATGTAGTGTATACACTCGAGTATAAGCCGACCCGAATATTAGCCGAGGCACATAATTTTACCACAAAAAAACTGCATCAAAAATGTGCTGGGAAAAACTTGGCTTATACATGAATATATACAGTATTCTCCCAGAATGTAGAAGACTTCCTGAATTCAGCATGCCAGCTCTGGGGGAAGACTGGCTCTCTGTGTGTTCACAGTGGAAGAATGCTCTTATCTCCCTTCAACCTCTGTGGGTCCCCTATTCCTTAGAGATGTCCATGCATCTTGCCATCAAGTGTTCCCTTGGTCTAAAAAGTTTTCAAGGCATGCCTGTAGATCCAAAGGATACACTCTACTCCCAGCTCTTCTGTCTTGGTGGCAATCACCTCCCTCTGATCTTTGCTCAGTTGTTAAATCTTTTAAATGTCAAAAGAGATTGACTCAAGATACAATGATATCCTGCCTCAGGAATCGAACTGCCTCTTATTCTTCCTTGCTAACATGATAAGGATGGGGGTTTATCCTACATTGCATCAAATCACAAAAAACGGAGAACAAATACTGAGACTCATGCCCTAGCCCAATTGACACATATTTGGGGGACACAATTCAATACATTAGGTGTTATCACCTAATCTAATATATCCACACCTCTGAGCCTTTTAATCCCTAACTCCACGCATCTGAAATTTCTAGCATTTCTACCTTAGTGAATGTGCTTCTAGGAATCAGGCTATGTTATGTTGATAGTCCTTGCCTGGATGTGAACTTCTGTTGTCTCAAGAGAGCACTTCCAATTCAACACCTTCTTCCTTCTCTATCTCTGTGTTCTGACTTCTTCTGGATGAAGAAATCTGAGAATTTAACCCAATGAAAACTCGCCCAACTTCTAATGAGACACACTGGGTAGACATGATTGCTTCTCTTGGGTAGAGACCCTTACCTTCCTTAGCAGGCCCAGTATGTCTCTGAATTGGTTATATTGTAAGAGATAAAGACAGGAAAGTAGGGAGCAGGGTAGAGTGTGTGTCTGTGTGTGTGTGTCTGTGTGTGTGTCTGTATTTGTGTAAGAACCTTGTGTATTTTCTTCAAGTGAGTGGCAAGTGCTAGCCCTTAATAAGAATGTGCTGGTTTTCCCATTAGAAAAGAACCTGGGGGTCAAAATTTTGCTGTATGTCAACTTAAGCTGCTAAAGGAAAGATGAGCAGTTTGAACTCACCTCACTTTCCCTGGGAAAAAATGACATGGGAGTTTGCTCTCATAAAGATGACACAGCGGGAAACCCTATGGGACAGGTCTAGTCTGCCCTGTCAGACCTTTCTGAGTCAGCATCACCTCGATGACACCCAACAGCAAAAATAAGACCTAGATGTCTTCGTCCTTATAAGAAATCCTTCTTTCCTAGCACAGCCTACCCAAGCTCCCAAGGCTGGGAGTTAAACCTGCTTGAGATTCAGCGACTTGTATAAAGTCCTGGTCTTCCAGTTCCTGTACTGCCTAGGGTAACCACCTTCTTCCAGGACTTTCCAACTATACCACTCAATGTCCAGCATCCCAGGAATTCCTTTGGTGATGGGAAAACTTTGATGGTCAGCTACCCCTGTGCTTCTTCACTCCCTGCAAGAAAGCCTCTTTAAATGATACCAAGGAATCATTCAGATTTAACACTTAGTTTTTAATTGCTGATAAAGCAATCGTATATCTCCCTTTTCCAGATTCAATGTGCACCCTTCCCTGAGACTGTCTCCTGGACCTGCACCCCTTGCATGTGTGATCACTCCTTGTGGATTGGGCTTCCACACAACACGGCAGCAGAGGAACACTGGACTGATGACGTAGGGGGTCAAGGTTTCATGTCAAGTGTCCCAGCAAACAAACCAGAGGTTCTGAAAAGCTTGGAGTTTAAATTCTGGCTCTACTTTTCGCAGAGCGATATTGAGCAAATGATCTCACCTCATGGGCCCTCAATTTCCTCCTCAGACTAGAAAGTATGTGTATATATCCCACACTATACCACCAAGCCTCAATGAAAGGATTTCTATTCGCGCCTTTCATGGAGAGAGATGAGAAGGGCTTTCTTAATTCAAGTTCCCCCCAACACACTGTCAAGCACTCCAGCAGCGCAGTGATGCATCAGACAGGCATTGTTGTAATTGACAACACACTTCATCAGGAGCTTCTTCCACTTGTCCTGATTTTAGAAGAACTGACTGCAGCATCTTTGACAATTCTCTCATCGGGAGGTTGACTCTATATTCCCTTCAGGGTCTTAAGGCTGCTAACCAATAGAGTTCTGTGGAAATGATGTCATGTAACTTCTAAAGCATTTATACATGGGAAGTAACCCTATAAAATCCATTGCCGTTAAATTGATTCTACAGAGACCTTAGAAGCCAGAGCAGAACTGCTCCCATAGGGCTTCCAAGCATTTAATTTATGGAAGCAGATTATCAAGTCTTTGTCCCATAGAATACCAGGTAGAGTCAAATTGAGATACTTCAGTTAGCAACCTAAGACTTAACCATGGTAGCACCAGGGCTCCATCAAGGAAGGGAACCAAGCAGCAAACAAATCATCATCCAAGCAAAAGAGAACCAGGAATTCTCACCCCTATCATGACAGTGCTAGCTTTGATTGTTGAGCAGACACACCCTTTAAAGATGGCCCCCTGCATCAGGTATCAGGCATCAAAGAACTGAAAATTATATCATTATAAATGAGGGGGAGTAGAGACTGGGGACCCAAAGCCCATCAGTAGGTGAAGCGACATCCCCTTACAGAAGAGTCACTGGGAGGAGATGAGCCAGTCAAAGTATAGTGCAGCAACACTACATGCAAATATATGAAATATGCAACTTTCCTCTAGTTCTTGAATACTTCCTCCCACTCACTATCATGATCCAAACTATCCTTACAAATCTAGCTTTACCAGGGGATGTACAGTGGTATGGATAGGAACCAGAAACCATGGGGAATTCAGGACAGATGATTCCTTCAGGACCAGAGGTGAGTGTGGTGATACCAGGAGGGTGGAGAAGAAAGGGGGAACCAGTTGTAGAGAGTGGGTGAAGGGACACATCAGACAATATGCGATATGACAAAATAATGATAATTTGTAAATTATTAAGGGTTTATGGGGGAGGGGTTGTGGGTAGGGAGGGAAAATATGAGAAGCTGACTGATACCAAGGACTTCAGTAGAAGGAGGATGTTCAAGAATGATGATGGCAACAAATGTACAAATCTGGTTTCCATATCATAGATGTATGTATTGATTGTGACAAGAGTTTCATGAGCCCCCAATAAAATGATTTTTTTAAAACTGAGGAGCTGAAACCAGAGGCTCAAGTAAGAGAGAGCAAATGTTTGGAGAATGCTAGTAGCAACAAATGTTCAAATGGGCTTCACACAATAGATGGATGCATGGATTGTAAGAGCTGTATGAGCACTCAATAAAATTATTTTTTTAAAAAGGTGGCCCCCTGCTTTCAAGTCTAAATGTCAAGAAATAAACCATGCAAACCAGTCTGTAGGTTTTAGAAGGAGGGGGAGAGAATTGGTGAGCACTATAGGGCAAAGAAATAAGGAGGGAACAAGCCTGTGATGCTTATCTCCCTGAGTGGAAGGAGCCTCTTAGTATCTTCTCATGTTATAAATAATATAATTGCCTCTGTGCAATCGGACAGTGTTAATGGAGCCAGTGAAGCCTGTAGTATATAATATTTATTTGAAAGAGGAAATGATTTCATTTTCATTTTATTTCTGGTACAGTAAAGCATTGGAGTAGCACACGGTGGGCCTTTCAATTACATGTTTAATTCATTCCCATGATTTGTGCACAGCAAGGAGATCTTAATTCCAGGGTTTCTTAGTACACGTGCCATTAGGTTAATATAGTTCTCAAAGGTTTCTTGAATTGAATTCTGTTTAACACTATTTCACAGCCTGTGCCAAGAAGGCATAAAAACCCGCCAAAGATCTAGCAAGCCCTATGACAGATCCCTTCTGCTACAAACCCAATGGGCCTCCACTTGACTCTGACTCACAACTACACTAAACTGAGCTGTGCTCCAGAGACATCTCAAAGTCTGGCTGTGAGAGGGTAGACAACCAGGACTTTTCTCTTTCTTCTTCTTCTTCTTCTCCTTTTTCTCCTCCTTCTCCTCCTTTTCCTTCTTCTTCCTCCTTTCTCTCCTCCTCCTTCTTCAAGCAGTTTTATTAGCCCTTCTTCCATGTCATACAATTCATTCATTCCATCATATCAAGAAAAGTTGGACCATCATCACCACATTCAACTCTAGAACACATTCTTCTTCCTCATTGTAATTCATGTTCATGACTTTCTTCTGAAGGGCCTTTGAGTAGACTCAAAGCTTCAACTTTCAGCAGCTGAGCACATTAATTGTTTGCACACATGAAAACATCTCACTGGATTTGGCATTGCCACAGGAGATGTCCATTTCAGCAACAACACAACTATACAATGTTTGACTAATGCCTTTAAATGTGCCTTCTTTGATTAGCAACTTTTAGCTGGTTGAGTGTAATTGTCGAAACCATAGATGGGGAGGTCAGACTACCTGGATATAAATCTTTACCCTCTTGCTTACCTTGAGCAAGGCACTAGCCTCTCAAATCCTCAATATCCTTGACTGTAGCATGTGGTTTGAGAACATCCACCCCCATAGTTGGGGTCCTCATGACATAGAGGCTACACATTGTGCCACTAACTGCAAAGATCAGCAGTTGATAAACCACCATGTACTCCTTGGGAGAAAGGCATGGCTTTCTAATCCCACGAGAAGTTACAGTTGGGCCTCCGCTCATACCCTCCTTCCTCAATGCAGGAACACTTTGTTCTAACCACCTGGCTTTCTGTGATGCCCACACTCCAGCACAATCATTGAAGGCAAAATGGGTGCATAAGCAAATGTGAACAAAACAGATAGTGCCTGGGTATCAAAAAGTATAGCCTCTGGGATCTTAAAGACCTGAAGTTAAATCAGCAACCATCTAGCAGAGAAGCAACAAGCCCACATGAAAGAAGCACACCAGCCTGTGTGATCATCAGCTGTCCACAGGATCAAGTAACAGCAACAGAAGACACAAAACAAACAAAAATCATATTGTTGAGAACAAGGGGGAAGTCAGAGACCCCCAAATGCATCTGTAGACAATGGGACAACTCCTCAGAGAAGGGTTGTAAGGAAGGAATGAGTCAACTGGGGTGTGGTAAAGCATCAATGAAACACGTAGTATTTCTCTGGTTCTTTGAGGCTTCCTCACTCCCCAACTATCATGACCCCAGTGCTGCCTTTCACTGCAGACTAGACCAGAGCATGTGCAAAGGTACAGATAAATGTGAAGGACACACGGAATCCCAGAACAAGAATGGGAGTAGAGATATCAAGAGGATAAGGAGAAGGTGGGGAGGCAAGGAAAGGAAGAGGGAACTGATCCCAATGATTGAAACATAACCACCACTACCCACAACCACCCAAGAAGACAAACAACAGAAAGCTTGGTGGGAAGAGACACTGCAGTTGGTATAATATGAAAATAATAATAATAATGTGTAATTTATCAAGGGGCCATAGGGGGGAGGGAAAAAAGAGAAGCTGATACTAAGGGCTCAGTAGAAAGTAAATGTTTAGCAAATAATGAAAACAACTTATGTACAGATATGATTGACACAATTGATGGATGGATTGTTTTAGGAGTGGTAAGAGCCCCCAACAAAATCATTTTATTGGGGGATCATACAAATCTTATCACAATCTATTCATAAATCCATTGTGTGTCAAGCACATTTGTACATCTGTTGACCTCATCATTCTCAAAACATTTGCTTTCTATTTAAGCCCTTGGCATTGGCTCTTCATTTTCCCCCTCCCTCCACACTCCTCCTATGTTATGAATCCTTGATAAATTATAAATTATTGTTACTTTGTTATATCTTACACAGTCCAATGTCTCTTCGCCCACTTCCCTATTGTCCATCCCTCAGGGAAGAGGGTATATATAGATCCTTATCATTGGTTCCTCTGGTCTACCCCACCTTCCCTCCACCCTCCCAGTATTTCCACTCTCACCACTGGTCCTGAAGGGATCATCTGTCCTGGATTCTCTATGTTTCTGGCTCCTATTTCTACCAGTGTACATCCTCTGGTCTAGCATGATTTGCAAGGTAGAATTGGGATCATGACAGTGGGGAAGAGGAAGCACTGAAGAACTAGAGGAAAGTTATATTCTTCATCATTGCTACACTGCACCCTAACTGGTTTGTCTCCTCCCTGCAACCCCTATGTAAGGGGAAGTCCATTACCTATAGATAGGCTTTGGGTTTCCAACCTGTACTCCCCCTCATTTACAATAATGTAATTTTTAGTTCTTTGATGCCTGATACCTGATCCCTTTGATAACTCATGGTCATATAGGCTGGTATGCTTCTTCCATGTGGACTTTGTTGCTTCTGAGCTAGATGGCTACTTGTTTACTTTCAAGCTTTTAAGACCTCAGACACTATACCTTTTGATAGCCAGGCACTATCAGCTGGCTTTCTTCACCATATTTGCTTATGCACACATTTGTCTTCAGCAATAAGTGTTGGGAAGATGAGCATCATTGAATGCCAATTTAATAGAATAAAGGGTTCTTGCATTGAGAAAGTACTTGAGTGGAGGTCCAATGTCCATCTGTTGCCTTAATACTGAAACTACAAATATATTCATGTAGATCTATTTCCCTATTGTTATATATAAATATATTTACCTATGTACATGCCTGTATTTAGACCTCTGTAAATGCCCTTTGCCTCCTATTTCTTTCCTCTATTTCCTTTTACTTCCCTCTTATCGCACTATCATGGTCAGACTTCATTTGGGTTTCATTAATTTCTCTTAGTTACATTACCTTTGATCAGTCCCTACCAGGCCTCTCACACCCTCCTTGCCACTGATATTGGGTTAGCCCTGGGTTCCTTGTCCCACCCAGAACCACTGTCATTTTCTCCTCCAGACTGATCATTCAGCCTATCTTATCTGATAGACCTGCAGAGATTAATATGCACAAAAGCACAAGAGATAGCAAGATGAAGGAAAAAAGAAAATGAAGCAACTATAAGAAAAAAACAATGCCCCCCCCCAAAAAAAATATATATATAATAAAAAAAGAAAAACCTGTAAATAGTCCAAGGTCTGTTTGTTGACCTCTAGGAGCGGCCTCTGGTCGAATCCAATGGGGTTCCACGCCCTGGTCCCAAAGTCTATCCTTCAATACCCCAATGCTCTGCTCCCTCTGCTGTTATGCTGCACGCCCTTAGTGCTTTCCTCTGTGGGGTAGTGTCAGACTGGGTGCAATCCCGACACTGTGTCTCCACTGTTGTGTCCTGTAGGACCTTGGGTCAGCAAGGGCCGTCGTGTGTCATAATGGAGTTGGTCATCTGGTCCTCTCTGTGCATTGGCTCTTCTAAGTGGGGAGATCATCCTCAAGGTTTAGTGAACCAGAATTTGCTCCATTCTTGCTTCCTCCCTCTTCATTTTCTCCTGTGTGTTCTGGTTAGATATGTCCCTCTCCCCCAAGCTTCAGTGCTATTCTCTAAAGGAAATTCTTCTGGGGGGAGAGGAAAGTGATCTTCTAATTAAAAGAAAAGTGAGTTACAGTCTTGAAAACCCACAGGGGCAGTTCTACCCTATCCTATAAAGTCACTTGGAGCTGGCATGGACTCAGTGGCAATGAGTTTGGTTTGGTTTTGGCCTTCAGAGGATTAATGTGAAGACTAGCTGACAGACTGTAAGTAAAGCCTTTCCCAGAGTTCACACCAAGTAGCATTTACTACTGCCATTACTGAGAATGTACCCTTTAGTCAAGTGCCCAAAGATGCCCACGCATGGATGGTGGTTTCTCAGAGATAGACTAAATCATGCTAAACACACACCAGTGATTCTGTATCTCTCATATTTGCCATTGAATAATCATTTGTGTAGTTACTTTTTATTTTCTAGGTCACACTAGAATGCAAACTCCAAGTGATCAGAGGCTATGCCTTCTTAACTCCAATGCCTGAAATAATGCCTGGCTCACAATAATTCTATGACAGTTTGCTGAATGAGTAGTTTTCATTATGTTCTTGTTTACATGTACATAAGATGCAATATTATGGGGTAATTAAATATTTCTGATATAGATATATAATTATTGACATGAGAAGGATAGTTAGGGATAAAAGGGAACCAGGTTATAAACACTGTGTAGGGTAGGGCAGTATAGTGTTTAAGAGCATTAGATGAACTTAACAAGCTTCATAATCTCATTGAGCATCAGTTCCTCTTCTGTCACTGGGACCTGAGATGCTGAGGTGGGAAGGTGTGATGAAAAGGAGGAGGCAGGAGACGGAGAAGATGAGGGAGATGAGGGTAGTGAGGAGGAATATGTTGATGAAAAAGAGGCTGATGATGAAGACGGAGATGAAGATGTAGAGGAAGAAGATGCAGCTGAGATCCATGAGGAGGAAGAAGAATTGGTCAAGATGGAAGAGCCAATGAAGATGAAGAAGAAGAGGAGGAAGAGGAGGAGGAAGAAAGCAGGAGAAGCAAAAAACAGAAGAGAGAACCAAATGGTGGAGAAGATGGTTAAGAGCCGAAATAACCTTCACAAAGAGAAAACTCTTCAGTCTTGGTTGGACTGCTCATATGGATTTGGAAGCTGTTTAAAGGTTTTTAAAAAGTGGCTCATTCAACCCCCCAGAACACCCACCCATCCAAAGAGCCAAAGACATGCCACCTTCCTTTCTTTAGCCCCTGTAGGAATCACCCCAACAAAGTTGTAAGCCTTCTTAGGATTCCGTGTATGACTCTACTGTAGCCCAGGAAGCTATGGAGGGTGAGTTTAAAGGATTAATAGCTGACAGTTACACTGAGATTGTAGCCACACACATTTTTATTTTCTACACAACAAGGAAGCTTCATAAATAAAATCTTAACATTTGGGGTCTGGTTTTGTTTTGAGGTTTTTTTTTTAATATGTTCCATTATTAATATAATAGTTGGACTTTTAGAGGATTTTTACTTTAAAATTTTTATAACTTTATAGAAATGGTGAGATTGTAGATGTGTGTTGTCTTTTATTATTATAAGTAAAAGATCCTTTTGAGGGCTCTTATAGATCTTATGTAACAATATTCATACATCGATTATATCTTAATTTTATTGCATCAAATACTTTTACAATTAGTTAATACATCAATTACTTTTAATGTTTTATTGGGAAAAATAATGAAAACTTTCTCTGTAACTCCAGTTGCCCAGCCCTTTCCCTTGAAACCCAGGGTCAGATGTTTAATTCCCCAGCTCCTCCATGGGAGAAAGTTGAGGCTGTCTGCTCCTGTAAAGATTTACAGCCTCAGGTGGTTTCACTGTGGCATTGGGTGATGGGCAGTCCTGGGAGCTGGGGATCCAAAAGGCTTCTGGAGGTGCAGCTGGTCATGAGCTCCAAGGGCAACAAGAAAAGTACTATCTCTGTCCAGCACTAGGACAACCGGTCTGCCCGTGTTGTGAACCTACATCCTGGAGCAGAGCATTTCAGCGACCCCATTGATACCCAATATCCAAGAACTGATAGAAGTGGATGAGGTTGTGGAAGATGGCTCCTTGTGGCTTGTTCTCAATGGAGCATTGGCAGTTTGCACAGAGAACTGTGCTACTACATTTGATGACTGGAGAACTGTTTAGGCCACAGGGAGGATGACTGCATCTTGTTTGACTGTTCAAGACAGACTGAGCGACACACCCAGCTGCCTGTGAGGAAGCACCTGGAACAGGGGAAACACTGAGTTTTTCTTATAGCTTCTCAGTTCAGTGGCATCTGCGGTAGTTACACACCTGCATCTCAACTTGATAAATGAGAATGAAGGGATGGAGTCCAGCCTTTCAATCAGGTCATAACCTAGTGTTCCGACCTTGTGGGTGTGGCCTCATGATGATTCTGGAACTTCCTCCCTGGAGGTGGGATACACGCTCTCTCTCCTTCACCTTCTTATTGACAAGCCACATGGAGTCATGCTGATGGAAACCAGAGCTCTGAAGATGTGTCCACCACTACTGGATCCACAGGATTTTCAATCTACCGGCCAGAGATCTCCCTGCATTCAGCATCATTGCACGTGCTATATGAGTCTGAATAGAAATTCATGGGTTAGTATCAGACTTATGGGCCAATATCGGACTTAGGGACTTGATCCGGGCTAGACTGGGATGTTTTATTGATGCATAATAACTTCTTAACATAAAGTTCTCTCTTACATATATACACGAGTGTCTCTGGATTTGCTTCTCTAGGCAACCCACTCTAACACAGAGTCATTCAAGATTCTTTCTGGCATCATGGCAATCCCAAACACAATGATCTCACAAGAAACTCCACAAGCAAACATCATGATGAAAAAGAATCTGCTGAGTAAGAAAGCTACAAAAGAAATGGAGAAATTTCCAGATCCAGATGTGGAGTCTCTGTTAGACAATCCTGAAAGTGTCTTAAGACATAAAAGAATAATAAAATATTTTTTAATGACAAAAGCCATATGTGGACTAGTGGATCACTGCAACATGGGGTGACTTTGGCCCATCTAGTCAGTCAGATTAGGAAAGCATGAGCATATGGATTTTGCCATTTGGTACAGGAAGAATTGGGACTCAAGAAAACAAGGCACTATGAAGATGAGTCCTCATCTTGATGAGTATTTCCATGAACAGCAGAATGAATGAAGATTTTACTAACTAGTAACATGTGAAGAGGCTGAACTGAACCCACAGAATATTCTCTCCAAAGACTGCAATGTAGAAAGCTACTTACTTTCATGAAGGGAGGGCAGGGTTGGGCTACAGGGTCTTTTTATCAGTAGATACTCAAATCATATTCGGAGTTCTGCTGCTGCAGTCCAAAGTGTAAATTTTTACTGAATCAACTTAGATTGACAAAGTTAAGGTGAATGTGCATAGATGTGTATATAACAGAAATTAGCACCTGGCTATAGTGTAAATCAATCTCGGTTTATTTTTCTGTTTGGTTTGTTTATGAGGAGTTGGGGTAGCTGTGAAAATTACTGTAATAGAATATACACATCAGTTTTTAAAAAAGCATTCACGGCTGAGCCCTGGGGGCGTAGTGGTTGTGCGCAGGACTGCGGCCCACGGGGATGGGGGTTCAATTCCAGCAGCGGCTCCACAGGAGGAAAGGCTGGGCCTCCTACTCCCACCACCAGAGGGCAGTGATGCCAAAAAAAAAAACTAAACCAAAAAAAAAAAAGAGAGAGCTGTAAGAACCCCCAATAAAATGATCTTAAAAAAAAAAAAAAGCATTTACAGTCTCTAAACCCCAAGGGTGTACTCTATCCTATAGGGCCAATATCAATAGGAATCGACCCAATGGCTCCGGATTTGAATTTTTTCTTATTTCTGTTTTAAAGCAGAATATTTTGAGTATAGCTGGTTCAGACAATTATCTCAGACGCATTTAAAGTAGAAAAATCAAATGAAAATATAACTCATGTTCAAAGTCCTGTTGAAATGAACCAAAAGTTCAAGTTTAAAGTATACATAATATTATCGGAAATATCAGAAAAATAAGAGGCATTAAAAATGCCGGGAGGGGAATCAGGAGTCTTAAAATTTTAAACCACAATTGCCAATTAAAAATAAAAATAAATAAAGCCTTCATGGTTGGTCTTTGTACCCTAACACACACACACACACACACACACACACACAAAAGAAAGCTCTAATTTTATACACAAAAACAATTAGCTACAGAGAGGGAGAGCTAAAAGAGGTGGGCACTAGAGCTAGAAATTCCAACATCTAGCTATAGCTCACGGCGGGGGTGGGGGGGCCAGAACTAAAACAAAAGACTAATTACAGCATGTCTGGAGGAATCACTGATTCCTAAGACAACAGTCCAAGACAACAGCAAGAAACAGGTGCCGATCTGCTCTGCATAAGGCAGCAACAAAGGAGGAGAGAGCCAGGGTGGCATGTCTTTAAGGTTCCTATGAAATGCTGCTGCAGACCCAGATTCCACATTCAACCAAGCTATCATTTAAGTGTCAGGGCAAAATAAAAACATGTTCAGACATGTTGACCACTCAGACATTTTAAAACCCATAAAACCTTTCTGAACAAATGTTATATACAGCTTTAAAGTGGAAATTGTGTTTAAGAAACAGCAAGGGATTAGGGTTTCTTAAAATAACCGTGAGTAAATTTAAACCATAAATGGATCCAGACAAACCATTGTGGTCAAGTGGATTCTGCCTTGGAGAATTCCCAGTCTTCGAAGAAGCAGATTGACCGGGAGCGGTGCCAAGCAGCAATTTTGTGGCTCAGTACCCGAGCACTTTAACCACTGCACCACCAGGGCCTGCTTCAGAAAGCACATGTTATTGTTATCGTTAGGTGACATCGCGACAATTCGAACCCACAGAGATCTTATGCACCACAGGGGGAAACGCTGTCGGGTCCCGTGCCATTCTCACGTCTGTTGTTGTTTGAACGCATTGCTGCAGCCCTGTGTCCATCCATCTCAACCAGGCTGGTCTGATCTTTGCTGACCTTCTGCTTTATGAGCATTGTGTCCTCTTCCAAGGACTGGTCCCTCCTAATAACGTGTCCAAAGTACAAAAGATGAACTCTCCTCATCCTCACTTCCAAGGAGCCTTCTGGCTGAATGTCTTCCAAGACAGACTTGTTTGTACTTTTGGCAATTCGTGGTACTTTCAATATTCTTTGACAGCACCATAATTCAAATGCATCAGCTCTTGGATCTTCCTTAGTCATTGTTCAACTTTCATATGCATATGGGACCATTGAATAAACCCTGGCTTCGGTGAAGCAAACCTTAGTCCTCAAAGTACTTGCTCTTCAACACTGCAAAGAGTTCTTGTGTAGCAAATTTGCCCAGTGTGATACCTAGTTTGATTTTTTAAATGCTGCTTCTATGGGCATTGATCATAGATCCAAGCAAGATACAATCCTTGACAACTTCAATCTTTTCTCCATTTAGCGTGATGGGCCGTTATGAGGGCTTTGGTTTTCTTTACACAGAGCTACAGTCCATACTGAAGACGGACGTCTTTGATCTTCATCAACAAATATTTCAAGTCCTGCTCCTTTTCAGGAGGTAAGTTTGTGTTGTCTGCACCTGCAGGTCTTTAATAAGCCTGCCTTCAATCCCACTGCTGTGTTCTTCTTCTCATGGTTCAGTTTTTCAGATTATTTGTTCTTCATACAGCTAACAAAGTATAATAAAAAGATACAACCCTGACACACATTTTTGATGACTACATACTGGTCAAACTAAATTATTTTAAACAAGATGGCTGTTAATCTTTAAGTAATTGGCAAGCGAGAAGTGGAAATCTGTGTACCAATTTTAAATGTTTGCTGTAAAATGATACACATCACTTCTGCATAGAGCCTACTGGTCAGAACTGGTCCACGTCCTTCTGTAATTGCAAGGACTGGAGATGTAAGAGGCTGAATCAATACTAGAGGAAAGTGAAATGTCCTTACAAAGTCCATAATGATTTTAAATTCTCAGTGGACTGAGCCCTTTGGAAGCATGCTATATCTCTTTTTTATTCATACGACTTTAATGGTTTTCTATTGGCATCTACTTACTTACAAATTAATATCATTCCACTTATGCTTTTAGTTATTAAGTTCTCTCCCATAACTTTTCCATCCCTGTGGTCTCAATCTCTATTTATCGTTTTCCTTAGAAACAAGGATAGCAGAACTTCAACTTTGAACCCATCCTTAGGAAAGAGCAACAGCTAGAAAAGGACACCAGGTTTGGTAAAGCAGGGGGGGGTGACGACATGGATGAAACCTCAGTGAAAAGGAATAACCGCACAATAGCCACAACAACAGAACCAGACATCCTGATGATAATGAGGATAGCATAGGACCCTGGCAATGGTTCTATATTTCATATGTAAGGCCATCATGAATTGCACCTGGCTCTACAGCAGCGAACAATAAAGACACTCGGGGAATTTCATACTACAGCAATATAAGTGATAACATTTTTAATCTTTTAGTCATTTTTTCTATCAATAATAATTACTTACAGATGGGTTATGGCGAAATAGATAAACATATCTTACTTTTACACAGATTGTGGCAAAAGACATGAACATATGTTAAGGTGAGACTATAAATCAGTATAGACTTTAGGGTAGCCACTTCAACAGTAACTGGTGGCAAAGTGAGTTACATGTTAGGCAGATAACTTCTAGGTCCATTGACAGACAAGACTTTCTGGTCCCATAAAAGGACAACCCAAAGGGACAGTTCTACACGAACCTATAGGATCTCTCTGAGTAGGAATCAACTGAATGGCAGTGGGTTGGGGTTGGGGGAGTGGGTAGTCCATTGTGGAGGCATTTGGCTATTTCACTTGTTGGACTGTGGCTGTTGTTAGGTACGGTATAGTTGAGTTTCAAGCCACTGAGACACCATGTGACCGAGTAGACTTGTGTGCCCCATGATTTTTTAGGCCGTAATCACTATGAGAACAGCTCTTGAAGATATTTTCCCACTGAGAGGCCGGATGCGTTCCAATTATCAACCTTTCATTAGCAGCTGGAACTTAAGCACTGTGCTTTTGGGGCTTCAAGACCTTCTATAATGGTTAGTGTTTGTGTTACTTGTCACTGATTCTCAGTGGCTTGGATGATATCTTATCATCATGCTCCATTTTGTGTCCCTTTGTGGGTAGCCAATCCGTTGGAAAGAGCATTTCCTTGGAGGGTGACTCATATCCAATACATATGGATGGTCTGACAAAGCTCACGCTCTCTCAATTGTGTGTCCAACTCCTTACCTTCTGACCCCCAGTTTCTGGAACATTACCCAGAATCCTGTTGTCTGAAATCAATTCTGGGTTCTTCAGTCCCTACAACATGAGTCAGAAGCAGCCTCCCGCCTTCCACCTGATGCACAGATTTGGAATTCACAAGCCTCCATAACTGCTTGAGCCATCTCATGGAAATACATCTGTCTTTATATGAGGAAGCTATTTACTTGTGTATCCTTGACCATGCAAAGGCATTCAGTTGCTTGCAACCTAACAAACTGGGAATGGGAATTCCAGAACATTTAATTATGTACATGCAGAGCCTGTACAAGCATCAGGAAGCAGATAATTAAGGTTTGACTATACGCCCACACCAACCAGAGGCTGATATTGAATTAATGATTCCCCAGTCTGCTGTCAACACATACGAGAGAAATCATTTTCCCTGCAGCACTACTCATTTGCAAAGTCCATCTCCAATGTTAGGACTTCTGGTGTCATTCAGAGGCCAGCAGTCAGTGATCTACAGACTTGAACCCGCTCTCCCTTCTTGGGAGTGAGCCATTTCTAGCTGCTCTGTCCTTGTTAATAAAGCAACTCCTGTCCTACTACTGATCTTTCCTGACTCCATTTTGCTTTGTTAACACAATGGTATCTTTTCCACCTCTGATTTGCATGGCTTATGTGATAACACATATTGTGACTAGGCCCTGTTGAGTTGGTTCCAGTCTATAACAACTGGATGTACACCATATGAAACACTGTCCAGTCTGGCACAATCCTCACAATTATTGCATGTTTCAGTCCATTGTTGCATCCACTGTGTCAATCCACCTCACTGAGGAACTTCTGCTTTGTCACTGCCCTTCCGTTTTACCAAGCAGGATGTCCTTGTCCAGAGGCTGGTCTCTCTTAGTAACATGCCCAAGGTACTTGAGCTGAAGTCTGACCCTTTTTCCTTTAAGGAGGATTCTGGAGTACTTCTCCCAAGTAGTTCTTTTGGAAGTCTATGAAGCTGTGAATGTTCTTCATCAGTACCATAATTCAAATGCATCTATTTTTCTTGAATGTTCCTGATTTGATGTCCCACTTCCACATGCATATGAGATGGCTGAAAATACTCTACCTTCGGTCAGGTTCCCCTTAGTCCTCAAAGTAACATCCTTGCTTGTTAGCACTCTAAAGAAGTCTTCTGCAGCAGATTTGCCTAAATGCAATGCATCATTTGATCTCCTGACTGCAGCTTCACAAAGCATTGGTTTTGGCTTTCAGCAAGACAAACTCCTTCACAATTTCAATCTTGTCTTTTCTCTATTTATCATGCTATTATCTAATGGTCCGGTCGTGAGGAATTTTATTTTCTTTACATTGACTTATAATCCATACTGAAAGCTACCGTCCTAGCTTTTCATCAGGAAGTGGAGTGTTTGAAGTCTTCCTAGAGCTTAGCAAGCAGCTGTGTTACCTGCAGATAGCTGATTATTAATGTCTTTCCCCAATCCTGATGCTACATTCTTCTTCATATAATCCAGCTTCTCTGAATATTTGTTCAGCATATAGATTGAATAAGTATGGAGAAAGGACACAACCCTGAAGGACACCTTTCCTGGTTGCAAATCATGCAGTGTTCCTTTATTCAGTTCACATAACTGCATCTTGATACATGTAGAGGCTCCTCATGAGCACAATATTGGGTTCTAGGATTCCCATTCTTCTCAGGGCTATCCATAGTTTTAATAGCCCATATTGCCTACAGCTACTACAGCCACACTAAATACATTTGTCTCTAACTTTAAAAACAAATTATAAACTCACAAGAGCCTTCAAAATTTAGACAGAAGGATCCCATATATCTCTCAACCAAAAAACAAAACCAAATTCATTGCCATTGAGTCAGTGTGGAAGTGCAGTAATACCACTACCACCCCCTTGTGGGTTTCTGAAACTGGACTGTTTGCAAAGTAGAAAACCCAGTCTTTCTCCCTCCATGATGGTGGTGGTTTCGAAGTGCTGCCCACGTGGGTTGGAGCCCAAGAAGTAACATCACCAGGGTTTCCACTTCTCCGAAAGGTGGCACCTTACTGCTGATCAAAACTGAGACACTGACAGGGACACAGTATTACAGCATCAACTAGAGACCTTCCTTGGATTTTCCCCATGGTTTGTACGGGTGCTTTCCTTATGTCCTCTGTCTCTGTATCGAACTCTGTGACATTTTAGTCCATCTACACATTTGTGTAACTATAGGTCACTGAGGCAGGGGTGGGGGTGGGAGAGTTGCAAATGATATGTCCTCAACTACAAACCAAAAGGTTAGTGACTTGCGCCCAGCCATGAGCACCTCAAAAACACAGCCTGGGGATCTGGTTCTGTAAAGGTTACAGTCAAGGAATCCCTGTGGAGCAGAATGCTCTCTGTATGCCACGGGGTTGCCATGAGTTTGAAAGGAATCAATGACAATGGGCTTTGCTTCGTTTGTTTTTGCATAAATAGAGATTCCTATAACCATGACTCCAATCAAGATCTAAAACTGGTTCACAAAGAAACTCCTTTGTGTGCGCCTTGTATTGCCTCTTCTCTCCCTCCCCAACCTCCAGGACCACGGATCCCACCTCCATCCTCTAACATAGTCATGTCAAGAGAACGTTATGTAAATGGATGAAGCCATGGATAACCTTTGGAGATCAGCTAGGCAGTTTTACAGTCTTGAGAAATTGTCCTTCCATCCTGACCCTGGATTTCATGCCTGGGGAGAACTTCTTGACAAGATTTCTACTCAAGAAAGTGAATTCCATCTTCAGGCCATGAAGAAGGTCTTATTTCTATGGAAATTTGAAAATGGAGTGCAACGCTAAAGATGTAGAGCAGCGGTTCTCAGCCTGGGGGTCGAACCACCCTTTCACAGGGGTTACCCAATTCATGGCAGAAGCAAAATGACAATGATGAAGTATCAATGAAAACAATTTTTTGTTTGGGGTTCACCACATGAGGAACTGTATTAAAGAGTCTATGTTAACTGTATTGAAGGCTTTAGGAAGGTTGAGAATCACAGATTTAGAGAATTTAGCTTTTCAAGTTCTCTAGGACATTGGAAGGTATCAGCAAGGTAGCCGAGGTGGAAGGAGTCTCCATTAACTTGGGAAGAAGGAGTGGGAACCATGTGACTCTCATGACAGCAAGAAGACCCCAAAAGATACTTGGCGGCCTCCTGTGAGCTGTCATGAAAGTCAACAAAGTGCACTTGTTACCCATGCTTGAAATCAGTGAGCCTGGATGAGACTTGTCTATGAATCTTCAAAATGACTTCCAAGTACTTTTTTCGATCCCTCCCACCCCCAACTCACCAAAGTGAGGGGAGAATTGTGTGCGCCGTGCACAGCAGGCTAGAAAGCAGGCTGGAAAAGCTTCCCATCAGCTATTCTGGAAGGCGCTGCTCTCCAGACGGCTCTGGCCAAGTTTCCAGGCTGCTCCTTTGTCAGCTCCTTTTTGAAGATTCGTCACAAGGCAGGAACTGGAAGGAGAAACATGTTTGTGTCTGTTATACAATGAATCCCTTTGTCCAACAAATAGATGTGATGATATCACTGTGTTGGGTACACTACACCCCTCTCCAAAGTGGCTGTGGCTGCTTTTCCCATTTCTGCACCTTCCGTCTGCTTGAGAGCCCTGGAAGAATGGTGCTAAAAGCCTCTTTTCAGACACTTCAGGGGCATTCTTTTGTTTGGATACACTTCCCCTTTCCCACCCCATCCCTGGCACCAAACATAGCTATTCAAATCAGCCCAGACTGGCAGGAGGAATGGAGTCAGTGGGAAGTGGTGCCAATTTCCCCAGGCACCATTCACCCATTCTGGCTAAGACCTCGCTCCACACAGAAAGGGCAGGACCCAGTGTATTCATTGGGCCAAGTGGTTTTGTGGGGTAAGACAGACAGCACGGGCTAGACTGTAAAGAGCCTCGATGGCGGCTTGGTTATGTTAACTGCAAGGTCAGCGGTTCAAAACAACCCATGACTCTGAGGTAAATAGAGGAGGTTTTCTACTCCCATTGAGTTACAGTCTCAGAAACCCACAGGGGCCGCTCTTCCCTGTCTGCCGTGCATCCCCAGCAACTGACTCGGCGGCATTGAATGTTGAAGGTCAGAGAATCTCTGGGCAGTTGCTGTCATCCAAAGGCTGGAAGTTTGAATCTGCCTGGAGTTGCTTCCGAAGAAAAGACCTGGTGATCTACTTTCCCCAAAAAAAAGCAGGTGCTGAAACCCCCGTGGAGCCCTTTGAGCACATGGGCTCAGAAGTTTGCAACAGCAAGTTGCAAATGGGTGACGGACAACTTCACTTACTATGAGAAGCTCCATCTGCTGTGGACATAGATTTCAGGGAAGGCCTTCCAAACAAAGACATCTTTCAGTACACCCACAATCCTCCAAAAGACATACCGACCAATGGCCTCTCCTGGCCTCCCAGTCAAAGAGATGGCATGTGTCAGTACAATCGTTTCCTGGACACACAAAAGCCAATTGGAAGGCTACACATGTGATCTCCCTCGCTGGTTCCTAAGTGCAGGTGCCTGCTTTGTGGGCACCATAAGATGGCGTGGATGGCGTTAGCTCAGCAGCACATGGTTTAGAAAGTGTTGGTTCTCAGCTGGGATAGTTTTGCCCCCAGGGAGCCATTTGGCAAGGCAGGGACATATTTTGGGTGGTGACAACTGTCTGGGGAACATGCCTGGCACCCAGTAGGGAGAGGCCAGCACCGCTGCCACACACCTTCCTCTGCACACAGGACAGTGTCCCCAGTCCAAATGCAGCAGGCTCAAGTGATAGTGGTGCTGCGGTCCACACACCCCGGGACAGAAAGCACCTGCAGCCTGGAAGCTGCGCTGCTAGAGACCTCACGAAATACGGCAGGTGGGCATCGCATGCACCATGACACCTCCCTCTCCTTTATCCCCAACTTCCTTTAAATCGCTGAGTCCAATCAGCTCTTCCTTTCTGGTACTTCTCAGGTGCATCCGCTTCTCGCCTCCGCGGTAGACTCCTACCAGTGCCTGTCAGCACGTTCCTCTGGGTCTGCTCAGATCCTGACCCATCAGTTCTCGGCACTCGAGTCAGGGTGATCATCCAAGCAAAAGCATCACGCCATTCTTTTGTCACCAACTAAGCCCTTCGGTGACATATAACTTGGTGAGTAGAATAAAACTAGGCATTCTTATCACAGCCTGTGTTAGACTGGGGTGTCTAGACAAACAAAACTAAGGACACTCCTGTAGATATGAGAAAGAGCTTTAGATCAAGAAGTAATCATCTATCAATTCAAGATGGCATCCTAGCCCGGCCAACTTAAGTTTCTGGGTCTGATGCTGGCCGGAGCCCACTTTAGACTCACTTAACTGCAGACCAATGACAGAAAGGTGAAGCGAGGTGCAAGGATATCACAGGCTGATGGGCGCACAGTGGTATGGATCAGAGGTCTGTGAAAACATGGCAGGGTGCCTGCCGACAGCTCTCAGGGTTGGGTAGTCCACATGGGGCACCCCTGGAGGCAGGGATTGAATTCTAGCAAGCAGGAAGGAAAATGCTGAGAGAGAGAGACAAAGCTTCCCAATTTCTCTCTTACAGAAAAGTGACAACTCCCAGGAGGTATCATCAGACTGTGACCTGGTTGACAGTTTGAACACTACCCCTACCAAACTGCCACACAGCCTGTATGGTATAATCTGGCCAGGGTCTGCTTATGCATTTGTCTTAGTGACCTACTGCCGCTGGAACCCCCGAAGAGAAGTTTTAAAGCAGGAGAATCCATTTTTCTCCCAGGTCAGGAGAATCCATTTTTCTCCCAGGTCAGGAGGCTCCCTGTGAACTCAGGGTGTGGCACTTAGGAAGACTCTTTGCTGTTGGTAGTCCCAAGAGTTCCCTGGAGGTCCTTGCTGTCCCTTGTCTGTATCTGTCTTGCTTTTTTTTAAATATATAACTCAGAAGTGACTGGGTTCAGGGCCCACCCTATTTTGGTATGCCGTCATGACTGTAAAAACGAAACCCCTCTTTCCTACATGGTCATACCCACATGGAAAGGGGTTTGAATTTCATCGCATGGTTGGCAAAGATACAATTCAATGCTAAATAGTAGCTAGGAAGATCTCGTGATCTCCTGGGTCTTGATACACCTTTCAGCAACCCACCCCCTTTACCCTACAGTCTTCTCATGGGCTGATCGCTCATTCCACAATGGCCCCCAACACCAGCTTAGCTTATCCCAGTTTATCCTAATCTCTCAGCATCCACCTCCATAAATGCTTACCTGAACTTCCCTTCCTCTACAGCCCCCACACAAGGTCAAGTTTCATTGATATACGATCTCTTAAAGTAGGGAAGCACTGTCCCGCTGACCCCAGGATCAGCTCTGTTCAAGAACATCGCAGGAAAAAGACAAGGCTATCTACTCCCATAAAGATTCGCCTCAGAAACTCTATGGAGGGTCATGACGAATTGGAATAGACTTGCTGGCAGTGGATTTGGGTTCTCATGAAAAATAGTTATCACAAATATAATTAATTGTGTTACTAAGTTTAAGAGTCTGTCTTCCCAACTAGAAAGCATGTCATCTGAGGGACACCAGTTGTTTTATTCATGGTTGTATCATCAATGACCTGCACACAGTAGATGCTCCACCTGTTGCAGATGAATAAGGCAGTAAATGAATGAGAGCATGAGCTTTGCCTTGAAAGATGGGAAGGGACTGGGGGAAATGACGTTTTCATGATCTATGGGCCTAGTGATAGCAGAGAACCAGTCAAAGAACATTTAGTGACTCCATTGATATTCCTCATTTTTGCTCTGATTACAAATCCCTATAGGTAGTAAAAGACATAATGAACTCAGAAGGTATATGTCTCAGAAAATCCAATTCCTATCTATAGACACTGCTACCCCCTGTTTTATCCAGAAGTGGCCAAGAGTCTGGACTGAGAGGTAAGAGAGTGACAGTGGGGTCAGAGGAAGACACTCGGTACCCGTTTCAAAGAAGATCTGCAAGTCAGGGAATCACCAGCAATGGACTGCTATCCACCACACCCTACAAGGAGAAAGACATCACCTCCTACTGTCCACACAGAAGCCCCTACACATGAACACACAAGAAATGAGCTCCATTTTCAAGTGACCCTAAGGAAAGGCAGAGTGCATGACCAAGGATGGAAACCAAACCAAACTCCCTGCCAGCAAGTTGATTCAGACTCATCACAACCCAATAGGATGAGATTGAACTGGCCCCGGGCATTTCCAAGATTGAATCTCTTTACAGGAGTAGGAAGTCTCTTCTTTCTCCCAAGAAGAGGCTGGTGGATTTGAACTGCGAAATACTGCTTGATGTGATTGAGCTACGGAAAGATACGCTGTCTGTATTACTCCCAATAGACTGGTTTTAGAAAAATAGAAAGAAAGAAAGAAAGAAAGAAAGAAAGAAAGAAAGAAAGAAGAGATCACAAGCATAAAAAATAAAGGCATAAATGAGAATGACCTCTCTGGAATCAAATACCTATTGTAACAGTCAAATAATCCTGTGTGGTTTGTTTTAAAAACAACAGTCACTATCTTCAAATCACTTTCTAAAAGCAGCTTGTTTTAATTTTTTAGGAGATTGCTCTGGCATGTTACCATATCTCTAAATATCAAGCTTGTGCAGTATTACAACTTCTACTTTTGGATTTTTCAAGTTGAGCGTTCTCTACTGACTTCCACCTATCCCAGATGAGGACTTAGTAATGGATCATTGTCTCCACTTCCCTATCCCTCAGCCCAACACCACACAAGTACACACTTTCCATTCCCTCATCCTCTGAACAAAGTTGTTTCACAATTTTAGGCCAATCGGTATTTTGTACTTATAATATTATGGCTATGTAAATAGCATTCACAGATTAATCCTGTTTCACACTTAATTACTTTTTCTTTCCTGAGCTTTTTGTCTTTCCTGGAGTTGGTTTTGTATTTGTCTCATTTTCTATGTTTTTTTTTTGGGGGGGGGGGCATCACTGCCTCTGGTGGTCATAGGCGCTACCCAGTGGCGCTCCTGAGAGCCACCGCTGGACTTGAACCGCCAAGCCCCGGGCTGCAGTCCCGCATTCAACCACTTACGCCACCAGGGCTCAGCCCTTCTATGGTCTTTATTACTAAGTCAACCCTCACAAATCATTCAAACATAATATTCAAACATATTAGGTAGTCTTTCCGTTTCCTCTTCCTGACAAAGTCTCCTCTAAGTTTTCTGACTTCTTCTGGCCCACGCAGGCAGAGCCTCTCCAGACCTGCTACCTGCATGCTATCTTGGGCTCTCCCTTCACCATCTTCCCAGGCAGGTATTGGTTGGCCTGACTCTAAGTGGGATCCATGGGATCCTGGTGTCAAGTCTATCTCCTTCTTTGCACCCACCCTCGTCTTGGTGGACTTGTGAGAAGCGGGAGATAATTTTTTTGACAATTTCCATACTGGAAGGAGTCAAATGCCTTTATATAGTCGATCAAACATAAGAAAACATCTTTCTGGTATTCTCTGCTTTAAGCCAAGGCCCACCTGATGTCAGCAGTGATGTCCCTCATGCCCCATCCTCTTCTGAATCCTGCTTGAATTTCTGACAGCTCTCTACAAATGTCCCCACCCTTTTAAAACTATCTTTAACATAATTTGGCGTATACATGATATGGATGATCTTAATCAATAATTTCTATATTCCATTAGATCAATATTCTTTGGAATGGCACCCATTTGAATCTGTTCCAGTCGATTGGCCAAGTAGCTTTCTCCCCAAAGCACTTTTCACCTTGTTGTTGAGCACATTGGTCCCATTTCTTCTACTGCCTAGCATTACGTGGAAGAAGCTAGTCTATTCTGCATCTCAGTTTATTTTTTTTCTTTTCCAGGAACTCTGAGGATCTTCTCCTGAGTTCTGTTCTAAAAATGTACTAACCATGCTTTGCTTGTGAATGTCTCCCTGGTTATTGGTCACGTTTTCCTGTTTCTTTCTATGTCTAGTAATTTTGTTATCACCTACACCAAGAATGTTCCTAATGAGAGAGTCAGTACTCAACTTTTGCCACATGCTTTTTAAAAATCATTTTCCTGCTTCTTTCTATGTCTAGGGATTTTGTTATCCAAAGCAAAGTCTGTTTTACAATGCAGGACGCTGTGCTATACTCTATTCCTTTTTAAATGTTGGACTGTGTGATTGCAAATCAGTTCAATACCTTGCACATTGGCTACTAAGTTCTTCTAGGAATAATTTCAAGCAGATTTTATCAAGGTCTACAATCTTTTTACTAACATAACTCTTGTTATAGATTTTTCCCCCCAGCAACTCCTCACCCTCGGTATTTTCATAAGCATGGCATACGAGTTGGGGTTTTCTTTTACAGCAACATGAAGAAAACATGGTACACCTACAAAAAAACAGAGAGGAGGCAGAAGTGGCTTCATTAACAACAACAATGGACATTTAGCACGTATATAATTTGCATACAAACAGGGTCACGCACCTCTACTTCACAACTTTGGGATGGGTCTTCTATTTGATTTACATAATCTATAAGGCCACTCTACTCTGACCGATGAGAGTTTGAATGACTTCTGGCCCTGTGTGAATGCTGGAAATATGTGACCTTGCAGTGAGGGCTCTTTCCCCAGCAGTTTCTCTTTGTCCAGTATGTGGTGTTATCACCCCTGTGTGTGAGTCAGAAGCCCAAGGTCACGCCTATGGAGGTGTCTGGAGTCAGTCTGCTCTGTTCCCTTCTCTTAAGCCTGTTCCCTGCAACTCCACCTACATCAGCCTCCTTTTCTCCTCTCCGATTTTCTCTTCTGCTCTGCTCTCCTTCGCTTTGTCTCTTTTTCATACTCCTCTTAACCCAGCAATACCCCCTCATCTCTACTTGGTACCTCCTTCTGTGTTTAGGCCTACAAATCCCCTCTAGGCTATGCACAGGAAGTCATAGAGTCACCTCATTTATTGCCCCATTCCTGTTGTCCAGTGTCTAAAAATAGCTTTTTCATATAACTGGTTCTTTTTTCTAGCTGTTGTTGGTAGAAAGGCAGTTGTGGCCTCTGTGACTTCTTCATGGCCAGATAGGCTGTCTGTCATGACATCGTCAAAATTTATCACCCATTTTAATTTGCAAGTGTGCGTCTTTCAGACCTTGGAAATGTTCTGATAGTCGTTCCTTGATACTTCTCTAACAGGATGTCGCCTGGGTCACTGGCTTAGGATACGCCATCATTTGAAGGATCCATTGCCGGAGGATGACATCCTGTTGGGTGACGCAAAGGGTCCAAAAGGATGAGAAGTCCCTTGGTGAGACGGAAAGACACAAGCGTGACCAGCAATGGAATCAAACACTCCGGCCAGTGTGAGGATGACCCCAGACCAGACGAGGTTGTGTTGTGTTGTACACAAGGTTGTCATGAGGCGGGAACAGGCTCCTGGCAGCCATCTAGCTCTGTCTATTCCAAAAGAAGTGGAGCCAAAGTTCAAAGAAGATGCCAGAGATATGCTACAAAGGATATCATCTACACCAAGAATGTTCTCGATGAGAGTGTCAGTATTGAACTTTTGCGATACACTTTTTTAAAAATCATTTTATTGGGGGCTCACACAACTGTTTTCACAATCCATGCATCCATCCATTGTAGGCAAGGCACATTTGTACATTTGTTGCCATCATCATTCTCAAAACACTTTCTTTCAACTTAAGCTCCTCATTTGCCCCTCCTTCCTCACTCTCACTCCCTCATGAACCCTTGGTAATGTATAAATTATTATCATTTTGTCATATCGTACACTTTCCGATGTCCCCCTTCATCCACACTTTCTTTGGGAACCAGGAGAACACAAACAATGCAGTCCAAACCACCAGTGCTTCCCATTTCCCACAATTCCCTGTCCTGCCTATCCTGATCTTTACAGTGTCAGAAGCAATGGACAAAGAAAGAAAGGATTAAAGGATGTAGAAGCATCAACAAAGAATGGATGTTGTCTCCACCTTCCTCTTTCAATTCCCCATGATAGAACTGAGCTGAAGGAAAATGAAATCATGTTTTCAATGGCATGTAGAAGTAAAGCTTTAAGTTAGATGACATGGGGACCTTTAAATATCTTAAATGATGGAAAAGACATGTGCAAAATCATCCAAAAATGAAGAAGAGATTTGACAAGGCATGCTTAGAGAGATATTAGAGGGTGTCCTCCCTGACACCCCTGAGTTTGGTTTGGTTTAATAAAACAATTGCAGAAAAAACATAGGCTTTTGTATCCTCAAATATAAGAACTGTTGCTTGGGACTTTTCTTCTACTTTTCAACTGCCTCCTCTTATCTTTATGTCTTTCCTCTGTTTGTCTTAGTCTCTGGTTTAAGTTCCATCCATGCGCCACAGAGTATGATGAGCAGGTCAGCCTTGGCCACTTGGTCATTGACATCTCATGTGTTCCTTTGCAGGTTGGCTCATTCCTCTAGAAGAGAAGACTCCAATTTCCTTCAAGGAACCCATGGGGAGTATAGTAAGCACTGGAGCTAAGGTAGGGAGGGGACAAGACTGGAGAGTGGGGTACTTTATCAACTTCAATTAATAGATCACCATTTAATCCTTCATCTTCAGCTATCTGGAACCTCTCCAGAAATCTTCAGAGGAATTGGGAAGGCAATGTACATTTCAACCAATATATATCACCTCCTGCCTTCACAGGTATCTACAGTAGTATTTACATCTCAAGTTTTCAGGGATTCTGAATATAATGTCCACACATTTATTGGTGTCCACCATGAGCACTGTTGCACCAAAAAAAAAAATTAAGCCATTGAGCTAACTCCAATTAATGGCACTCCGTGTGTGTCAGAGTAGTAGTAGTGTGCTTCCTCGGGTTTTCAATGGCACCTCTGGGTAAATTCAAGCCACTAAACTTTTGGTTAACTGTTCATGCTACTCAGGGACTACTGCTTGGGATGATATTCTGAGACAACCCAACCATTTTCCTTTTCTAGGACACAATTCCAAATCAGTCGAGAGATGTCCAAGAAAGGACACTGGCTCTTAAAGGCTTGGGTTAAAATAAGAAGCCATCTAAGTGAGGTGTCAGTTAAGACCACACAGAAGGAGCACACCAACCCAAGGAAGGACTTGTAGTAGAGTTAAATTGTGAGTACTCAGTGTGCAGAATGCTATGCATGACAGGGAGAGCCCAAAATCAATTTGCAGCATACCCATTTGGACTAAGCTCAGATCATTGACTAGGATGACAGAGTGCATTGGACAATTCATTACTCCAGATATAGCTAGGTTAAACTTTAACATATTATAATTTTTCTTCCTCTTTCACCCACTCTTAAGCTATCTTAGTTTCTATTATTTTCTGCTTTCTTAAGGAAAAATAAAATAATAAAGAATCAGAAGTGAATGAGTCAGATGGAGAATCTAGCCCACTAAACGCAAGCGAGTTTTTCCATAGCCTCCATTTATACAGGAAGCAGGCCACACCCTCGAGGCTATTAATTGCATCAGGACTGTGACCTGTGGAGGAATGCTAAACTCTACTCTAATAGTATTCCATTATGAAGGCTTACAACTGATTGGCTGTGGTTACATTTTGATAGGTCAGGTAAGAATCCTGGCTCAGTGAAACTGTCATCAAATCCTAACTGTTAGTGGCTGTGATTAGCCACTAATATGTCATCTTCAGACAATCACACCCCTTCCAAAGATGAGAAACAGAGATGATGGAAATCCCTCCTGGGAACCAGAAATGGGAGAACCGGAGGGACAGACAGTAAGCACCCCTTCTGCATTGCCAATTATACTTACCGATGAGGCTCAGATTACGTCAACACTAAATTAGAGAGGGTTTAATCTGAGTAAATTTCTCCCAGTGGCTGAAAGCTATTCCACAATAATCTTTCTTCCTGTGGCAGATTCATTATCTTATTTATTTTTTGTATATGTAATACATAGACCTGAACAAATACCAGAGAAGTTGTTGAGTATCATATATATATAGATGAGTAGAACAGTGGTTTAAGACCAAGCTTAGGTATTCACTAGCTGTTAAGAATCTTAAGCAAGTCAACTTTTTTTTTTCATCCCAGTTTCTTCATTTACCGAAAAAAGATTTGAGGCTCTGCCCTGCTTATCTCCCAGAGATGTTGCAGCAAATGAGGCTCTACAGTCAATACATAGAGTAAAAAAATTTTTAATTATTCTCATGCAATTCTTAAAAGGTCCATCACATGGCTTTATGTATTTTGATTATAACAATGTAAAGAAGACCAAACCCTCCCAACTGGGCCAATAGGGAACATCATAACCAGTGGAGAAAAGATTTGAGATATAAAGGATTTCATCTTGCTTGGATCTACAGCCAATGGTCATGGAAGCATCAGTCAAGAGAGGAAATGGGTAAATCTGCTGCCCAAGATCTCTTTAAAGTAATGAACAGCAAGGATGTTACTTTGAGAACTAAGGTGCACCTGACCCAACCCAGAGTGTTTGTATGTATGTGACAGATGGACACAGAATAGGGAAGATCGAAGAAGAGCTGATGCATTTGAGTTATGGTTCTGGTGAAGAATGCTGAAAGAAGTGAGGGCTTCCAACAGCTCTATCAAATCTGTCTTAGAATGTTCCTTCGAAGCAAAGATAGGAAAACTTGGTCTTGCATACTGTTGACAGGTTATCAGGAGACACCAGTGCCTGGCAAAGGACATCATGCTTGGAAAAGGTGAGGCAAACTCTCCAAAATGGACTGACAGAGTAGCTGTATGGTAGTTACATAATTTCAAATCAACTTGAAGAGACATATAAGTGTAGGGGTGGTATACAACGTATAGATCAGATGAAAGCCTGGTGCTGCCAGCTGGTGGGTATGTCCTTCTTAGGAAATTCCATTTCTCTCTTCTGCCTTCACCTTCCAGCAGGCTGCCATGGTTGCTGCTAGATTCCTGTGATAAGTCCACCACTATTGGATCCCAAGACTTTGCGCCCGGCAACCTCTGATCTTGCTCCATTCTGCATTATTCCGTGTGGCCGTGTGAATCTGGAGAGTGACTCATGGACTAATAGCAGACGTACGGACTTGTGTTAGACTGGATGGGATGTTTTCTGGATATAGAGTTACTTCTTGATATAATTCCTTCCTTACACATAAATGAGTGTCATTGGTTTGTTTCTCTAGTCAACCCCTTCTATCACAGGATGCAACAATGGGCTCAGAGGCTCAAACATAAAGACAATTGTAAGGATGGTGCAGGGTCAGGAAGTGCTTCCCTCTGCTGTTCACAGGTTCACTATGGCTCAGAACTGGCTTGAGGGCACCTAACAACCACAGGGGTCCTGGTGGTGTAGTGATTGCCTATTGGACTACAAGCAGCACAGTCAGCCATTAGAAACCATCAGCACCTCAGAGGGAGAAACACTGGGCTTTCTGACAGTCATAGTCTTGGAAATCCACAAAGGGCAAAGGGTTTGGTTTGGGAGTTAACAACAATACCTAGATTTTAAGCTCACAGAGGGGAGTAGGGGCCATCGCTGATATGCCTTTGTGACCCCCTTGAATGCATGCTCTAAAAGCACTTAGTGACTAACTGTGTTTCAAAGAGTCCTCGGTAATGCAAGTGGTTGGAGGTTCAAGATCACACAAAAGTCCCAGGGAAGAAAGACCCAGCTGGAGACCTAGCCATTGACAACCTCCTGAAGCAGAGTTCTACTCTGACACATGGGGGTCTCCTGGAGTCAGAATTGTTTCATTAAGTAGCTGGTTGGATGAGGTCGTTAGGAGTACTTTTTAAAATGGGTCTACAAACTTTGTGACACTCTTTTGTAAATAAGAAAGGTAGAATCTAATTCCTTTCTAAGCCCAAGTCAGAAAAGCTAAGACAGCTAGTGAGTGCCTGGTTCTCTTTTGAAATACTCACCTTGGGAGCCAAGAGCTGACCTGTTGGCGAAACTGTGTGAAGAAGATATACAGAAATAGCGCTTCACAAGGAAACCCGCTGTGCCAGCCCCAGCTGTATGAGTCTTTCCAGCAGCAATCCCCAAATGTGTGTGGCTGAGCGTTCAGATGACTTCAGAGCCAGCCCTCACGCTTTCCCCACTAACATCTCACTGGTTTCCACTGAGACCTGCTGATGTTGCATATGCATGAGCCAAATAAATGTTGTTGTCTCAAGCCCAGAGATTTGAGTGGCTTGTTATACAGCATCCGATAACCAGAAGAGATTGACTACACCAGCAAGAGGCTGAGAAAATACCTGACCAAAAATATGACTCATTTCAAATACATCCCAGAAGCTGGAAGGTGAATGGTTAAGGTCACCCTAATTGCACCATCATGCTTTGCCGGATCCCATCTGAGCTTTAGAAAGAAACTGTGTTACCTTGACAACAAAGACCATCCAGAAAATCTCTGGGTTGACATGATATTAACCTCCCTTCCCCCCACAGCCTACCTTTCTTGGAATTTACATTTTACTTTTCCAACCCATACTTTTTTCCCTTTTTCCCCCTTATAATTTCTCAACAAATAGTTCCAGTAATATTAATGAGGCAATGTGGCTTTCTGTGAGGCAGAAGTGAGGCACTTGTCCTTTACTGCTCACAGATTGAACTGCGGAGATGGCCTCATTAAACTCTTCTAGGAAATTCTGCACTGCGATCAGACTCGGTTTTGCTCGAAATTGAACGTACTCCATGTTCATGTAGAAACAGTTGAATGGGTGTCTAGTCTGCTGTGTGTTTTCACAATAACAACAAAAATAAATAAGATTAGGGAGAAAAGAATGATGTGTGCGTCTATCGTACGGTGCGACATATACAGAAGAGGAAACTGCATGGAGTCCAAGTGACTATGGGGTTGGGGGGAAGGGGGAGGACTGGAAAAATGTTGCTTAAGGCATACGAAGTGTCAGTTACAGGTGATGTGAATGTGAAAGCCTAGGGATGATGGTTGGACCACATGTCGGATGAACTCAACATCACATAATCGTCCAATTGAAATGGTCGGTGTTTGGGTACTGTACATTTAATCACACTAAAAAATGGCTGGCAACCATAAAAAGAAGACGAAATTGTTATTAGGTACTGTAGGGTTGGTTCTGACTCACATGGACACCCATGTACAGAAGAATGAAGCACTCCCCCATCCCTCTGCCTCACAAGCATTGCTACGATTGAGCCCATGCTAGCAGATAACTCCATCTATCTCCTTGAAAATCTTCCTATTTTTCACTAGGCCCTCAGCTTCACTTCCCCAGCGACTGGACTCTCCTGGTAACATGTCCAAAGATGCGAGATGAAGTTTTGCCATCACAGCTTCTAAGGAGCACTCAGGCTGTATTTCTTCCAAGACAGATCTGTCTATTCTTCTGGCAGTCCGCTGCATATTCTGTGTTCTTTGCCTTCACTGTAATTCAAATACATTAATTCTTCTTTGGGCACCCCCTTGTTTTTCCCCAACTTTCACAAGCATAAGATTGAAAATACCCTGGCTTGAGTCAGACACACTATAGTCCTCAGTGAGATCTTTCATTTTTAACACATTTAAGAAATTTTTGGCAGCAGATTTGCCCTGTGTAGGAAATCACTTGATTTCTTGACCCCTGTTTTCACTGTGTTGATTGTGGATCCAAGTAAAACAAAATTCACCTTGATCGTGATGTTATTTGTCTAGTTGGGAAGATTTGACATTCTTTATATTTGAATATAATCCCTACTGAAGGCTGCACTGTTTGAGCTTCATCAGAAACACTTCAGGTCCTCTTCACTTACAGAAAGCAAGCTTTTGTCATCTGCATGTTGTGGGGTTTTAGTGAGTCTTGCGCAAATTCTGGTGTCACTCTCTTGCTCACATAGTCCAGTTTCTTGGACTCTTTGCTCAGCATAAAGGATGAAAGGATACAACCCTTGACACACGTTTTCTGAGCTTAGTCTTGGTGAAGATATTAAACGTCTCCGTTTTTTCTCTTTCCACAGGTGTGTTCGATTTGATCACTAATTATTCCATCCAGTGAGGTTCATGAGTATAAACAAAACCAAATCCACGGCCGTCAAGGCAATTCTGGTTCATAGCCATGCTACAGGATTGCATAGAACTGCCCCATAGAGTTTCTGGAGCTGAGAGTTTCTGTAGAAATAGACTTCCTCATCTTTCTCATGTGGAGAGACTTGTGGGTTCACACAGCTAACCTTTCAGGGAGCAGCACGACGCTTAACCCCCTAAGCGACCAGGCCTCCTTTTCCACACGTATAATTACAGCTTATGTTGTTTAAGAAAGGTATTCAAATCACGACATGTACACTGGTACAGATGAAGAGCTTACAACACAGGGAATCTAGAACAGATAAACCCCTCAAGACCAATAAGGGGAGTAGTGATACTAGGAGGGCAAGGGTAGGGATGGGGGAAGTAAAGGGAAACTGATCACAATGATTGACATATGGCCCCCTCCCAGGGAGACAGACAGCAGAAAAGTGGATGAAATGAGGCAGCAGTCAGTATAAGACATGAAAAAAAGAAGAATTTATAAATTATCAAGAGGACATGGGGGAGTGGGAGAAAGGGGGGGCGGGGAACAAGGAGCTGATGCCATGGGCTCAAGTAGAAAGAAAATGTTTTGAAAGAGATGATGACAACAGATGTACTTGAGCCAATGGATATATATATATATATATATATATATATATATATATAGTGATAAGAGCCCCCATGAAAATTTTGTTACGTTAAAAGGATATTTGAAATGGATAAGTCTTTAAAATTATACCATGTGATTCCTTTCATTATTTCTATCACCAAGACTATATTTTCCAACTGCTAACCCTTCTATGTCCAACTTTCATACCCCAATCAGCATTAATCATCAGTGCATCTTGATGTCATAGTTTATCAGTTTCAGACTACAGAAGTTGGTAAACTCAAAAATCTCATCTTTGGTGGGAATGGTTGATGCATAATTGGCAGTCATGCATTGGTCTTCCTTGTTGGAATATGGCTAATATCCTATCACTGACAGTGTTGTATTTGGGGGGTAGATCTTTTTTTAAAAAATCATTTTATTGAGGGCTTTTACAGCTCTTATAACAATCAATGCATCCATTATTTCAAGCACATTTGTACATATGTTGTCACCATCGTTTTCAAAATGTTTTTTTCTGTCTGTTTTTTTCTGAGCCCTTGGTATCAGATCCTCTTGTTTTCCCTCCTTCCACCACCCTCCCATCCTTGATAAATTATTATTATTTTCATATCTTACACTGACTGCTTTCCTACTTCACCCATGTATCTCTTGTTCTTCCCCTTTGGGAGGGCGAGAGCGGGATAGGTCTTGAAATGTCCTTGGTTACACTGAATATGGTGCAGTCTCACTTGATTTTGTCATTTCGAGGGCAGTGGCCCCTCTGTGTGTCTGTTTCAGCTTTTTAGTGCTGAGGAAATCAATCTTCATCATTCTGTTCCAATTTTGTTGACTTCCCATTTTCTGGGGCCCATCCTTCACACAGACCTCATTCAGATGAGGAATAGGTGTGTACAGGTGTGTACAGTTGTTTCTTATGGTCTGAGCCATGTCACATCCACAAATGAAGATCCCAAAAGCTGTATGACTCCATCCCCACCATTGAAACGGAGTCTCCTTCAAGGAGACAAGGATTGTTCCATTGCATTCTGCGTGCCTTCTGATCTAAGGGACTCCTTGTCCAGCACTCTATCAGGCTGTGTTCAACCGTTATTCAGAAGGTTTTCCTTGGCTAACATTTTCAGATAACCAGCTTCTTCTTTCCATTGTATCTTAATCTGGGTTCTTCACTGAAACCTGGCCATGCTGGGGGACTCTGTTGCTACATGAAACACTAATGCCATACCTTCCAGCATCATAGTCACATGCAAGCCACCACCACCTAACAGACACAGAGGAGTGGGGGGATGAAATCATAGGTTCCCAAGTGCAAAGTCATTACCAGCTTTCACTTCCATTAGGATGGAAACGGGGTGACGGTGCCGGAGTCTGTCATGCACTGGGGGGCCCCTTGGCTTTCTTCTGCCTGCCTTTCTTTTTCTATCCTCCCATTTGGATATCAGACTTCTTTGACATTCACACACAATTTACCAAGAACTGAAAGAAGCAAAAATGTAAGCTGATGACAGATGCTAGATTCATCTGTGAAGTCCAGGAAAATTGGAACGTTGCATTTTAATCAGTTGGCAGGTGGTCCGTGATCATGATGAATTTCTTACGCTAGTTGACACATTTTCAAATGTTAATGTCCTCTCAAGGAATAAACTCTGTTCAAATGACCGAAATAATGGCTTCGAAGGTGAGCATTCCACTCACTGTGGCTCCAAGCAGTCAACACCGAGTGTGGAGCCGTGTGAGGCTATGCACTTGACAAGGAAATGGTGATGGCCAGTTAATGAAAAGGGAGAGCCCTGCATCGTGAAGAAAAGAGACCCCTTCAACAGGGCGCAACAACACAGTCCTTCATCAAAGGCAGCGTAATGCAGAAGACACTAGAACAAACTGCACAACCCAGGCCCACTGGCGCCTCTGTTGGGGAAAGAATTTTTTTTTCTAACCCAAAAAGAGAGGGAAGAAAAATGAGAGAGATTTATGTTGCCTATTTGAACTCAATTTTCTTTCAAATGAGTACTGAGGCCAGAATGTTATGTAATTAGAGAGTAACCAGATGAGTTGCCAGTATTTTCAACCCTCTGGGAGGAAAGAAAGGCGGATGGTCTCCTGGTGACAAAACACACTTCCATGTGCAGGTCAAAGGGGGAAACTCACAGGAAAACAAAGAGGAAGTGTCATCAGCAAGAGGAAGAAATTGGAAATGCTACCTGGAAAGGAACGATTGGTCTCACTCAGTATGGCTTCTTTACAAATGAGCCATCACTTAAAAAAAAAATGCTTTCCACCCTCTTAGCCTTGCAAGTCTTCATTAAACTCATCCTGAGTTACCGTCTAAGAAAACAGAGTACTTCACTGTGGAAATGTCATCACACAGAGGACACTCCCTGTCACATGTTCAACAAGGTGGCAGATAACAATAGGTTCCCTGCTTGCCCTGTGATATCACGTGAACTTGATGGGTACAAAACTTTGCAGGAGAGGCACCAAGAGGGGGGGGATGGGAGAGAACTGGTCACCCGACTCTCTAAGTCTGTCTTCAGCCGGAGTAAAGATAGACCTTTACAAGCCCCATGAACGCAATTCCCAAGCTCTGTAACAAATGACCATGAATTTAGTGGCTGAAACCAATGCATATTTGTCATCTCACAGTTTTCATGAGTCAGGAATACAAATGTGACTTAGCAAGATCCACTCCCCTAGTTCTCAAATTTTTGAAAAACTGTTGAGTGGCAGTATCAGCTGGAAATGAAAGTCCCCCCCCCCTTCCAAGCTCACTGGTTGTTAGTAGAATTCTCGGGGGTAGGGTTTGCTCTTCTTTCTTTTTGCCTCTTTTATTGTATGTTTGAAATGAACTTATTTGCCACTAGAGGCTCTGTTCATTTCAGTATTACTTCTCCTGCTTTTTGGGTTTTTAAAGAAGCACACTGTATATAGTTTCACACCCCATCTCAACCAATGAAATCAACTGCAACATCATGTCAAATCTTCCATATAGGAGTTCCCACCACCACATCCTCCCTCCTTCCCTCCTCAATATCCCAACCCTCCTCTTCCCTGTTTCCACTCTTGTCACTGGCTTCTTTATAAGCACCAAAGTCTTCTCTTTGGGTGTGAAAAACACATTTCTTTGTTTCTCCTTATAATAATGTGTTATTAAATATTTGTCTTTGTAAGATTGACTAAGTTGAGTAAGCATAATGTCCTCTGGTTTTATACATGCCGTGCATCAATTATGAGCATTGTCATCGTTTGTTATTGATAGATAATATTATAGTGTATGAATATACAAGAGTTTGTTTACCCATCCCTCCATAATCAGGATTTATGTTGTTTCCATGTTTTTGCTATAGTGGAAATTATTGTAATAAACATAGGTATGCAAATGTCTGCTCCTGCTGTATTTGTTGTTTTTGTAGAGTGTATACACAGTAGAGACATTGCTGGATCATATAGTATTTTTATTTGCATTTGTTGAACAATGTGCCATACAGACTTCCATAGTGATTGTACAATTTTGCCATCTACCAGTAATGTAAAGTGATCCAATCTCTTCATAGCCTCTCCAGCATTGATCATTTCCTGTTATATTGAATTCTAATCAAATGCTGGTATGAGGTATTATCTCAGTGTTGTCTGAATTGTACTTCTTTTATTGCTAGTGATCTCAAGCACTTCATATGGCTGTTGACATTCTGGATGTCATCATTGGTAAACTGTTCATTCATGTCTTGCACCCATTTTTAATTAGGTCTATTTGTGATTTTATTCCTAAGGTGTTATGCTTTTCTATAGAATTTGGAGATGAACCCTTTTTTTCCAATGATCTTATTGGGGGCTCTTATAGCTCTTATAACATTCAATACATCATTTGTATCAAGCATATTTGTACACTTGTTGCCATATTCATTTCCAAATATTTTGACCTTGAGCCCTTGATATAAGCTCCTCTTTCCCCCATCTTCTTTTCATAAATCATTTTACTGGGGGCTCACACAACTCCCATCACAATCCATCCATCCATCAATTGTATGCAGGCCACATTTGCATACTTGTTGCCATCATCACTCTCAAAACATCCTCCTTCCACTAAGGGCCCCAGTACCAGCTCCCCATATTCCCCTTCCCACTCCCCCATGAACCCTTAATAATTTACACATTGTTATTACTTTTTCATATTGCATGTTGTCCAATGTGTCCCATCACTCATTTCCCTGTTGTCCATAACCCCTTATCTCTGGGTTCTTTTAATCTCTTTTGATGAGGTCTTTTGATGTGCATAGATGTCATAATTTTAGCAGGTCCCAGTTCTTCATTTTGCCTTGTATCAGGGGGATACTTTTCCTTATGCCTTGTATTGTGATTTTTAAGTTTTTCCTTTCTTTTCTCATTGATGGGCTGTGGGATTGTTCGACTTATACATGGGAATTTGACTCCTCTTGCATTTTTGTTCATAGTTTGAGGCACGGTCCTGTTTCATTCTTTTGCAAGTGAAGATGTACTTTTGCCAGCACCCTTAAAGGCAGTGGTTCTCAACGTTGCTCATGTCACAACCCTTTCATGCATTTCCTTGTGTTGTGGTGACCCTCCCACCACAAAATTATTTTCGTTGCTACTTTATAACTGTAATTTTACAACTGCTATGAATCAGGTGACCCCTGTGAAAAGGTCATTCTACCCCCATCTTGATTGACAGGTTGAGAACTGTTGCCTTAAGGTGGTTAGTCCTTTATCACAGATTAGTTATCGATAGGTATTTGATAGTATTTCTGCTTTCTCAATTCTTTTTTTTAATTTTTTTTTTTTAGGCATCACTGCCCTCAGGTGGTGGGAGTAGGTGCTTTCTCAATTCTAATCAACTGGTCTTCATATCTATCATTGTACTAATACCATGGTTTTTTTTATTATTACAGTGGCTAAATGTGACAGGCTTTCATGTCTGACAATAAAAAAAACCTCCTACTTTGCTTTCAGTTTTAATAGTGTTTTATTTTTCCTAGGTTTCTTTTCTTTCCATATAAAGTTGGTGGTTACTTTTTCCATTTCTTGGAAGAGTTGTGGTGGGGTTTAACTGAGACATTAATCTTCAAGGGGCTGCCAAGTGGTCCTCTGACAACACAAGAGTTTGTTTCTTCAAGGCCAGCAGGTAAGTACCCACTCACTTCTTATATCTCTCATCCCTAGGTCTCCTTTTAAAGAACTCACTGACCTCAGTCCCACCCAAAGTAATAACCGTTTGACTAATCTAACTGATGAGAGACTTTATAACATCTGTAAAATATCTTCACATGATATAACATAATCTAATCATCAGAGTGATACCCCATCAGAGTCCCAGGTGTCCCCTATCCTCAGGCAGAAGGCTCTCTGACACTAGGGTAGGAAGCCACCTCGGAACTCTGTCTACTCTGTCCTGGGATGGATTCAGTGGCATCCTTTCTCTCATATCCTACTGCCCACTCAGCACCGTCATCTGTCCGGCATTTCTTGCCACCACCATTCAGAAAATGTATTTTCCAATCCCCCTTGAGATGGTATCTTTCGTCATTACTGCTATCTTGAAAGTGGCTGAAATCATTCAGTAAGTTTTCATTATAGGCACCATTCTTGTCCACAAATACTCCCTGTGTTGATGAACTGAAGAGAGCTTCCACGCTTCTCCTTCCTCTCTCTCTCTCTAGGCTTCTTTACCTTCAACTCAGAAAGTCAGCACTCTGCCCTATGTTCCTTCTGTCACCCCCTCCCTCTCTCTTTCCTTTTCCCCTCCCCCTTTGTCTCACACTCATGTACAAGGCACTAGGGAAGAAGCAAAGAGGCTCAATATTGTACCATCCCCCTACCACATTGGTGGAATTATAACCCTGCCCTTCTCTAGGGAATCCCATTCCTATCATTCAGCAGTGGCTGTCAATCACAATATGGGTGAGGGATACTTTTTCTATTATTCAAATATTGGCAGGGGGTGGGGAGAATGGAAGATTACAAAAGCTGTGACCTCAGAAATGAAAATCAACTTTCTAGAAAATACATTTTCTGTATTTATTTATTATTTATTGAAAACTATTTCATGAAACACTCCTAAAGGTCAAGAAACAGACCTGGAACCATTTATAGGCTTTTCCTTTTTTGTTATTGACTTTCCTTTTGTTGTTGCTGTTATTTGTTTTTGTCTTCCTTTGTTGCTTTGTTTGGCTTTCCCTTGTATTTGTGTTTATTAATGTTTCTGCTTGTCTATCTACATAAGATAGGGGGAATAAACAGTTTGGAGAAGAAAACAATGGGGAAAAGAACAATGGAGAAAAAAAAACAATTGTTCCAGGGGGACATAGGAGAAGGGGAGGTGGGAGAAAGGAAGGGGGCAGTCAACCAACCCAGGAACAAGGAAACAAATGAAATAAAATCAATGGAGAGAAGGGCATACAATACCTAGGGTGGCTTAAGCAAGGGCAATGTAACAGTGAAGAAATACTGAAACCTGAGCATGATAGTAAGGCAAGAGGAAAGTAAAAGGAAATTAAGGAAAGAACTAAGAGACAAAGGGCATTTATAGAGGTCTAAATACAGGCAGGTATGTATGTAAATATATTTATATATAATTATAGGGAAATATATCTATGTAATTATATTTGTATGGTATTAAGGTTACAGATGGACATTGGACCGCTACTCAAGTACTCTCTCAACACAAGACCACTTTATTCTAATAGTCTAGCATTCTGTGATGCTCACCTTCCTGACATGATCGTTGAAGACAAAGTGGGTGCATAAGCAAATGTGCTGAAGAAAGCTGATAGTGCCCAGTTATCAAAAGTACAGCATCTGGGGTTTTACAGGCTTGAAGATAAACAAATGGCCATCTAGCTAAGAAGCAACAAATTTCACAGGGAAGAAGCACACCAGCCTTTGGGATCAAGAGGTGTCAATGGGATCAGGCATGAAAGAACACAAAATCATGTCATTGTCGAATGAGGGAGGCTGTGAACTGGAGAACCAAAACTCATCTGGAGGCACTGGAAATCCCCTTACAGAAGGGTTGCAGGGAGGAGATGCCAGTAGGTGTAGTGTAGCAACAATGGAACACAATTTTCCTCTAGTTTTTTAAAGCTTCCTCCACACCACACACACACACACACACACATCGTAACCTCAATTCTACCTTACAAATCTGACTAGACCAGAACATGTACACTGCTACAGATAAGAGCCGGCAACACAGAGAATTCAGGACAGAGAAACCCCTCAGGACCAATAGTGAGAATAGAGATACCAGGAGGGGAAGGAGGAGGTGGAGGGAGAAAGAGGGAATCAATCACAGGGATTGACACATAACCCCTTCTCAGGGCACAGACAACAGAAAAGTGTGTAAAGGGAGACAGCAGACAATGTAAGATATGAAAATAATAATTTATAACTTATTAAAGGTTCATGAAGGAAGGGGGGAGGGCAGGAGGGGAAAATGAGTTTCTGATACCAAGGGTTTAAATAGGAAGAAAATGCTTTGAAAATGATGATGGCAGCAAATGTACAGATGTGCTTGACCCAATGCATGAATGTATGGATTGTGAGAAGAACTGTAAGAGTCCCCAATAAAGGTAAACTAAGAAAAAAAAGAAAAACTATCATTTCGTTCACATTTATTCACAAACTATCATGATCGTTCACTTTTATTATTCATACACTATTCCCTTCACCAGCAACCCCTCAGTACATGTCCATCTTGAGTGAAAGTGGATCGAACACTCAAGTCACACTCCTACGCTCACAAAATAAAATGTGGCATTCACCTGTATCCGCAAGCACCTCTTTACTCATTGGTATCCCACGCAGTCCATGCAGTCACTCCACAGCACACATGCAAACCTAGATGGAAATCTCTGATCAAGTTATGAGGGACAAAACAGGCGAGCAACATGTAATAAAACTCTCCAGATCGACAAGCATACACATGTGAATACAAAGGGCCATAGCCGAGTGTATGTTACGGAGTAGAATTGCAACATCAGGTTTTCCTGACTGTCATCTTTATAAAAATGTTCTTCTGTGTTGCTGCAGGTAGGGGGGAAACCACAAACCTTTAGGTTAGTCCTCAAGTCCAAGTGCTTTGCATCACCTAGGAGCTTACAGGATTGTAAAACTCTTGAAATCTGAAGAAACTCTATGCAATACCATGGTTTTTCTGATTTTAATCATCCATTGTTATGCAAGATATTCCCACACAGGGACACAAGATGACGACGAGGCAGAACCTACCTGTGCACTGTTTTTGCAATTTCCTGTGGCTATAGACATTTCAAAATCAAAAGTGTAAGTTAGGAACGGATGAGGAGAAGAAAGAAAAGGAAAGGGCTAGGCTTAGCAAGGTTTGCTTAAGATTGTCTTCTGAAGGAGAAGATTTTGAGTTAGAAGATGAGGACAGCATAACCGTGTGGTGGTGGCGGTGATAATAGCTGCCATCAAGTTGGGTCTGACTCATGGCAACCCTATGAACGAGAGAAAACAGTTCGGCCTGGTCCTAGGTCATCTTCATAATTGTGCTTATGTTTGAGCCCATTGTTGCAGTCACACTTGAAAATCCATCCCGTGGGGGGCCTTCCTCTTTTTCACCGCCATGATGTCCTTCTCCAGACACTGGTCTCTCTTGATAATATCCAAAATATAGGAGATGAACTCTCACCATCTTTGCCTGTAAGAAGCATGCTGATTGTACTTCTTCCAAAACAGATCTGTTTGCAATTGTGGAACTATGGTAGTTTCAGTACTGTTCACCACCAGCACGGTTCGTCAATTTTCCTTTGGTCTTCTTTATTCAATGCCCAATGTTCACATGCATGTGATGTTACTGAAAATGCCATGGCTTGGGTCACATGCACCTTTGTCCTCAAATAACATCCTTGCTTTTCAACACTTCAAAGAGGTCTTGTGCAACAGATTTACACAATTCAACACGTGTGCTGTGGGAGCTGATTATCACTCAAAAATATTCTCTCCACTCCAGCCACATCACAGACAATAATCGTCTCCTCTACCAAGAGGGGACTTAACCACTTTGTTTTTGCCTCGTGGGTAGAAGAGGTCCTTCCTAACCACTTGTCATGGGAGTTGGGCGTATAAGATGGTTTTACAATGGGAGGTAGGTTCAGAGGCTTAATGTGTACTTGCATGGTCACACTTATCTTCTTGACCTGTTATCTCCATTGAAAAACCAAGCCCACGGTATCCCGCACATCAACTGGGTTGATGATCAAAGAGACCATCAAAACAAGCTCAAATTGAAGATGAAGAAAATTGAAACAAGTTCCAAGAACCAAGGTATACCTTGAATTTAGAGTCCAGCTCAAGAATGGATTTGACACACACATCACCAATAAATGAAAACAAGATAATTTATAAGATAACATCAAGAACATTCATGTGAAAACAAAAGGTCATTAAAAGGACAAGACAGGAAGAAAAGACTAAAATGAATATCTGAAGAGACTCTGAAAATTGCTTTAGAACATAACAAACCTAAACCCACTGTCATTTTTTTTTACTTATGAAGTTCCCATATAGGGTTTCCAAGGCTATAATCCTTATTGGAAGAGATAGCCTCATCTTATTCCCACAGAGCAACCGGTTGTTTTTGAACTGATAGCCTGGAGGTGACCAGCCCAACATTTACCCAACAATACCACCATGACTCCCCTACACATTAGAATATACAGAAGTCAAAGAAAAAGGAAGAAATGAAGTAACAGCTGAATAGATTTCAATGGATGAACCAGGTCAACAAGCAAATGGAATGTATGGAGATGTAGACTTAGAAAATCCAAAAGAAAGAACACATACCGTCAGCATTTCTGAAGTTGAAAGAACTGAAGAAAAAGTTCAACTCTTGAGTTTCCATGCTAAATAACCCATGACAAAATACCTAATGATGCAAAAAGCATCAAAAGAAGATTGAAGGAACAGAGAGAATCGCTGTACCAAAAAGAATTTACTGATATAGCAAATGATTGAAAACCAATGGCATTAAGCGAAAAAATCCAAGATGCACTGAAGGCGTAATGAAAAACAAGGATCCAGAAATGGGTGGAATACCAATTGAGATATTTCAACAAATAGAAGAGTGCTGGAGGTCTTCTCCCACTGAATATGTTCTTCATTTCTGGTTTTCTAACTCCAAGTCTTTGTATATTTCATTATAATTCTTTTGTCTTCTCAAGCTGACCTTTAAATTTTTCTGTTCAACTCTTTGACTTCACCAATTCTCCCATGTGTCTTAGCTACTCTGTGCTCAAAAGAAAGTTTCAAAGTCTCTTCTGACATCTACTTTCTTCTTTTCTTTCTTGTCTTTTTAAGGACCTTTTGCTTTCTTCATGTATGATGTGTATTCTTGATGCCATCCCACATCTGGTCAGTTCTTCTGTCAAAAGTGTTCAATATATCAAATATGTTCTTAGGATGTTCTCTATATTCTGGTGAGCATATATTTAAGGTTGTATTTTGACTATTGTGAACTTGTTTTAATTTTAATTCCGCTTCGACCTGAGCACTTGACAGTCTGTTCCACAGTCAGCCCCTGGCCTCATTTTGACTTATGAAATTGAGTTTCTTCATTGTCTCTTCCCACAGATGTAGTTAATTTAATTGTGGTGTAATTCCTCTGGGGAAATTCATGTGTGTAGGCACCATTTGTGTTGTTGAAAAAAAAAAGGATTTTCTCTGAAGAAGTTGCTAGTCTTGAAAAGTTCCATCATGTGATCTCCAAATTCTAACACCAAGTCCATAATTTCCAACTATTGTTAACTTCCTCGTGGTTTTCAACTTTTCCATTCCATTCACTAGTAATTATCAATGCATCTTGGTTGCATGTTTGAGAAATTTCAGAATTAAGAAGGTTGGTGGAATTTTTCAATCTTTTTCATCATGAGATTTACACAGCTGTTCAAAATCTACCAATTGCTCCACGGGAGAAAGATATGAGGGTCCTCTCTCATAAAAATATGTAAGCTCAGAAATCCCAAGGGGGGGAGTTTTATCCTGTCCTATAAGGTTGACTATGTGTCAGAATCAACACAATGACAGTGAGTCTGACTTTCGTGAACCTAAGTGGTTGGTGCATAAATTTAAATACTGTGTAATACCTTGTAGATTTATAGAAGTTAACTTATCAGCATTGCACTGCAAGATAGGCCATGAAATGTTGTTTTTTTTACAATGAATGGGACACCATTTCTCTTGAGTGTGTCATTTCTGGCATAATAAACCATCTGATTGTCTGATTCAAAATGGCCGATATACCAGTCTATTTCAGCCTAAGAAACTGATCTTTATGCATTCCTTTTTCATTGCTGAAAACTTTTGATTTTCCTAGATCCATACAGTGTACATTCCACACTCCAATTACTAATAAAGGCTTGCAGCTCTTTCTTGCCTCATCAACAAATGACGGTCCCAAAAACTTTACTCCATCCATGTCATTATAATGGACTCTACTTTGAGAAGGCAGCTCTTTCTCAGTTTGTTTTTTGAGTGTCTTCCCACCTGAGGGGGTCATCTTCTGGCACTATATCTGACAATGTTTTGCTGCTATTCACGAGTTTTCAGTGGCCAATCCCTGAGAAGCATGATGGCAGTGAGTGTGGTTTCAGCCAATTCTTTCATCTGAGCCTATTCCTACTCTGGAAGCTCCACTGAAACCTCTCTACCTTGGGTGACCTCGGTGTCATTTAAAATACCAATGACACAGTCTCCATCATCACAGCAATACTCAAGCTATCGTAGTACAAGACGCCAACAGCAAGAGGTGTTGATGAGGAACACTCAGCACAAAGAGACATTTTACAGCTCATTGGAAAATTCCGTTCTCTTTTAAATCCCATTCTCCATTTTTCTGTGACCTTTTTGAACCCCATATGCATAGCATTGACTGCCAGAAAAACAAATGAAGCTATATTGGAAGAAGGAGGGCCAGGAAGCTCCTGAGAAGAGACCACGGCAAAGCGTTGCATTAGGTACTTGGGATGTGCTACCTGGAGATGGCAGTCCCCAGAGAAGGAGACCACGCTTCGTAAAGCAGAGGGGGGTCAAACTAGAGGAAGACCCTCCGTGAGCGAGGTGGACAGAGTGGCTCTCACCATAAGCTATCACAGTGGCACAGAGCAAGGCGGGATTCCATTCTATTATGCCGAGGATCACCATAAGTCTCAACCAACTCAATGTCAGCTAGTAACACATGATATATTAACACATAATGTATCATGTTCCCCCTGACTGAGAGCCTGTGTAAGGCCAGTTCAAGACTGCCCCATATCTCACTATTTATAGTCTGAGACATGGCTCAGTTTGAATGCCCCAAGCAGCCTCATGATGCTTTGCAGCACTGTTTTCATGAAAGCAGGATGGCAGACAGAAAGACGAGAACTCGTGATAAGAATTTCACGTTGACTAGGAGGAACCCTTTCCCCTTTGTCCTATTTAGGAATCTGCCATTTTGCACTCCTCCCATATGTCTCCCATCTGAAAGCTACCCTCCTCGTCTCCTGTGGCGATTGGAAAGCATATGTTGTCAATTAAGTAATTTTACTGAATTAGAAATCCAAATTACATTGTTTCCCACCCAAATAGCCATCTCCCAATTATTCTGCCAACAGAAGGGCCTTGTAGTTCTTTAAAAAAAAAAAAAAAAAAACTTCTTTTCCCTTTGGCCATTGTTTTCTTAGCTATTAACCAGCTACACTTGGATCTTTTCATTTTGATTAAAATCATTTGAGTAAGAATTATTGCTAAGACAGAAAAAAATAGAACTCTAAATTGCCCTTGAAATTGCTTTGAAATCAGAGCACAGCTCTGGCAAGAGATCATAATGTCATAGACTGTTAGACCACCACCCGGGACCTCTGATGTCTTGTCCACTCGCTCCCAGCCTTGTCTTGGTAACACACAGGATGGCAGCTGTGTTCTGAAAAGCAGTGAGCAGTCTCCGAAATCGTGGTGGAACTACGGGCTTCTTACTTGGGATCCTGAGCTTGTCACTCATTGTTTATGTGATTCCGCTTTCTCTCTGGACTTCGGTTTCCTCTTGCGTAAAATGACCATAAATATACTGACCTCGCTAGGAGTTGGAGTGAGATTTTGAGTTTTGAAGTTTTCTGGGAGGGTTGAAGATGCTGCAGCACAGTAACTGCAATCACCGGGCCTCCCCCCAGACCCTTTAGAGTACTTTTATGCTCTCTGTCCATGCACACCGCCCCTGGATGTTATGTTTGGAGGCTTCTTCTTCTAACAGCCTGCAGCTCTCATCAGAAACTGCAGTCTGTTGAGATTTCTTTATAGTGAGGACAAAATTAAAGAAAATAAAAAACAGAAATGCCTGGAAACTAGTCCTCTGCCATACGAAACAGTCTCTGCTTTGCACTCTCCTTTTCCTCTACGTTCTAAAATCCATTGCCATAACCATGCAGAAGGCACTGACAACATTCCTGCATAAAGAGTTTACTAAGGAAGTTAATAGGTTTCAATGCAGGTGAGACAGATATTCAGGAGACAGATGTTCCGTCAGATCATGTTATAACTGTGGTAGTTATATGCTCTGTTGTCAATTTGAGATTTAAGACTGAAGGGGTGGAGCTTAGCCTGTCAATCAGGTGGCAGCTTGATGACCTCATTTGGAGGCACTGAGGAGAGAATAGCTCATTGGAGGTGGGGCACACACGCACTCCCTGGGGGACTTTGCAACTGACAAGACACATGGAGTTACACTAGTGGCCTGAGCTGGAGGAGCCGCCGTGAAGACACCCTGCCAACGCTGAGATGCTTACAATGCCACTGGATCCACAAGACGTTCCATCTACTGGCCTATGATCTTCCTGCATTCGGCTTTATTGCATGTGTTTTGTGTGTCTGGAGAGGACTTTATAGATTGATACCAGAAATTTGAGCTAATATCAGACTTTTGACCTTGATCTGAACTGAGCTGGGATGTTTTCTCAAGATTCAATTGCTCTTGTATATTAAGCTCTTTCTTAGACACGTATGAGTGTCTATGAATTTGTTTTCCTAGGTAAACCTGGACTAACACAACAACATTCCTTCAGAGCGGCTAATAAATGTCCAAAGGGCCTGGCACTCCACTGGGAGCCTCGGCACAAGCTTCCGCTCAAGCTCTGAGGGTCAGTCAACCCAGCTCCCAAATTAAATGCCTCAAAATCCATTAGCTCCACTTACTCTGTGGGCTGGGAAGTCCCTCGTTGTATTTTATGCTCTCAATCCTGACCCTGCTGCTGCTCCCCTGATGTGACAACTGTCTTCTGGACCCAAGAGGTTCTCTGTGCCAGGATCTCAGGGTCCAGAGGATACATTCCACTTCCAACTACTGGTGGCTATACTCTGCCTCCCAGAGGTCCGATGTTATGCCCAGCAAGAAGACAATCCAATGGATTATGTTATCACTCACAAGTGATCCTAACAGTGGCTTCCCCCACCTTCTTATGCACACCCATGCAGGAAAGGGCCACTTGGGGGGCATTATAGAGACTTGGCTAGAAGAGTCACATTAAATAATTCACTGGTGGTGTAGTGGTACGTGTGATGGACTATGATCCACATTGTCAGCAGTTCAAAACCACCAGAAGCTCCATGGGAGAAAGACTGGGTTTTCTACCCATACACAGTTACAGTCTTAGAAACCCACAGAGGGAGTCGCCTTGAGTCACCATTGGCAGTGAGTTTGGTTTGTTTGGGGCTTTTTGCTTGAACATGAGATCCAGATATATACTCACATGATCAGCCCTCCAGAGTAATCCTTAGTCAGCAAGAAGCAAGCCCAGCTCTGGTGACCTGAGTCAAGGCAAATCCCAGGCTGTGATCCATACTCCAGAGTGTCCCACAGGTCAGGCTGTGGCGGGGACTTCCCCTGAGATCACATTTGCTTAGTTTACTCACCTCCCCTGCCCTACTTCCTCAAATTCCCCGGGAGCAATCTGCTCAATGGAAATCTTCTGCCTACAACTTCTCTTCTCAGGACTTGGGAATCCCACCTGAGACAGGTACTTGTGAGGATTTTCACCTAGTGGTCCCTTAATAAGGAGTCCTGGTGGCACAGAGGTTTAAAGGACTCTGCTACTCACCATAGGTTGACAGTGAGAACCCACTTGCTTTTCTGCGAGAGAGGGCTATAGGCATTGTAAGGAAATGTGGTGGTGTGTTAATCCAGGTAGACTAGGGAAAGAATTTCATGGATACTCGTATGTGTATAAGAAAGAGCTTTATATGAAGAGTAATTGTACACTCATTAAGAATTAATTACGAAAACATCTCAGCCTGGCCTAGATCAGGTCCATAAGTCTGATATTAACCCACATGTCTGATACCGACGCATAAATTCCTCGTTAGACTCATGCAACACTTGTAATGATACCGAATGCAGAGAGAACACAGGCCAATGGACAGAAAGTCCTGTGGATCCCGTGGTGTTGAACACATCTCAGCGCTGGCAGGGCGTCTCCATGTGGCTCCCCCAGATCAGATCAATATAGCTCCATGTGTCTTGTCAGCTTCAATGTCTCCCAGGCAGTCGGCCTTGTCAGGAGAGTCTCCAAGGGAGTGCGCAAGTGTCCACTGTCTGGGAAAGATTTATCTCCTTAGCGCCTCCAATGTGGCCATCAAGTCACAACCTGATTAAACTCCACCCCTTCCCTCTCAATCCTCTCAAATTGACAACAGATTATATAGCCACCACCGGTGGTGATTTGACTCTTCTACAGTGTCAGTAGGAGCCAGAATCAACTGAACAGCTTTGGGTTTCGTCTGGCAAACCAGCATTTAATAAATGTTAGTCTTGATGACATTTTCCAACACTTTTAAAGGCGTTTGCATGTTATAAGTCACTGGGGGAAAAACCACTTTCTTTTCCCTGAATCCAGGAAGTTGTTTTAAAGGCAAGCTCTCCAAACGTGGTCACTACAGTGTACCTAGACTGCAGCAGCCTGTAGAAGAAAGGCGTCATGATCTGTACATAGGTTTATTATGGTTCAAATGTATTTGGGAATGGACTGTGACTCATAAAGTAACCCTGGTGGTTCTGTGGGTCAGGCATTGGGCTGCTAAGCATAAGGCAGGTGGTTCAAACCTGCCAAAAGCTCCTGGGAGGAAAGAGGAGACTCTCTGATCCCATAAAGACCCACAGTCTCAACAAGTCTCTCTAGAGTCACCGTGAGTCAGAAGCAATTGAAGGCCAATGGCAGTGAGTAGAACCACAAACCAAGCTCACTGGCACTCATAGAGACCCCATACAACAGGATAGAATGGCCTTTGTGTTTTTCTGAGACTCTTTATTGGAGTGAGTAGAGGATTTTTAAAGGAGTTGTGGTGGCACAGTGCATTAAGCATTGGATTGCTAATGGCTAGCTTGGTGGTTTAAACGCTCCAGCTACTCTGCCAGAGAAGATGAAGCTGTCCCTATAAAGGTTTACTGTTCCAGAAATCTACTGTGGGCAGGCAGGTCTCGTCTGTTCCCTAGGACTGCTCTGAGGTGGAGGCCCTTATGTCCCATAAGGTGACTGAGTTGAATCTGCTGACAGGTCGCCTCCATGTCCAGCATGTTTTCACTGTATCTATAGACTGGGCAGTTTTCAAGAGTTACCCAACTGCAGGGCCTCTGGGGATGCCTGCAGCATGCCACCCACAGTTCTGGAGGGAAACACTGGTCTAGGCTTCTTTTTTTTAATACTTTCATTGGTGCTCTTACATTTCTTATCATTATCCATACATTCATCCATTGTGTCAAGCACATTTGTACATTTGTTGCCATCAAATGCTTTCAAAGCATTCTCTTTCTACTTGAGTCCTTGGTATCAGTGCCGCATTTTCCCTCCACCCTCCCCCACCTGACCTCCTCATGAACCCTTGGTAACTTGTAGATTATTATTTTCATATCTTACATTGTTCTCTGTCTCCTTTTACCCACTTCTCTGTTGTTCACCACCTGGTATCTCTATTCTCATTGTTAGTCCTGAGGGGTTTAATCTATCCTGGATTCCCTGTGTTGTAGGCTCTTATCTATAGTCATGTGCATGTTCTGGTATAATCTGATTTGTAAGGTAGAATTGAGGTCATGGTAGTGGGAGAAGGAAGCATTAAAGAACTAGAGCAAAGTTTTATGTTTCATCGATGTTTTTTTTTTACTATACCCTGACTGGCTCACGTATATATGTATATATAGCTTTATTTAACAAGAGAATAGATCTATGTATTATTATATCTATATTTTAAGAATTAAGAATTAAGATGGCCATTGGGCCTCGACTCAAGTACTCCCTCAACACAAGAACACTTTGTTCTAATAATCTGACATTCTGTGATGTTCACCTTCCCAACATGATCGCTGAAGACAAAATGGGTGCATAAGCAAAAGGGCTGAAGAAAGCTGATGGTGCTTAGCTATCAAAAGATATAACGTCTGAGGTTTTACAGGCTTGAAGATAAAAAACAACCATCTAGCTCAGAAGCAACAAAGCCCACATGAAAGAAGCACACTAGCCTGTGTGATTATGAGGGATCAGGTATCAGGCATCTAAGACCCAGAACAAAATAATACCAAATGTGAATGGGGGCAGGGTGTGTGTGTGTGTGTGTGTGTGTGTGTGTGTGTGTGTAGTGGACACCCAAAGCCCATTTGAGGACAACTGGACATCCCCTCGCAGAAGGGTCACAGGAAGATATTAGCCCTTTAGGATTCTTTTTAAGGACAACAAAGTACATAAAGACTCCTTTCTGAAAGACTGTCACTAAAAGTCAAATGCACAAGAATCATGAGGACCTATTTGAAAAGCATCAAGAAGTTTAAATGCCATAGAAGGGTGGAGAATCTTGGAAGTGGGAGGAATCGCTGAGGACACACTCACTGTCTGGTGTTTCAGTGTATGCATGCTCGTTTTCAATCAGCAGAACCTGGATTTCAAAGAAAATCATGTACCTAACCTCAGACTAAAACACAGATAAAAACAAAGGTTTCCCAATTAAGAGGGAATGAGAGATCTGTGGTCCCATCATCACTCTTCCCCAATCTCTCCCTGGCTCCCCCACTCTTTCTTCCCAGATAAAATTATGGTTTGTCCTCCCCCTCCTTTGCAATCCATGATTAACACTCTAGCTAAGACCCTATTTCTCTTCACCTCATGGCTCTAGTCAGGAAAACGATGAGGCGTTCTCCTCCTGTAAAGAATTACAGCTTCTGTGGAAATGGTGGTCATTGGAACTTGGTCGGGATCCCTGGTTTAGTGGACATGCAATAAAAGGGGTCCCAGAGCCACCGCGTATTTAGTATATCTATGCTCCCCTTGCATTGATATGACAGGCATTAATCTTATAGGCAAGAATATGCCCTTGTAAGAAATGTTCCAGGAATTATTTCCCTTGTACCACCCCCCATGCTCAATGCAAACAGAGCCCAATCAAATAAAGAGTCAATCTGTACAAAGCAACCACTCATGGATTGCAGCTCACTGCTCAACTACATTTGCATAAACTTCTCATATTAACAGTACCTTAAATTCTATACCATTGGATAAATTATTGATGTCATCAATGCAATCGCCTTATACCCCAGGGGGATGATTAACAATGTTTTTCTTTTTTTGTTTGTTTTTTGGGGGGGCAGGAGTAGGGGAGGCTGAATTTTGGTTATTAGGTTCAAGAGTTATTATTGATCACATCTTCCAAAGACTATTCAAATATATTGAAAAAGAAATATATAAATTTTGCTCAGCCAGATTTGGGAAATTCAATGTTAAGGGTGTTTATAAGGATGGTTAGTCTCTAGAGGACTTCTCATAGTCTTATAAACTTAATGAGCACTGGGAGGATTCAACTACACGATCCTGTATACAGTGTTTCCCAACATAGTGGAATGATGGACACCTAACCAGTGCTCCCAAAAGTGGACCCTACTGCCTCTAGGGGTGCCAGAACAACCCAAGGAAGCTGTAAAAGGAGATACCTACACTGTATAGAAGATGATGAATGATAGACAAAAGTCTGTAATTGCCAGAAGAGCACTGAGTCTTTTTTTTTTAATTTCCTTAAAAGGGGGTGGTTGATCAAAAAAGTCTGGGAAGCTGTGTTTTTACTCCACAGCATCTCCAAGAATTGGTGTTCCCATTTCCACAGCCATCACATAGATTGCGATGCACAGAGACCCTAGGATATCCCAGCCAATAAATCTTTATAGAGCACACATCTTGTTCCCAGCGTGACTAGTGTTTGAACCACAGACCCTGGCTACTGAGCCACCAAGGAGTCAGAGAATTAGTGTCATTAAACCAGATCTGTTTCTCCTTTTCTCTGTGTCAGCCATTCTCAAAATATAGTTCATTGGTAGGGGACCGCAAAATCAAATGTATTTGCATGGTCACTTAAGACCTTGTCTTCTTCACTGTGCCAGCCTAGCCTGTGCAGTGCTGAAGTGGAGGCGGCTTGGGAAAGGAAGGCAAGGCAAACGGCAGTGTCTGGGGACCTGTCCCTGCAATGGCATCCATCTCTGCTTGCAGCCACTATATTCTTGACCATCACATACTTGGAATTTTTTTTAAAGACTAGCTTTAATAAGAATAAAGTCGATGCAGGATATTCATAAAGTTAAAAATACTAACTTCATGAAATCACATCGAGTATGCACATAGTGTGTGACTACATGAGGTTTGAGCATAAGGTGCACAACAGATACTGAAGTTTGATGCTTGTCTTTGTTGTAGTTGCATGCTAAGCTACCCATATCTGAGTGGGCATTTTAAACTAGGATTTTACTTGATTAAGATAAGTTATAGTTATTCAGACTTGGGTATCTAGCAGACATTGTCTTCAGCATGAAGGAAGTAAGAGTACCACTACCTTCATAACAACTGACAATATTTGATTCCCAGTTCTTTGGGAAAGTGGAAAAAAAAAAACTTTGGGGGTTGTTTTGAGAAATGATTTTATTGGGGGCTCTTGCAGCTCTTATGGAAATCTATATATCAATTGTCTCAAGTACATTTGTACATTTGTGGCCATGATCCATTTCAAAACACTTTCTTTCTACCTGAGCCCTGCTCTCAGCATTTCTTTTTGTCCTCCCTCCCATCCTTGTGAATCTTTGCTAAATTATAAATTATTATTTTCTTATCTTACACCATCCATTGTCTCCCATCACCCACATTTCTATTGTTCATCCCCTTGGGGAGATGGAGTTTTACAGTGATCACTGTGATCAGTTTCTCCTTTTTCCCCCTCCTCTCCCCTCTCCCCCCTTACCGTTACCCTCATGGTATCACTCAAGGCTCCCATTACTGTTCCTGAGAGGGTTATTCGTTCCGGGTTGCATGTGTCCAGAGCTCTTATCTGTACCCACGTACTGGCTGTCATCTAGCCAGATTGTAAGGTAGAATTGGGGTCATGATAATGGAGGCAGGGGGAGAAAGCACTAAAGAACTAGGGGAATGTTGTGTGTTTCATCGGTGCCATACTGCATCCTGGCTAGCTCATCCCTTCCTCATGTCCCTTCTGTGAGGGGATGTCCACTTATCAACAGACGGGCTTTGGGTTTCCACTCCAACCTCGCTGTTCACATCGATATGATTGTTTGGGGTCTTCTGATGCTTACTTGATACCTGATCCCGACCACACCTCATGTCACAAAGACCGGTGTGCTTCTTCCATGTCGGTTTTGTTGTTTCCCTGCTGGATGGCCACTTGTTTATCGTCAAATTTTCATGCCCCAGAAGCTATGTCTTGCAATAGGAAAATGAAGACAACATGAAGCATGTACTGCTGGAATTCAAATCATACAGTGCAAGGTGAATTATACCTGAATCCCGGAGATAACAAAATCCTTACACCTAGACCCATAAACAAAACCACGATAAAAATTGAAGAAACTGAAGTTTTCAAGGGTTTCCTTCTCATTGGATCAACACTCAGTGTCCCAGGAAGCAGTCGTCAAGAAATCTAGCAGAGAAGCAACAAGCCCACATGGAAGAAGCACGCCAGCCTGTGTGATCATGAGCTGTTGATGGGATCAGGTAACAGGCATAAGAAAACACAAAACAAACCAACAAAAACATATTGTTGAGAATGAAGGGTGTCAGAGCAGAGACCCAAAACCAAACTGTAGACAATGGGACCTCCCCTCAAAGAAGGGTCATGAGGAAGAGATGAGTCAACCAGGGCACAGTACAGCACCAATGAAGCACACAATATTCGTCTGGTTCCTTGAGGCTTCCTCACCCCACCCCAGTATCGTGACTCCAGTGCTGCCTTTCACTGTTGTGGCAATCATATGCTTATGTTAATTTTATGATTGCGATGTAGGGGTGGAGTCTAGCCTGTTAATCTGGAGGTAGCCATTGAGTAGCCAATGAGGCCTCTGTGTGGGCATGGCTTTCTCCTGATATGTCTGGGAAATCTCATGATATTTCCCTCGTGAAGATGAGAAGCTATCTCCTCAGTTGTTGGGAGTTAGTCTCAGAGATGATTAATCATGGACAAGACAAGATGGCAGCATCTGAGGAGCCGGAGAAGCCACACAGCTTTCCCCTGATGGAGCCAGACCTCTGAAGCTGAAGAGGCCACAGGGAGACCCCTGCCAGCATCTGCACTCACTGACCTGTGACTTCGTTACTCACAGGAAGGAGATATTATAGACTGGCATCAGACATATGGGATAATATCAGACTTATGACTTTGAACTGGACTGGGTTGGGATGCTTTCTCAGTGTTCCATTCCTTTTGTATATAAACCCTTTCCTTACACCCATATGCATGTCTATGAAATTTGCTCCTCTAGTCGACCCGGACTAACACAACTGTGGAGTAAGCATGTGCAGAGGCACAGATAAGAGATAAGAGCTCACGACACATGGAATCCAGGAACAGGAATGGAATGTAGTGATACCTGGAGGGTAGTTGAAAGGTGGAGAATGGAAGGAAGGAAAGGAGAACCAATAGCAATGATACACACACTCACACAGGGGATAAACAACAGAAACCATAAAGGAAGGGAGACATCAGTCAGTATTAGATATGAAAAAATAATAATATATAATTTATCAAGGGATCTCAAGGGTTGAAGGGGGGGAGGGACAAAAGAAGAACTGATATCAAAGGCTCAAATAGAAAATACATATTTTAAAAATAAAGATGGAAACATATGTACAAATATGCTTGATACAATTGATGTGTGGATTGTTATAATTGCTGCAAGAGCACCCTGATAAAATGATCTTTTAATTTTAAAAAAAGGAAATCAAATCTGTGACTTGAGAAGAGTTTTTTTTAAGTGTTATAAAGCAAAGATATCACTTTGATGACTGATGACTCCTGACCCAAGTCATTGGTTTTTGTCCATTGCTCCCTCTGCAGGAAAAGGCTAGGTGATAGAAAATGGGCCATGGAGAAAGCAGGGAAGTCTGAAATAGGAGGAAGAAGTGGAAAGAGAGCCAACTGACCTCATGAATAACTGTCTCCTTTATCATGAGACCAAAAGAAAGGGATGGTATCTGACTACCACTACCATTTTGATGAGACAATATTCTGGTAGAAGAATCCTATAGAAAGAGAGAATGTGCCAGAGAGGATTTCAAATTGTCATGGAATCCTAACTATTGCCCTAAAGTAACCTTTAGATCTTAAACCAACATCTTCTCCTGAAGTCTTCTGAAAACCAAACAATCGTTTAGCTTAACTGGTACAGAATTTCTGCCTTGAGCATTGTTTGCTTTTTAGAACCTTCTGTATGAGACTAAATGGTGGGGGGGGAGCACAAAAAATCAGATAGAAACTCTAACAGGCAGTGAGTTCATGGTATTCAGGAGGGAGGAACAATTTGAAAAAGAAGCGTCGGGGTGGTTCACAGCTGGAAAAATGTGATGAGTGTCCCTTAATTCTACATGTGTAGAAGCTGTTGAATAGGTATGTGTTCTGCTGTGTACTCCCCACAACATAAAGTAACACAAATGATAAAAAAAGAAGAAAGAAAGGGAGAACAGATTTGAGAAGCATCTCGCTCTCCAGCCCCATCTGTGGTTGTGAAATCAGCCCACAAGCAGAACTATTAACCACTTGAGGATAAGGACTTTGATTAAACATTGATCTTTGTGTCTTTGAAGGAGACAGCCTGAACACAATCTGCCACCTTTCCCTGTGACCACAAATGAATCCTGCACTGAGTACCAGAAGCGACAGCATGGAGACTTTAGTAGGAAGAGAATGTGGGCTGATTCCCTTTTATTGGGGTGCCAAGACCTCCCATAGCAACTGGCTCCCTCCCCTCTTCACCTGGGAACATTAACATTCTCAGAGTGCATGCTCTGAGGTACCTCGCCAACCCAGTTCCAGGCCTGTTCCTGGTTGGGGGGTCACGATGTCTTCTCTTAACTCTGGCACACAGGGGTTCACATAGATCATGCACCTGCAGGGCAGGGAGTGACCCCTTCACATAGGCAGCCAGGACCCACAGTTAAGGTGACCTTGCTCTGTCTATTCTCTGTGTGGGCAAAACATTGTTTCATCCAAAAAAGGCGGGGAGGGACTGAAGAAGAAAAGACCCAGTAGCATGGCACTGTTGGCAAAGTTGGGGAATAGACTGCCAGAAGCATATGTACATATTGGTCCTGGAAGAAGTACAAGCAGAATGCCCCTTACAAGTCAGATGGAAGGACTTTGTGTTGCTTACTTTGGAAATGCCACCCAGAGAGCAGTAGCCAGAAAAGGACATGGTGCTTGGTAAAGGGGGTGTCCACAGGAACAAGGGAGCCCCTTCATTACATGGATACGCGATACAGTGGCTCCACCAACGAGCTCAAACATAGACATGATGGGGCAGGTGGCACAGAACCAAGCTGTGTCTTGTTCTGTTCCACATAAGGTCCCTACGTGTTGGCATTACCTGACACCTAACAGCAAAAATAAATGAAGCCTTCCAAGAAAATGAGACATGTCGAAAACCCATATGGGTTGCAATAAGCTTGACAGGTTAAAGACCTTCTGGTGAGCCTGATGGTGACATGGACGAATGTGAAATTTGGATACCATAAAAAATGAAATATGTCAATGTTGGGACAATCTACACAACACATTGAGCCAATTTCACAACAATTACGGCATGCTGTCACAAATGGGTAAAAGATTCATTCCAAGTCCAGTTTAGACAAAAGGATTTTCATGTAGAAATGTATGACGTTTCTATTACTATGGCTTCAATGCCCAAGGATAATCTTTAGAAATTGCTACTTACCAAGTTTTGTCCTCATGTCCAAGAAAATGCATAGATACCAAAAAGACCATAAAGGATTCCTCTCTTTTCTAACTACATATCTGTAGGAGTTTCAGTGGTTTTTCATCTACTTCCATTAAAGTACCATACAATAACAGGCTGTACATAAAATAAGAGATAGGAGACTCCACCTTTTTCTATTAAGCCAGACATCAGAGATTTGAAAAAAGTATAAAATGAAGCCACTCTTGTTTTTGTTTGATTGCACAACTACCATCTCGCTTATATTTTTTTCACCTAAGGTGTAGTTTGTTGTGTTGCAATGGTTTTATTAGTGTTGACTTAAGATTAATTGTAGTACATTAAACATTTCTCATCTCAATTCTTATATCAGAGATTGGCAAAGTTTTCTGCAAAGGGACAGATAATAAACATGCTTGCTTTTGCTGGCCAAATAGTCTCTGGTCCAGCTACAAACAGCCCCACTGTTGTAGCAGAAATGCCTCCAAACACAATATGGAAACAAATTGACTTGGCTGTGTTCCAATCAAACTTTGTTTACAAAAAAAAAATGAATGATGGGCCAAATTTGACCCAGGGGCCACAGTTTGCTACACCCTGTGATAAATATCAAGACATATAACCCCCTTAAACAAAAGCTTGTTGGAGTCCTGAATAATTTGTAGATGGAAAGTGGCACATGGCTAGAAAGGTTTGGCGGAGTGGGGGGGGTGGCACATGCATCGCTATCTGGAATATGAATATGAATACTTTGTCTTCTTTGAAAGGAATTGCAGACCAAGGTGGGGAGCAGCATGAGTCTCTTCCTCGGAGGTGTCATGCAAGTCTGACTCTGTGTGAGGCAGGTCCCGGGGTGGGCCTATCATCTGTACAGTGAGATCACGAGCATAAAGCATAAAGCATCAGGATTATTCTGGAAAAAAAGATGCTGGTCACTGGGGCTGCTGTCACAGCCATGAACCTGTGCAAAAGGATGACTATGTGAAATGGGCAGAATTTCCCTCTTCAGGGACACAAAAACCTGTGGGCAACCTCCAAAGGGTTCCACAAACACAAGAGGGGCTCTTCTGCACTTGACCCTGAGGGGAGAGGAGTCTACAAGGAGGTGACAGTGACAGGTTTGATCCCAGCACCAACCAAGTCTTCTGAACCTCGCCAGGCTGCAGAAGGCCATTGGCCGCTGGGAGCGTGCCAGTTATCAAAGGCTTCTTAGGCTCGGCAGGGCACTGGCCGCTCAGCCTGCGCTTTGGTAGCGTATTTGAATGCAGGCGCAGAGTCACACCTGCAAATCCGATGACAAATGATGTTTTATGAATGCTGAAGTGGGCCAGCTTGGTGTCTAGGTCCCAAGCCAATCTGACATAATAGAGTTCTTTGAAGAACTAATGAGAAAAAAAGTTGGTATTGTCCAAAATATTCCAAGGAATGTACACTTATTAATTTGCTAATAAGTTCTGTGTCAATCAACCATAAGAAGATAAAACCCTCCTTTGGAAACCCGAAACATTCCGTGGCTGACAGCTCCCTGTGGCTGCGGGGTCTTTATCCCTTTGCTGCTGCTGCTATTTCTCCTATTTCTCCTCTCCTCTCCTATTTCTCCTATTTCTTCTTCTAATGCCTTCTTCTGCCTTCTTTCTCTTTCTTCTTTGTCTTCTTCTTCTAGCAATGTTTTGTGTGACAAGCAGCGAATTCCAGTGCCTTCCCCACAGGCTGCTGGCCCATCCAACAATATTCTCAGTATTCGTAATTCACTCCCTTGATGATTTCCTTGGCTCAGCCCATCGAGCTGTCAAGTTTTACAAACTTGAAATGGCAACAGATACCAATCCACCCAGAATAGCAGCTTTCCCTTTCGGCCAGTAAGCAGCAGCATCCCCACCACTATGCCCCCACCCACGACACACACACACACACATACACACACGACAACATAACACTTTGCCCATTCGCAAAGGCTATCCACCTGGGTACTTATCCCTCAGAATTCTGTCTTGAGCCTTGAGTCGAGTAAGGTCTGGTTCTGCACCAATCCCGAGATCTGATGAGGATGTTATTATCAGTTCTCGAAAGGGTTTCAGAGCCCTGGTGGCACTGTGGGTGACGAGTTGGGCTGATAATCACAAGGTCACCAGTTCAAGACCACCCGCTACTCTGTGGAAGAAAGATGAGGCTTTCTACTCCCATAAAGAATTACCACCTCAGAAACCCCACAGGAGCAAGTTCTACCCTGTCCTATAGGGTCAGTAGGAGTCAGAATTGCCTCAACAACAGTGAGTTCAGTTTGGGGTTTTCCCATTGGTGTCATGGAGAGAAAGCACAGGCTGCCCTCTCCGCAAGGATCAGCCGCTGGAAACCCCATTGTCGGGTGGAGTGCCAGACTCAGGTGGTAGGTGGAAGGGCGGTCGCTTGAAAGTCAAGTCAATCTTCACGACGTGGAGGGAAGTAAGACTTTCAGAACTGAAGGAGCATGACTCCAAATGGGCAGAAACAATGCAAACACCTGTCAATCATCATCTGGTGACCAAAAGGTCAGGGGGTCCAACCTCATCCAGCAATTCTGCAGGAGGAAGACCTAGCCATCGTAAAGATTGCAGCCTAGAGAGCCCATGCGGCCGTGCAACTCTGTCCTGTGGGGCTGTGAGCATCTGAATGGGCTCAGTAGCACTGCACAACAACCGAGGGTGAGGTGCATCATGGGAGGATGGATTGCTATCGAAGTCCCAGGTGGTGCCGGCAGGTGGCACACATGCTTCTCGTCCAGGAACCACACCTAGAGAACCACCTTGAGAACCACCGACCTAGACTGCAAAAAAGTGGGTGCAGTAGCCTTATTTACCAGAGCAGGCCAGTAACTTCATGAAAGATGGACCTTTGGGGAACACGTCTGCCTTCCCCAAGATTCCAAATAAAGAAGGGGGGGAGGGGCAGAATCATCCATGACAGGTGCTCAATGGAGCAAAAAGGCAGAAAAGAAGAGGCAACATCAGCCTGTACTTGAGATGAGTGGAAAGGTACTGCTCCAGGAAGTGTGAGATCGGTTCCCAGGGCAGATGGAAGAGAAAGATCATGTCTTGTTAAGAACCAGCGCTGAGAGGGCTAGGGGGTCTAAATTATCAACCAGACGATCACCTGTCCCATTTCCAACTTTTACATGCATGTAAGATGATTGAAAATACCATGGCTTCAGTCAGGCAAACCTTCGTCTTCAAATGAACGTCTGTGGCCCACAGCACTGGAAAGAGGTCTTGCACAGCAAATGTACACAATCCACACAACCCAATGTGTTGTTTAATCCCCTGACCGTCACTTCCATAAGCATTGATTGTGGCTCCAAGCAAGCAAGATGAAACTCCGATGTTTTTTTCTATTTATCATGATAACATGTTTTGATCGAGTTGTGAGGATCTTCTTTACATTTAGCGCCACACATAAGGCGCCAAACCTTGTCCTTCGTCATCATGTGCTTCGAGTCCCCCTCATTTTCAGGAAACAAGTTTGTGTCATCTGCATACCACAGGTTGTTAATAAGTCTTCTTCTGATCATGATGCCACATTGTTACTTATATAATCTGATTTTTCTCAACATACAGCTTAAATATGTATGGTGAAAGACACCATCCCTACCACACAACTTTTCTGATTTTAACCCATGCAGTGTTCCCTTGTTCTGTTCAAACAAGTGCCCCCTTGATCCTCTTGAGAACGTGTTTCTCAGAGTTCCCCATGGTTTATAATTCAGAGAGACCCATGCCTCTGCATAGTCAATGAAAAATGAGGTAACCTCTTTCTGGAATTCTCTCCTTTCAGCCAAGATCCGTCAGACATCATACCTTGATCCAAAGTCCTTTTCAGAACCCAGTCTGAACCTCTGGCAGCTTCCTGTCCATGTACTGCTGCAGATGTTAGATGATCTTTAGTAAAGAGGTCAATGATATTGCTCTATAATTTGAGCATGATATTGGGTCACCTTTCTTTGGAACAGATGCAAATATGGATCTCTTTCCATCAGCTAACGAGGGGGCTTTCTTCCAAATTTCCTGGCATAGAGGAGCGAGTGCTTCAGTGCTTCAGCAGCCTGTTGAAATCATTCTTAGCACTTTGTTGTTGACTAATGCTTTCAGTGCAGCTTGAACATCTTCCTTCAGCACCATTAGTCCTTGGTCATATGCTACCTCCTGAAGTAGCTGAATGGCAACTTGTTCCTCTTAGTACAGTGACTGTGTTCTTTCCATCTTCTTTGGGCAGCTCCTGCATCATTCAGTATTTTTTTCCCATTGAATCATTCAATATTTTAACTCATGGCTTGAATTTTTTCTTTAGTTCCTTCAGTTTAGGGTATAGTGTGATCTTCCTTTCTGGTTTTTTAACTGTAGGTCTTTGTGAAAATCATTACACTATTTTATTTTGTAAGTTTTTATGTAAAACTCTATAAAATCGCTTTGTAATACTTTTACTCAATTGCCCTTTGAAGTTTTCTGTTCAGCTCTTTGACTTCATCATTTCTTTCATTTGTGTCAGAGACACTATGATGAAGTGCAAGTTTCAGAGTCTCTTCTGATATCTACATCGATCTTTTCTTTCTTTCCTGTCTTTTTAATGACCTATTGTTTTCTTCGTGTATGATGTTCTTTTTATTATTATTTTAACGTGTGATGTTCTTGCTATCATGCAGAACTTACCAGGTGTTCTGTCATTAGTGTTTAATGCATCCAATTGGTTCTTGGAAATTAGGCGCTGAGACCAGGGCAGTTATGAATATATGTGTGTGTATGTATATGTATGTGTATATATACGCACACATGAATAGGTTTATATATTCATATATGTGGATAGGTTTATACAGCATGAAGAAATATTACAGCTAATCAGTCCACACAGCAGTATAGAAAGCTCAGTTCAACTCACTTCTACAGAAGTTAATATACTGAAAGTCTTTCAACTCACGTGGGCTACTGGATCCAAGGAATAAGACAGCAGACCTTCTCTCCTCGAGGGAAGCAGAGTCTGTCCACAGGTAACAAGCAGCAAGGTAGGTCACTAACAGTTTGGGAGCTGATGGGATAGTGAACACAAGCAATGCAAGATGACAGACTCCCCCAGCCTCCAGCTCACGCAATGCATGCACCCGCAGCATGGTGAAGCAGGTCTCAAAGGAGCCTCAAGCTCTGGCAACATGATCCACAGACTGACTGGCCCACAGGTGGTGTAGCTCACAGGGTGGGGCAGAGACCGGTAGCTACAGCAGCAGCACTGAGGTTCCCAGGGGCAGGCCTTGCAGAGCCATTTATCTCTTTGCCCTCCAATCAAATTGCAGTCTGATTACTCCCACATGTTCCTATTGGCCAGGTTGGCACAATAACGTTAACGACAGAGGATGGGATGTGCTCAAGGTGGTATTTTGGCTCTCAAGGACTTGTTCTCCTTGTTTCGACTTCAGCTTGAACTTATACATCAGCAATTGGTGGTTTGTACCACAGTGGCCCCTGGCCTGGTTTTAGCTGCTGATACTGAATTTCTTCATTTTTCTCTTCCCACAGACGTGGGCGATTTGATTTCTTTGTATTCCTCCTGGAGAAGTCCATGTGTATAGTCACCTTTAGTCTTATTAAACAAAGGTATTAGCTATGAACAAGACATTGGCCTTGCAAAATTCTATCATGCAGTCTCCACCTTCATTTCTATCACCATAGTTTCCAGTTACTGTTCCTTCTTCTCTGTTTCCAACTATGGCGTTCCAATTGCCAATAATTATCAATGCATCTAGATTGAGCATTTGATAGATTTCAGAGTGAAGATGAAATTGGTAGAATTCTTAAATGTACTCATCACTAGCTATCCTGGTTGGTGCATAAATTTGAATTATAGTTGTGCTCATTGGATTTCCTTGAATACAGGTAAGTATAGTCCTAGCACAGACAGCATCGTACTGCAAGATAGACCTTGAAATGTCCTTTTGGAGGATGAATGTAACCCCATTCCTCTTGATTGCGTCATTCCCAGCATAGTACACCATATGATTTTGACTCAATACCAGCCCACTTCTGCCCAAGAGGGGTTAGAATAGTGATCTTTAGGTATTCTGTTTCGTTTGGGATGCTTTCCAATTTCCCTAGAGTCCTATTTGCTACATGCTGTACATTCAGAGTTTCGATTATTGATATTTTCAGCTGTTCCTTCTCATGTTGTCATGTCCCTCCCACCTACAAATGATGGTCCCACCAGCTTTCCTCCCACAGGTTTTCCTCCATCCAACTCTTTGAGGAGGCAGCTCTTCCTCAGTCGTATTTGGAATGCTTTCTGACCTGATCTCCCAGCACTGTCTCTGACAAAGACCAGCCTCTTCATGAGGTTTTCATTATCTGACCATGTTTTGAGGATGCCCATGGGGTTTTCTGTGATGAATGCCTCTGACGCAGCTTTTGCTTCTTCATAGTCTGTTAGTCAGGGAGCTCTGTTGAAGTCTCTTCACTTTGAGTGACCCTGCTGCTATTGGAAACACCAGAGACAAAGCTTCCAGCATCACAGCAGTGCACAAGCCACCACAGTGTGACAAACGGGCAGAGAAGGCATATGTTCAACCGTACACCAGAGATCGTGTGGGCTCAATTCTAGACCACTGAGATCAGGTGAGCATCAGAATGAACCAAGTCACTTTCATTTGAGAGTCCCGAAGGCACATAAAGGAGCCTCATGGTGTGCAGGATTATTCATTGGGCAAACACAAGGTCATCAGTCCAATAGGACTTTACAGTCCCAGAAACCCAAAAAGACTGTTCGCCATTGTCCTGTGAGTTGGGATGGGTTCAACAGCAGCAGGTGGGGGGGGGGTGGGGGGGGTGGCTGTTAGTCCTGGTAGACTAGAGAAGCAAATTCATAAACATGCATTCGTGTATAAGAAAGCATTTTATATAAAAGAGCAGTTGTATACTGAGAAAACACCCCAGCCCAGTCCAGATCAAATCCATGAGTCTCATCTTAGTCCATATGTCTGGTACCGATCTACAAAGTCCCCTTCAGACTCAAAAAACACATGAGATGACACCAAATGCAGGAAGATCACAGACCAGTGGGTGGAAAGCCTTGTGGATCCAGTGGTGGGGGAGCAGCTCAGCACTGGCAGGGGCCTCCACGTGGCTCCTTTAGCTCTAGAACTCAGGCGTAGCCCCATGTGTCTTGTCAGCTGCAATATCTCCCAGGGAGTGTG